>OX104120.1:17760432-18153791 GCA_944474755.1 Limnoperna fortunei | reverse complement strand
GGGGTATGGTGGGTGGGTGAACGGGTAGGCAGCATCAAACAGAGGGTTTCTGATCAATAACTTCATAACACCGGTGGCAGGGCAAGACGGGAAAATCTCAGCCACCCAAGTGAAAAGATTTCTGGTCTCCAACTCGGCAGAGCCTCGTTGGGACCAAAAGAAATCTTTCACGCGGGTGTCTGAGATTTTCCCGTCTTGCGCCACCACCCGTGTTTGATTCTATTTCTCACTAATTCGTTAAAAAAAGGTCCGGTGCTGTCATGTTTAAAGTTGTCAACAAATAGAGTTATCTACCCTGAACGTAGTCTTCAGTGTATAAGTTGTTGCATCAACGTGTTTGTTTTGATATGTACTGCTATCAGATTGCGACATAAATTGGTTCATGGAAGCTAAGATATGTTGTTTTTATGTTAATATTTAAAGAGGCCTAGTAAACTAACTTTGGATCAAAGCAAGCTTGAAAAAAGACCTAGATTGGGATTGGATTTGGGGCCAGTCAGATCAAGGTCACTGTTACTGATAATAGAAAAACAGTCAATAACTTTAGTTTGGATAAACCAGTCTTGCTGAAACCTTGGATATAGAAAGCATGCATGAAGACCTAGCTTGGGATTAGATTTGTGGCAAGTTGTATCAAGATCTTAGGTCACTGTTATTTAAGGATTGTTTTCAATTGTTGGTTAACCAACAATTGAAAACAAACCTTATATTTTAAATTCTATAGAAAAAATGAAGTAACAAGAACAATATTTTACAATTAATCAAATAATATTTGCAATTCACAATTTAAGTGTCGTCACTTGTTGTTTGTGGAAGAATTCATGTATAGTCAACGTCATCAATACATCTTATGATGTCACATGCTGAAAAACTAAGTTAGGTTATACTAATAACCAACTTTGCTCATGTATTGAGTATTTTAACGAAATTAAAATTCAGTTTGGATAAACCAATCTTGCTGAAACTTTGGATGAGCATGCTTACATGAAGACCTAGTTTGGGATTGGAGTTTGGGTCAGTTGGGTCATGGTCAAGGTCACTGTTACTAAAAATATAAAAACAGTTTCAGCTAGTCTACTACTGAAACTAATTGTTAAATCGTTGAAAACCTGGTTTCGTGGCATGGCCACGTTTATTTGTAAATTTAGTATACTAAGGATACTGTCATACAAATTTGTTTATCCATAAATTGAGGAAATAGATTTAATGACATAAGTGGTATATCTGCCTAAAAATTACAGCTTGATTTGTTATTATGTGCATGTCCTGTAAGATCTTACTGGCCATGCACCAGTTGTCACCATTATTCATGTGGCTTGCTAGATCATGTGCATTTTTCTGTGTTCTGTACTGTAAAAGACAATATATTACAAATCAAAGTATATTTCTTTGTAATGATATATAAAATGTAATAATGAAAATAAAGCACTTTGCTTCCCCCTTTGAGCATCTGTTTACTTCTATGCCACTAAGGACAAGGGGGTATACATGAGCATTCAATTTCTATCAATTAAGAAGTGGATAATGATCATTTCAAGTAACAAAAAAACTTTAGGTGAGAAGTGTTCGATATTGACTTGAAATCTTTACCAAAAAAAATGTGATAAAACATTGTACTGGTACGCTTCACTATCAAAAAACCTTGCTAAAATTGGCACATTTCATTAGCAGATTTTAATATGCATATACACTGGAATTGGTTACCATCATGATTATAGGTGCATCTTGGGTTCTTCCTTAATGTACTGGGTACCTATTTCCACTTGGAGAACATTTATGAAAATGGTGATGGCTGGTACAGGCCAGTAAACACAGAATAGTTACAAAATTTATCTATTTATCACCTTATATATATATATAAATTATACATGTACTGTTAGATTAAATTCCATGTTGGAACTTAATTGTGCATATTATTTTAATATTCTTGTATTATGAATGGCTAAATAATATTTAATTTAGACGGTAAATGAAGGTTTTATGTATCCAATGGATGCACTTTTAAATAGGTTTAGCTTTCAATTTTCAACTTTAGATAATTAATTCAATATTTTTTGAACTAATAATTTCTATGTCACTACATTTCAAGAATTATTTGAAAATGATGTACAATGAAGAAAATTGAATAAAACAGTATTATAAACAATCTATAATTATTTGTTACTTAAAAGTATGGTACTGAGAACAATTATCAATTGCACATGTGTATTACATTGTATGTAATTATTTAAACATGTGTATATACACATGATATGTAACATGTTCACATTTATGGTGATATAACATTTATATATTACCAAAGATTTTATTTCTTATACGAGTAATATTTTTATACATGTACTGTCTTTCCATTGTTTTTTTTTTATTATTATTTTATTTTTGCCATCTTTTCAATCTGTGATATGTTAAAGTTTCAGCTGTGATATTTTATTGGGGATGCAGACTTATGTTCCATACAAAAAAGTCTCATTAGATTTTACATGATGTTGTTATAGTCCGTCCATCATGATCCAAGAAGAAATTTTATTTTGTATACTCTATTTCAATCTCAATTTTGACAGGTTTACTAGGTTAGGATAAGTTGTTTATTTTTTATTTTGACTTGTATATCGTAACTGGTATTCTTTTAATTTCTGAGGAAAAGAATAAGTTGCTTGTAAAACATTCAATTATACTTGGACATTTATAAACTTATTGCCATGTGTTTAGAAAATATAGTTAATAAAACTCATCATATCAACAGAACTAAAGTACACAATTCTCATAAATTACTTTATCCTGTTTACATCTGGTTTTCTGAAGTATCTAGCATTATCCAGATTTCTGCTTGTTTGTTTGCTTACAAGTTTTTATGCCCCAGCATCGACAAGTCAGCCCGGCATTAAGTTTTACTCTGTATGTCCGTATGAATTTCCGTCAAGCTTTTCTCAGAAACCGTACATCAGAACAATTTAAAATTTGGCAGGGTGGTTTAGTATCACAAGTTGTACGTCCTAAGCCACTTTCAGACCTGTTGGACAACTACTTCCTATTTGCGACTGGGCCGATATGAAAATGTGTTAACATGGGTATGAAAATTTCCGTCAAGCTTTTCTCAGAAACTTTACATCAGAACAATTAGAAATTTGGCAGGGTGGTTCAGTATCACAAGTTGTATGTCCTAAGCGACTTTCAGACCTGTCAGACAACTACTTCCTGTTTGCGACTGGGCCGATATGAAAATGTGTTAACATGAGTATGAAACTTTCCGTCAAGCTTTTCTCGGAAACCGTACATCAGAACAATTTGAAATTTGGCAGGGTGGTTCAGTATCACAAGTTGTACGTCCTAAGCGACTTTCAGACCTGTCGGACAACTACTTCCTGTTTGCGATTGGGCTGATATGAAAATGTGTTAACATGAGTATGAAAATTTCTGTCAAGCTTTTCTCAGAAACCGTACATGAGAACAATTTGAAATTTCGGATTGTGGTTCATTATCACAAGTTGTACGTCCTAAGCGACTTTTAGACCTGTCGGACAACTACTTCCTGTTTTCGACTGGGCCGATTTGAAAATGTTTTAACACGAGTATGAAAATTTCCGTCAAGCTTTACTCAGAAACCGTACATTAGAACAATTTGAAATTTGGCAGGGTGGTTAAGTTGTACGTCCTAAGCGACTTTCAGACCTGTTGGACAACTACTTCCTGTTTGGGACTTCCTTTAGCATGGGCGTCCGTCTCCCATGGACACATTATTCTATTTTTTTTTATATTTAACACAAGTTGAGCCTTGCAAAAAACAAATTGTCTTTGCTTAACCCTTGAAAATTAAGATTAAGTTTTGTAGTCTATACTTAATAAGAGTACATTTTTGGGGGTTATAATTCAATGCAATTTTCAAGTGAGTCACTTGGTCTTGGCTGTGAATTGTGAATTAGTAATAAATGACTTGCTTAATTGGTATACTATTTCTTAAAAAATAATTAAACTGCATGAAAACATTACTGGGACATTTGAGAATTTAATCATCATGTTCTTAAAAGGACTTCTTTACAGTAACGAAACTCACAAATTTTTATTAACATCAAAAGTTAGATTGAAATATTTATTTGGCATGCCATAAAGCCTGGTTAACCCACCAGTTCTTCTAAATGACTGTACCAAGTCAAGACCATTGTTGTAGTTGCTGTATTTTTGGTTGTTGGTTCTCAAGTTTGCCAGTTTCTTGGACTTTGATATGTGGATTGTCCCTTGTTGTTTGGTATTTTGTATCTTCATTGATGACCACCATAAATGTTTGTTTTTACCTAGGTTGCTGTAAATTATTTCATGTCAGTGGTAACCTGTCTTTATTTAGTCAGCTGTTCTTGGATGCTTTCATTTTGAGGTAATGTATTACAGTTATCACAATATTTTGAGTTGTTGGTGCATTTTGCAATCACTTCCATGGTAACTAAACCTTGTACTAGCATGGTGCACACTATATGGAGGTTGTCAAAATCTAGCAAGGACTCCCTTATTTTCACTTCTTTCCATAGAATGACATCCAACTTTTTGACATTGACTCCCATGAACACCTGTGTTGACCCTTGACATTGACTCCATGAACACCTTTGTTGACCCTTGACATTGACTCCATGAACACCTGTGTTGACCCTTGACATTGACTCCATGAACACCTGTGTTGACCCTTGACATTGACTCCATTAACACCTGTGTTGACCCTTGACATTGACTCCATGAACACCTGTGTTGACTGAGTATCCTTCCACTACCTATACAATTTTGATTGAAAACAAATCTAATAATAATACATGTATCATTTACTTCAGTATTCAAGTGTTTATCTAATAGTAAAAATTTCGTAAACACTGAAAAGGTAAGTTTAAGGTAAGAAATATGAAATGTATTCCTTGAGTATTATATGTAATATTTTAAATCATTCTTCTTCAATCTTTATTTCGCTTCATTTTCTTTTGTTGATACTGTTGTTAATTATTTCAATAAATTACTCTTTCCAGTATCGAAGTTATTTCTATATACCTAAACAGATATTATGTTCTGATGTTAATATTTATTTAAAAAAAGGGTGAGACATATATTCTTAGATGTCCTGTATGAATCTTGGGTTATTGTCTTTTGTGGAATTATAGCAATAAGGAGTGTTTTGCTGCTTCATTGTTTTGGAGTATCAGTGAATACCAAAACCGAAAAATTCTAAATAAGATGTAAATTCACTATCAAAACCAACTGCATTTAGGGAACAAAATCGATGGGTATTATTCTTATTTTTGGTTTATGGTGCTCAACTTCACTTTCATTAATTTTTTAGCGATATCATAGTGTCCAGTTTTTATTGGGCGAGGAAGCTGGAGTAAACGCTGACCTTCTGTAGAAAAAGCCGCAACCTCAGTGTTGACAGGCGCGTGATAACTAATAGATCAACTTACTACTTTTTGTTGATTTATTGTTGTGTAACTTGTTCTCGTCCTGAATATAGCTGAAATACTGCACGCTGGACGTAAAGCAAACATTCATTCTTTCGATTAATGCATTCGGCAACGAAACAAAAGTGCACTCTGGTTCTCTTGGCAAGTAAGCAGTGTCTGCCTAGAATTAGACATCTAACAAGTTTCTCATAATCATGTCGTGAAAAAGTCAAATCCAAGATTAAGAAGTGTTTGTCTAGTCTGCTTTCGAATATTTTGGTGTTTTCAGCATTTATAACGTTGTCTGGAAAGCTGTTCCCGCATGTCTTCACTATTCTGTTTGTGAAGAAGTTTTTGCAAATATTCGTTGTTGAAATTAAAATAATTTCTTACTGTGGCCGCTGGTGGTGTTATTTGTGACTGGTTGCTGGTAAGCTGGTGTCGTACGCTCCTGAGACGATTTTGGAATCTTCAATCTTGTCACCTCTTTTTCTACAGTATGCTAGGGATGGAAGTTTCAATTTCCTGAGCCGGTCTTCATAGCTTAGTTCTTTAAATCCTGATACCAGTTTGGTTGCTCTCCTCGGCAGCTCTGAGTGAATTTTCTTGTTAATCAGTATTAATGGAGTATTATTTTCAAAGGAAATCTTAGATAGTTCATAGCTTTCAAACCAGCTGATTTTTGTACGCATTTGTCAACCAATCCAAGTTGAAATATCCAGTTGTCTCGCTAAACATGCTAAAGATAAAACAGAAAATTATCATATGAATCTAAAGAAAAACAAACGTAATTTGTCACCAAAGTAGACTGCTTGCGCTTGCCTGTAAACAATTTCTTTTAATTCTATACAAGGGTAATAAACCCTTACTACACAAACATGCTCTATTTCACACATTACCCTTTATAGTAGATTTAATTGGTGGGCTTAAATTTTTAGTAACCTTTTGATTGAGAGCAAAATCTTGGTAAAGACCGGAAAACACTCCCAAAGTAAAGCATCAGTTGAGACATGTATACTATATACCTGTATACCAAATTTTGTCGAAATCAGAAGACGGATAAATTAATTCATTTTGGGTGGTCCTATTTGAAAGGTGGCCATTTTGAAGTTGCGGCCATCTTGAAATTCCAAAGCCGATAAGTACAACTTTGAACCTAAGATATTCACCATACCAAGTATCATAATGCTTCTGCATACCTTTGTTGTTGAAAAATTCCGGACACTTTCATGATCAATAAAAAAGAAGAATTAAAAATAAGTCGCCCCAAATCCCCATGGATACTACTGCGTTCCACTCAGAACATTAAAATATACCTACACATCAAATAATATTTAATTTCATTAAAATCGGACAACCGTTGAAAATTTGACGCGTTCTTGGCCGCCATTTTGAAACGCACGGTCGAAAAAAAAATTTTGAATGTCGAGTTCCACTCGGGACACTTAAATCTACCTCCACACCAAATTTTGTTGCAATCGGAGCACGTTAAATGTCATCGAGATCGCATAACGCTGAAAATTATACACATTTTTAGCGGCCATTTTGAAACCGGACGTCGGAGAAAAAATTTTCGTTGAAATCGGACCACGGAAAAATTTTTGCTTTTTTTGGGTGGGTGTCTTCATGTGGCGGCCATTATCAAAAATCTAAGTATTGACTGCGCACCTTCATATGTCGATCTACAACTGTGCCAAGTTTCATTTGATTCTATTAAGGCGTCTCTGAGAAATGTGTCAGACAAGTTCACGGTCTAAAAAAAAAGTGGAAACCGAAATAATAATAATTTAAAATAATGTGTCGGGATGCCAACACAGAAGTCGCCCAAAATCCCCATGGATAGTATTGCGTTCCACTAAGGACATTGAAATGAACCTACATATCAAATTTCATTAAAATCGGACAACGGTGAAATTTAGCGCGTTTTGGCGGCCATTTTGAAACGCCAGGTGGAAAAAAATTCCGAATTTGGATTTCCACTCGGGACATTTAAGTCCACATCCACACCACATTTTGTTGCAATCGGAGCACGTTAAATGTCAACGAGATCGCATAACGTTGAAAATTTACACGCTTTTAGCGGCCATTTTGAAACCGGACGTCGGAGAAAAAATTTAAAGATAGCGTTTCACTTGAAATACTAATCCCTACCTCAGTACCAAATTTCGTTGAAATCGGACTACGGGAACATTTTTGTTATTTTGGGGTGGGTGTCGTCAAGTGGCGGCCATTGTCAATAATCTGACTATCGACTGCACCCCTCCATATGTCGATCTACAACTGTGGCAAGTTTCATTTGATTCTATTAAGGCGTCTCTGAGAAATGTGTCGGACAAGTTCGCGATCTAGAAAAAGTGGAAACCGAAATAATAATAATTTTAAAAAATTTACGTTTCCCGAAACGTTGAAGTCGCCTCCCGTTCCACACTTTTGACCGAGTAGAGGGAACTAAAAGTCAAGAGCACAACTTCATAACATGAGCTTTCAGTTGGCCAAGTTTCATTTAATAAGAAACGGAGTAAAAACAATAAGTCGCCCGACACTTCGTGGTCGGCGACTTAACTAGTGCTGATTGTGTTGGGATGCCAACACAGAATGTCTCCCAAACGAACCCCCATTGCCACTATAATCCCCATGGATAGTATTTCATTCAAATCAGTACATTAAAATATGCCTAGAAATCAAATTTTGTTGAAATCGGACAAAGTTGACTTTTTCCTGCAGTAAAATGGCCGCCATTTTGAAACCGGAAGTCGGACAAACAATTTTTAAATAGTGGCACACTCAGGGTATCATAAGCTACCTGAATACCAAATTTCGTCTAAATCGGATGACGTTTAAATTTTTACATTTTTAGGGGGTGGTGTTCGGATGGCGGCCATTTTGAAATGTCGGCCGCGTCAAATTTTTTTTTGCAAAAATGCTCGGGATAGTTAGCTGTATCAGTATACCAATTTTCATTGAAATTGCTTTGGCAATTACTGAGATGTGACAACGGCCGTCATTTTTTTTCAACGGCGGCCATTTTGAAAATTTCAAAAGTGGATTGCACAACTTCAGGTCACCCTTAACATGTTCCCAAAGTTTCATCTTGATTGGACATTGCATCTCTGAGAAAATGTGCGGACAACATTGCGAGGGGAAAACATAAGAAATATGAAAATAATAATAACTAGTGCTGATTGTGTTGGGATGCCAACACAGAATGTCTCCCAAACGAACCCCCATTGCCACTATAATCCTTATGGATAGTATTTCATTCAAATCAGTACATTAAAATATGCCTAGAAATCAAATTTTGTTGAAATCGGACCAAGTTTACTTTTTCCTGCAGTAAAATGGCCGCCATTTTGAAACCGGAAGTCGGACAAAAATTTTTTAAATAGTGGCACACTCAGGGTATCATAAGCTACCTGTATACCAAATTTTGTCTAAATCGGATGACGTTTAAATTTTTGCATTTTTAGGGGGGTGGTGTTCGGATGGCGGCCATTTTGAAATGTCGGTCGCGTCAAATTTTTTTTTGCAAAAGTGCTCAGGATAGTTAGCTGTATCAGTATACCAATTTTCATTGAAATTGCTTTGGCAATTACTGAGATCAGACAACGGCCGTCATTTTTTTCAACGGCGGCCATTTTGCAAATTTCAAAAGTGGATTGCACAACTTCAGGTCACCCTTAACATGTTCCCAAAGTTTCATCTTGATTGGACATTGCGTCTCTGAGAAAATGTGCGGACAAGATTGAACGGAAAGAAAAAAGAAAGAAGAAGAATAACAAGTGCTGATTGTGATTGCAAGCAAGTCACAAAAAAATCCCCTCCCGTGCCCACTTTTGTCACAATTCGGACAACTTTTCAATTTTCGCACTTTGGCGGCCATTTTGAATATGGCGGCCATCTTGGACTTTGGCAGCCATCTTGGATTTGTTCGACATGTTGTTCGTAATATCAATATTGACCTAAATGCCAATTTTTGTTGAAATCAGACAACTGTTCAATATTCGCACTTTGGCAGCCATTTTGAATATGACAGCCATCTTGGATTTGTTCGAAAGTGTCGCCATGTTGTTCGTAATATCAATATTGACCTAAATGCCAATTTTCGTTGAAATCGGACAACTTTTCAATTTTCGCACTTTGGCGGCCATTTTGAATATGGCGGCCATCTTGGACTTTGGCGGCCATCTTGGATTTGTTCAAACATGTCACCATGTTGTTCGTAATATCAATATTCACCTAAATGCCAATTTTCGTTGAAATCGGACAACTTTTCAATTTTCGCACTTTGGAGGCCATTTTGAATATGGCGGCCATCTTGGACTTTGGCGGCCATCTTTGATTTGTTCGAACATGTCACCATGTTGTTCGTAATATCAATATTGACCTAAATGCCAATTTTCGTTGAAATCGGACAACTTTTCAATTTTCGCACTTTGGCGGCCATTTTGAATATGGTGGCCATCTTGGATTTTTCGGAAAATGGTCCCATATTGTCCGGGACCTTAATATTGACCTATAAACCTATTTTGGTTCATATCCATATTGTTTGTGATTTTTTATGATTAATTTTGTATTTTTTTCAAATTCAAAATGGCCGCCATTTTCAAAATTTCGAAATCGGAAACAACATTTCCTAGTGGTGACCTATCTTTCTGGTAAGTTTCATTGACCTATGTCTTTTCGTCTTCGAGAAATCCTACGGACAAAGTTAGGTCCAGAAGAAGAAGAAGAAGAAGAAGAAGAAGAATAATAATAACAAGTGCTGATTGTGATTGCAAGCAAGTCACAAAAAAATCCCCTCCCGTGCCCACTTTTGTCACAATTCGGACAACTTTTTAATTTTCGCACTTTGGCGGCCATTTTGAATATGGCGGCCATCTTGGACTTTGGCAGCCATCTTGGATTTGTTCGACATGTTGTTCGTAATATCAATATTGACCTAAATGCCAATTTTTGTTGAAATCAGACAACTTTTCAATATTCGCACATTGGCAGCCATTTTGAATATGACAGCCATCTTGGATTTGTTCGAAAGTGTCGCCATGTTGTTCGTAATATCAATATTGACCTAAATGCCAATTTTCGTTGAAATCGGACAACTTTTCAATTTTCGCACTTTGGAGGCCATTTTGAATATGGCGGCCATCTTGGACTTTGGCGGCCATCTTTGATTTGTTCGAACATGTCACCATGTTGTTCGTAATATCAATATTGACCTAAATGCCAATTTTCGTTGAAATCGGACAACTTTTCAATTTTCGCACTTTGGCGGCCATTTTGAATATGGCGGCCATCTTGGACTTTGGCGGCCATCTTGGATTTGTTCAAACATGTCACCATGTTGTTCGTAATATCAATATTCACCTAAATGCCAATTTTCGTTGAAATCGGACAACTTTTCAATTTTCGCACTTTGAAGGCCATTTTGAATATGGCGGCCATCTTGGACTTTGGCGGCCATCTTTGATTTGTTCGAACATGTCACCATGTTGTTCGTAATATCAATATTGACCTAAATGCCAATTTTCGTTGAAATCGGACAACTTTTCAATTTTCGCACTTTGGCGGCCATTTTGAATATGGTGGCCATCTTGGATTTTTCGGAAAATGGTCCCATATTGTCCGGGACCTTAATATTGACCTATAAACCTATTTTGGTTCATATCCATATTGTTTGTGATTTTTTATGATTAATTTTGTATTTTTTTCAAATTCAAAATGGCCGCCAATCCAAGATGGCCGCCATTTTCAAAATTTCGAAATCGGAAACAACATTTCCTAGTGGTGACCTATCTTTCTGGTAAGTTTCATTGACCTATGTCTTTTCGTCTTCGAGAAATCCTACGGACAAAGTTAGGTCCAGAAGAAGAAGAAGAAGAAGAAGAAGAAGAAGAAGAAGAAGAATAATAATAATAATAAGAAACGGTGCAAAAAAAATAAATCCCCGACACTTCGTGGTCGGGGATTTAATAATAAGAAACGGTGCAAAAACAATAAATCCCCGACACTTCGTGGTCGGGGATTTAATAAGAAACGGTGCAAAAACAATAAATCCCCGACACTTCGTGGTCGGGGATTTAATAATATTAAGAAACGGTGCAAAAACAATAAATCCCCGACACTTCGTGGTCGGGGATTTAATAATAAGAAACCGGACAAAAACAATATGTCTCCCAAAACTTCGTTTGGGAGACATAATAATTATAAAATTTACGTTTCCCGAAACGTTGAAGTCGCCTCCCGTTCCGCACTTTTGACCGAGTAGAGGGAACTAAAAGTCAAGAGCACAACTTCATAACATGAGCTTTCAGTTGGCCAAGTTTCATTTCGATCGGTTAAAAGATGAGCGAGAAAACGAGCAAACTTTAAAACGGCCGCCATTTTGAAACCGGAAGTCGGACAAAAAATTTTTTTTGCAAAAATGCTCAGGATAGTTAGCTGTATCAGTGCACCAATTTTCATTGAAATTGCTCTGGCCATAACTGAGATCTGACAACGGCCGCCATTTTGTAAAACTTTAAAACGGCCGCCATTTTGAAACCGGAAGTCGGACAAAACATTTTTAAATAGTGGCACACTTAGGGTATCATAAGCTACCTGTATACCAAATTTCGTCTAAATCGGATGACGTTTAAATTTTTACATTTTTAAGGGGGTGGTGTTCGGATGGCGGCCATTTTGAAATGTCGGCCGCGTCAAATTTTTTTTTGCAAAAATGCTCGGGATAGTTAGCTGTACCAGTATACCAATTTTCATTGAAATTGCTTTGGCAATTACTGAGATCTGACAACGGCCATCATTTTTTTCAACGGCGGCCATTTTGAAAATGGCGGCCATTTTGAAAATTTCAAAAGTGGATTGCACAACTTCAGGTCACCCTTAACATGTTCTCAAAGTTTCATTTCGATCGGTTAAAAGATGAGCGAGAAAACGAGCGGACAACATTGCGAGGGGAAAACATAAGAAATATGAAAATAATAATAATAATTAAAATTTACGTTTCCCGAAACGTTGAAGTCGCCTCCCGTTCCGCACTTTTGGCCGAGTAGAGGGAACTAAAAGTCAAGAGCACAACTTCATAACATGAGCTTTCAGTTGGCCAAGTTTCATTTCGATCGGTTAAAAGATGAGCGAGAAAACGAGCAAACTTTAAAACGGCCGCCATTTTGAAACCGGAAGTCGGACAAAAAATTTTTTTTGCAAAAATGCTCAGGATAGTTAGCTGTATCAGTATACCAATTTTCATTGAAATTGCTCTGGCCATAACTGAGATCTGACAACGGCCGCCATTTTGTAAAACTTTAAAACGGCCGCCATTTTGAAACCGGAAGTCGGACAAAAATTTTGAAAATAGTGGCACACTCAGGGTATCATAAGCTACCTGTATACCAAATTTCGTCTAAATCGGATGACGTTTAAATCTTTACATTTTTAGGGGGGTGGTGTTCGGATGGCGGCCATTTTGAAATGTCGGCCGCGTCAAATTTTTTTTTGCAAAAATGCTCGGGATAGTTAGCTGTACCAGTACACCAATTTTCATTGAAATTGCTTTGGCAATTACTGAGATCTGACAACGGCCGTCATTTTTTTTCAACGGCGGCCATTTTGAAAATGGCGGCCATTTTGAAAATTTTAAAAGTGGATTGCACAACTTCAGGTCACCCTTAACATGTTCCCAAAGTTTCATTTCGATCGGTTAAAAGATGAGCGAGAAAACGAGCGGACAACATTGCGAGGGGAAAAAGGAAAACATAATAATAATAAGAAACGGAGTAAAAACAATAAGTCGCCCGACACTTCGTGGTCGGCGACTTAATTAAAATTTACGTTTCCCGAAACGTTGAAGTCGCCTCCCGTTCCGCACTTTTGACCGAGTAGAGGGAACTAAAAGTCAAGAGCACAACTTCATAACATGAGCTTTCAGTTGGCCAAGTTTCATTTCGATCGGTTAAAAGATGAGCGAGAAAACGAGCAAACTTTAAAACGGCCGCCATTTTGAAACCGGAAGTCGGACAAAACATTTTTAAATAGTGGCACACTTAGGGTATCATAAGCTACCTGAATACCAAATTTCGTCTAAATCGGATGACGTTTAAATTTTTACATTTTTAGGGGGGTGGTGTTCGGATGGCGGCCATTTTGAAATGTCGGCCGCGTCAAATTTTTTTTTGCAAAAATGCTCGGGATAGTTAGCTGTACCAGTATACCAATTTTCATTGAAATTGCTTTGGCAATTACTGAGATCTGACAACGGCCGTCATTTTTTTCAACGGCGGCCATTTTGAAAATGGCGGCCATTTTGAAAATTTCAAAAGTGGATTGCACAACTTCAGGTCACCCTTAACATGTTCCCAAAGTTTCATTTCGATCGGTTAAAAGATGAGCGAGAAAACGAGCGGACAACATTGCGAGGGGAAAAAGGAAAACATAAGAAATATGAAAATAATAATAATAATAATTAAAATTTACGTTTCCCGAAACGTTGAAGTCGCCTCCCGTTCCGCACTTTTGACCGAGTAGAGGGAACTAAAAGTCAAGAGCACAACTTCATAACATGAGCTTTCAGTTGGCCAAGTTTCATTTCGATCGGTTAAAAGATGAGCGAGAAAACGAGCAAACTTTAAAACGGCCGCCATTTTGAAACCGGAAGTCGGACAAAAAATGTTTTTTGCAAAAATACTCAGGATAGTTAGCTGTATCAGTATACCAATTTTCATTGAAATTGCTCCAGCCATAACTGAGATCTGACAACGGCCGCCATTTTGTAAAACTTTTAAACGGCCGCCATTTTGAAACCGGAAGTCGGACAAAAATTTTAAAAATAGTGGCACACTCAGGGTATCATAAGCTACCTGTATACCAAATTTCGTTTAAATCGGATGACGTTTAAATTTTTACAGTTTTAGGGGGGTGGTGTTCGGATGGCGGCCATTTTGAAATGTCGGCCGCGTCAAATTTTTTTTTGCAAAAATGCTCGGGATATGGAGCTGTATCAATATACCAATTTTCATTGAAATTGCTTCGGCAATTACTGAGATCTGACAACGGCCGTCATTTTTTTTCAACGGCGGCCATTTTGAAAATGGCGGCCATTTTGAAAATTTCAAAAGTGGATTGCACAACTTCAGGTCACCCTTATTATGTTCCCAAAGTTTCATTTCGATCGGTTAAAAGATGAGCGAGAAAACGAGCGGACAACATTGCGAGGGGAAAAAGGAAAACATAAGAAATATGAAAATAATAATAATAATAATAAGAAACGGAGTAAAAACAATAAGTCGCCCGACACTTCGTGGTCGGCGACTTAATAAGAAACGGAGTAAAAACAATAAGTCGCCCGACACTTCGTGGTCGGCGACTTAATTAAAATTTACGTTTCCCGAAACGTTGAAGTCGCCTCCCGTTCCGCACTTTTGACCGAGTAGAGGGAACTAAAAGTCAAGAGCACAACTTCATAACATGAGCTTTCAGTTGGCCAAGTTTCATTTCGATCGGTTATAAGTTGAGCGAGAAAACGAGCAAACTTTAAAACGGCCGCCATTTTGAAACCGGAAGTCGGACAAAAATTTTTTTTTTGCAAAAATGCTCAGGATAGTTAGCTGTATCAGTATACCAATTTTCATTGAAATTGCTCTGGCCATAACTGAGATCTGACAACGGCCGCCATTTTGTAAAACTTTAAAACGGCCGCCATTTTGAAACCGGAAGTCGGACAAAACATTTTTAAATAGTGGCACACTTAGGGTATCATAAGCTACCTGTATACCAAATTTCGTCTAAATCGGATGACGTTTAAATTTTTACATTTTTAGGGGGGTGGTGTTCGGATGGTGGCCATTTTGAAATGTCGGCCGCGTCAAATTTTTTTTTGCAAAAATGCTCGGGATAGTTAGCTGTACCAGTATACCAATTTTCATTGAAATTGCTTTGGCAATTACTGAGATCTGACAACGGCCGTCATTTTTTTTCAACGGCGGCCATTTTGAAAATTTCAAAAAGTGGATTGCACAACTTCAGGTCACCCTTAACATGTTCCCAAAGTTTCATTTCGATCGGTTAAAAGATGAGCGAGAAAACGAGCGGACAACATTGCGAGGGGAAAACATAAGAAATATGAAAATAATAATAATAACAAGTGCTGATTGTGATTGCAAGCAAGTCACAAAAAATTCCCTCCCGTGCCCACTTTTGTCACAATTCGGACAACTTTTCAATTTTCGCACTTTGGCGGCCATTTTGAATATGGCGGCCATCTTGGACTTTGGCAGCCATCTTGGATTTGTTCGACATGTTGTTCGTAATATCAATATTGACCTAAATGCCAATTTTTGTTGAAATCAGACAACTTTTCAATATTCGCACTTTGGCAGCCATTTTGAATATGACAGCCATCTTGGATTTGTTCAAACATGTCACCATGTTGTTCGTAATATCAATATTCACCTAAATGCCAATTTTCGTTGAAATCGGACAACTTTTCAATTTTCGCACTTTGGATGCCATTTTGAATATGGCGGCCATCTTGGACTTTGGCGGCCATCTTTAATTTGTTCGAACATGTCACCATGTTGTTCGTAATATCAATATTGACCTAAATGCCAATTTTCGTTGAAATCGGACAACTTTTCAATTTTCGCACTTTGGCGGCCATTTTGAATATGGTGGCCATCTTGGATTTTTCGGAAAATGGTCCCATATTGTCCGGGACCTTAATATTGACCTATAAACCTATTTTGGTTCATATCCATATTGTTTGTGATTTTTTATGATTAATTTTGTATTTTTTTCAAATTCAAAATGGCCGCCAATCCAAGATGGCCGCCATTTTCAAAATTTCGAAATCGGAAACAACATTTCCTAGTGGTGACCTATCTTTCTGGTAAGTTTCATTGACCTATGTCTTTTCGTCTTCGAGAAATCCTACGGACAAAGTTAGGTCCAGAAGAAGAAGAAGAAGAAGAAGAAGAAGAAGAAGAAGAAGAAGAAGAAGAATAATAATAAGAAACGGTGCAAAAACAATAAATCCCCGACACTTCGTGGTCGGGGATTTAATAAGAAACGGAGTAAAAACAATAAGTCATAATAATAATAATAAGAAACGGAGTAAAAACAATAAGCCGCCCGACACTTCGTGGTCGGCGACTTAATAATAATAATAATAAGAAACGGAGTAAAAACAATAAGTCGCCCGACACTTCGTGGTCGGCGACTTAATAATAAGAAACGGAGTAAAAACAATAAGTCGCCCGACACTTCGTGGTCGGCGACTCAATAAGAAACGGAGTAAAAAAAATAAGTCGCCCGACACTTCGTGGTCGGCGACTTAATAAGAAGAAGAAGAAGAAACAGTGCAAAAACAATAAGTCGCCAAAACTTCGTTTTGGGCGACTTAATAAGTAAAAATATTGTGTTGGGATGCCAACACAGAAGTCGCCCAAAATCCCCATGGATAGTATTGCGTTCCACTCAGGACCCTGTAATGTACCTACACATCAAACTTCCTTTAAATCGGACAACGTTTAAAATTTGATGCGTTTTGGCGGCCATTTTGAAACGCACGGTCGAAAAAAAATTCTGAATGTAGAATTTCACTCAGGACATTTAAATCTACCTCCACACTAAATTTTGTTGCAATCAGAGCACGTTAAATTTCATTGAGATCGGATAACGTTGGAAATAATACACGTTTTTTGCGGCCATTTTGAAAAGTGGCGTCTGAAAAAAATTTCAAAGGTAGCGTTTCACTTGAAATTCTTAAATCTACCTCCATACCAAATTTCGTTTAAATCGGACCACGGGAAAAATTTTGCCATTTTTGGGTGGGTGTCATCAAGTGGCGGCCGTTATCAAAAATCTGACTATTGACATGTCCATCTACAACTGTGTAAAGTTTCTTTGATTCTATCAAGGCGTCTCTGAGAAATGTGTTGGACAAGTTCACGATCTAGAAAAAGTGGAAACCGAAATAGGTGCAAAACAATAAGTGCCCAAAACAAATTTGGGCGACTTAATAAGAAACGGAGCAAAAACAATATGTCACCCAAACTTTCGTTTGGGAGCCATAATAACTTAGTCTTGGGCGACTTAATAAGAAATGGTGTAAAAACAATAAGTATACCAAAACTGAAGTTATAATAATAAGAAACGGTATGGTTTGGGGCGACTTAATAACAGAATTAGCAAGTAGAATAACCGTTTTCGTCGTTGATATGTTTCTTCAATTTTAATTGATGTTAAGTAAGTCATAAATTTTAAATCTTAAAGTTTAAACCGGTTTGTGTCAGTTAAAACTGATTTTGTCGATTTCTTTACTTGTTATTATTATTATTTTTTTTATTTTCATATATATTAGGATTTAAAGTTTAAATGTTATGACGTCAATGTTTCAATATTGCCAATGAAGCCTGTCTTCAAAATTACATGTTAGTTTTATATTTTATGCATTATGAATTTCTAATACCTTGGTAGACTATAATAGAATGGTTTAATTAATAAAAGTAAAATAAATAAAGGATTTGAATAATTCAAAATTGTTCTTTGTGCATAAATGCATTTTACCTAAATGAGCCTTACATGGTGACATATTTTTAAACAAAAGCAAGTCGCTATGAATTTGTGGTCACTTGACTGCAGCCAAATAAAGTATAATTTTGATAAGATACTTTATTGTCATTTGAGCCATCATTCAAACATTACAATAGACGTACACCAAAAAGCAAGCTAACTCGATTTATTTTCATGTTCGGAAGACATGTTTGTCAACAGAATTGGTATTCCAGTGGGTATTAATTGTGCTCCTCTCCTCGCCGACATGTTTTTAAACTATAATGAAGTTCCTTGAAGGCCTGCTGAAGAAGAAAGAAAGACACTGGCTCAGATTATGTTTTGTGCCCGAACTGCTAAATTTGGAGACTATTTGCATTCAATCTTCATTGAATTAAAGACAACACTAATACAATTAATACAATTTGGTCAACTTCTTATTTAGAACTTCTTCTAGAAACAGGCTCGGTGAAAACTAAAAATAAACATTACGACAAACGTGATGACTTCAACTTTCCATTTGTCAACATCCTATTCAAAGATAGCAACATTCCAGCAGCTCTGGCGTTTGGTGTGTACATTTCAGAACGTGTACATTATGCTAGATCCTGCGATAGGTATTACGATTTCTAGACCGGCCATTTTGAGTTCACTAACGTCAACAATGACGATCCAAAAAGGATTAAATGGAACCTGCATCATTCTGATTCGTGGACAGGACATAAAAATGTGAGGTATGCCCTCTGTAAACCTCATCAATCTGCAGATAACCAGCCTTTCAATGAAATTTGCTGGTTGCATTAAAAACTGGTTCTCCAGTTAAAGTCGCCTTCATACATGCTACGAGGATATCTATTAACATGACTAAAATGACATTAGATGAAAAAATGTAGTATACTGTTTTCAAACTAGGTTCGAAGAGTTCTTTAACATTTGTCATGCTATACAAAAGTTTGAAAATAGCAGATAATTAGTACTTAGTCGTATACATCTTATAAATTGAATAGAGGACTATGATCTAAGTAAACTACTTCTGTTTCAATAGTTCTTATACAAGATACAAAAATGTTACACGTAACAAGACTTCTCAGTAATCTTACTTTACTTTAAAGAACTTCCTGTATTTTACAAATCTTGATAGTATCAATATAACTAGATTCTTAAGAATGCTGAGCTGCGCAAGGCTTTAAATTACAGTCCTAATTGAAGAAATAATTCACAGAGGCTGTAGTTTATCATTGTTTTACAACGGGATGACCATTTATTTTTGCATTATTTCATCCTGAATAACTTCAATTTGGGACCAGTTTTGGCTATGATAAATTATAGGATTTAGACTCAATATCTACACCCTCCATCCCCGCCTCATTGGTGTAAAAGATAATATTGGGCGACGGAGGTAAATCACATATAATTATGTCGTCATGAGCGGATATAACTGGACTTTTATCGGATGTGGGGGTTTCATACAAATAACTAAACAATTGTTTTGTCTAACTGCAGACTTAACTGACACTTAATCAGTTTTTCGAGCGTGGACATCAACAATGACAGTTGAGAAAGAAGATTCCTCTGACCTTTCCTGATCCGAGGCCAAGGATGTAAGCAATTTCATAAGGGATTTTGGAGATAAAGGAAGCAGAGTCTGAAGAAACAGTATTTTCTGAAGTCCCACGTGTGGGCATCCGCTCGGCGGTAAACGGAACGTGTACAATAGACTCTATGACCACTTTTCTAACTTTCAAAACAGATGACATCATCATTAAACAAAATTCTTGAATCTTGCCTTTGATAGTGCATATCAAAGTATTCTGGTCCAAAATTCAATAAAGTTAAGTAGAATGAATACTTGACGTCAGTTTTAGGACTATGAGTTCTATGCCCAATGGAATAAGTAATCCGCCCATAGCGAATCACTGACAGTTTATCAACGTAATTCCGAATAAATGGTGGACAGTTAAACAAAGATTTGTTATGTGGAATCTTGACTATTGTACATCAGTATATTTGTCCCTTAGTTTAACACCATGTTCCTCGAACTAAAGCCGAATGGATTATGTCCGAACATAGATGTTCCTCGAACTAAAGCCGAATAGATTATGCCCGAACGAAGATGTTCCTCGAACTATAGTCGAATGGTTTATGCCCGACTCGAACTAAAACCGAATGGCTTATGCCCGAACCATATTAAAGCCGAATGGTTTATGCCCGAACGAAGGCATATTATCATTCTGTTTAAATTTTGAACTTGCTCCAACCAGACAGTGAATTATGTTAAGATGACAATTAATTTCGAAGCTTTATATTTCAGTTGCGACTTTATAACATTACTAACACGAGCATGAGGCAAGGATTTTCCAACAACCACGACATTGTTCTATTAATTTAATTCTGGCCCCTATTGCTCTTGTAATTTAACCCAAAACTACAAAAACTAGAATATGAATTATTATCGTTTGTTCGATTGAATGTTGTTTAAAGCCACTTTCAGCAATTTGTCAGCTATATCATGGCGTCCAGTTTTTTTATGGAAAAGGGGAGAGAACCCGGAGAAAACCCCGACCTTCGGTAGGAAAACTCGCAATCCTTTTCGATAAAATCTATTGATTGTTGGGAATGAAGCAGTATGCAAAATTTCAATGTTACAATAAACTCGAAGTTCTAACGTACTTGGAGGGCAAAATCCATAACCGTGAATTATTTATTCATGTTATTTATCACTACTCTGCTTCATTTAACAGACATTCAAGGTCAGTTGAATGAACTTGGAAAATGTCATCGGACTCATTCATCGATTTGTAAGGGGGGTAACTACTTTGATTGTATTTTGACGCCTTCGCTTCTTTATGTGAAATATTGAAAAAAAAATCTATTTGATTATTATCAAATTTAATGTAATGGATTTTGATTTGTCATTTAAAAATGTTTTTGTTAACTATCTTTCGAGTGTAACATTCAAAATAAAGCCGTACCGATTTGCCCTTATTAATATTTAAATTACAATGACTACATCCCACAGTGGAACAAAACCAGATTACTTAGCCGGTTAATGAGTTTTTTATTGAAAACAAAATTATCCGTTTAGTTTTGAGTATAGATTTTCCGTCATATACTTACAGAAATATGTATGCTATTAACAAATCTCTGTCGTTCTATCAAAGTAGTGGGGCTTTTTACCTTCAGTATTTCCATATTCCTATCAGTTATAACACATCACTTTGCATAACACCTCACCCCAATCCCCCCTTAAAACAAACAAACACACAAACAAAAATAACAAACAAATCCATATCAAAACTATATAGCACTGTCTTGTATTCGTAGATACAAATACGTTTCGATACATACATGAATATGTCCCTTACAAGTGAATTATTGATATTATGACAAAAGTACGAAATGGGCCAATATAAAAACAAAACATAGTTTTATTGAATCACAGGAAATTGATTTTTGTATCCATTATTTTTAAGTAAAATTTTGCATTTTTTTAAAATGACAGATTGGTAAGACTTGCACAGACAAATCAGACAAGAGTTTAATCAAGTTAATAGTGAATTGTTTCTGACAGAGATGTGTGAAAAATACATTAAATATAAGATTAAACATGAGTTAACATAAAAGTAAAAATTTAAACTGTACACAAACAAAAAACAATAAAAAATGGTCTAACAGCAAAATAATTAATTAAATAATTTGTATTCTCCTAAATAAAATGAAAACCATAGAGTTCTAGTGTACTCGTAAATCAAGATCTATAACAAGTATTTTTTAATTTGTTTAATAGATATGCTCCATATAACAGTAATTGAACGTCGTTTCTCTATACTTCATATGATATGTTTCGATCCATACAAATTAAATATATCGTAGGTTGGTAATTTCGGTCGTTTTATTTTCGACGCCTTCGCAACGGAATTATATTTTTAAAATATTTTTTTTGTGGGTTGTTTCTTCGAATAATATCAACGACAAAGGTGATGAGTATCATTCCATTACGGAATGACAGACTTTTCCAAAAAACTACTCCCAGAATTGTGTGAATATAAATATCCAAAGACTTTAAAGTTCATAAATCTCTTCAAACCTGAAATGTTGAAAACTCTCAATGTTAAAGTTAGTCTTCATCGTGTACTGTTTAATACAATTAATGTTATCACTTGTTTATATATATGTGTTTCTCTGTAACTATGTAAATAGTTTGTGGGAATCAATTTCATTCATTCAAGTAGCAACCGTTGTGTATAACGCAAGGTAATGGTCGTAAACGAAATAAAATTTAGAAAACAGAATACGACCCAAACCTTGTACAATGGTACTCCATGGCTTCTATTAAATGTCGGATTTTTTAAATCGTTAATTACAATAGATGTAAGAATTGAAAAAATCGGACTAGATATTATGGTTTGGATATAGCGAGTTTTGGGCGACTTAATAAGTAAAAATATTGTGTTGGGATGCCAACACAGAAGTCGCCCAAAATCCCCATGGATAGTATTGCGTTCCACTCAGGACCCTGTAATGTACCTACACATCAAACTTCCTTTAAATCGGACAACGTTTAAAATTTGATGCGTTTTGGCGGCCATTTTGAAACGCACGGTCGAAAAAAAATTCTGAATGTAGAATTTCACTCAGGACATTTAAATCTACCTCCACACTAAATTTTGTTGCAATCAGAGCACGTTAAATTTCATTGAGATCGGATAACGTTGGAAATAATACACGTTTTTTGCGGCCATTTTGAAAAGTGGCGTCTGAAAAAAATTTCAAAGGTAGCGTTTCACTTGAAATTCTTAAATCTACCTCCATACCAAATTTCGTTTAAATCGGACCACGGGAAAAATTTTGCCATTTTTGGGTGGGTGTCATCAAGTGGCGGCCGTTATCAAAAATCTGACTATTGACATGTCCATCTACAACTGTGTAAAGTTTCTTTGATTCTATCAAGGCGTCTCTGAGAAATGTGTTGGACAAGTTCACGATCTAGAAAAAGTGGAAACCGAAATAGGTGCAAAACAATAAGTGCCCAAAACAAATTTGGGCGACTTAATAAGAAACGGAGCAAAAACAATATGTCACCCAAACTTTCGTTTGGGAGCCATAATAACTTAGTCTTGGGCGACTTAATAAGAAATGGTGTAAAAACAATAAGTATACCAAAACTGAAGTTATAATAATAAGAAACGGTATGGTTTGGGGCGACTTAATAACAGAATTAGCAAGTAGAATAACCGTTTTCGTCGTTGATATGTTTCTTCAATTTTAATTGATGTTAAGTAAGTCATAAATTTTAAATCTTAAAGTTTAAACCGGTTTGTGTCAGTTAAAACTGATTTTGTCGATTTCTTTACTTGTTATTATTATTATTTTTTTTATTTTCATATATATTAGGATTTAAAGTTTAAATGTTATGACGTCAATGTTTCAATATTGCCAATGAAGCCTGTCTTCAAAATTACATGTTAGTTTTATATTTTATGCATTATGAATTTCTAATACCTTGGTAGACTATAATAGAATGGTTTAATTAATAAAAGTAAAATAAATAAAGGATTTGAATAATTCAAAATTGTTCTTTGTGCATAAATGCATTTTACCTAAATGAGCCTTACATGGTGACATATTTTTAAACAAAAGCAAGTCGCTATGAATTTGTGGTCACTTGACTGCAGCCAAATAAAGTATAATTTTGATAAGATACTTTATTGTCATTTGAGCCATCATTCAAACATTACAATAGACGTACACCAAAAAGCAAGCTAACTCGATTTATTTTCATGTTCGGAAGACATGTTTGTCAACAGAATTGGTATTCCAGTGGGTATTAATTGTGCTCCTCTCCTCGCCGACATGTTTTTAAACTATAATGAAGTTCCTTGAAGGCCTGCTGAAGAAGAAAGAAAGACACTGGCTCAGATTATGTTTTGTGCCCGAACTGCTAAATTTGGAGACTATTTGCATTCAATCTTCATTGAATTAAAGACAACACTAATACAATTAATACAAATAATTTGTATTCTCCTAAATAAAATGAAAACCATAGAGTTCTAGTGTACTCGTAAATCAAGATCTATAACAAGTATTTTTTAATTTGTTTAATAGATATGCTCCATATAACAGTAATTGAACGTCGTTTCTCTATACTTCATATGATATGTTTCGATCCATACAAATTAAATATATCGTAGGTTGGTAATTTCGGTCGTTTTATTTTCGACGCCTTCGCAACGGAATTATATTTTTAAAATATTTTTTTTGTGGGTTGTTTCTTCGAATAATATCAACGACAAAGGTGATGAGTATCATTCCATTACGGAATGACAGACTTTTCCAAAAAACTACTCCCAGAATTGTGTGAATATAAATATCCAAAGACTTTAAAGTTCATAAATCTCTTCAAACCTGAAATGTTGAAAACTCTCAATGTTAAAGTTAGTCTTCATCGTGTACTGTTTAATACAATTAATGTTATCACTTGTTTATATATATGTGTTTCTCTGTAACTATGTAAATAGTTTGTGGGAATCAATTTCATTCATTCAAGTAGCAACCGTTGTGTATAACGCAAGGTAATGGTCGTAAACGAAATAAAATTTAGAAAACAGAATACGACCCAAACCTTGTACAATGGTACTCCATGGCTTCTATTAAATGTCGGATTTTTTAAATCGTTAATTACAATAGATGTAAGAATTGAAAAAATCGGACTAGATATTATGGTTTGGATATAGCGAGTTTTGCTTTATAGCGACTCAATACGCCTATTTATTGGACATTTACAAAAGGGGTCTGTATCGTGTAGCGGCTTAACGCTTTCAAAAACACGTTGCACACGATGATAAGCGACCACGCGTTCTGCATCATCACCTAGAAATGTACCTAGAAAAATCTATTGAACTAGCACACTATTGCATTCAAATGGAAATGCAATATCTGAAAGCGGCACTAAGGATAGATAGACTCAATATATCAAAACATGTTACACACGATCATAAGCGATTATCACCTGACTACCTGCAAAGAGAGGACATCTCCTAGCTATCCGCCGCCTAGGGACGCACTGAAAAGCTTTGTATGTGGAGCCCTGGGAACCGTCCCATGTACCTAGAAAAATCTATTGAATAAGCATACTATTGTATTTAAATGGAAATGTAATATCTGAAAGCGGCACTAAGGATAAACTCCATTTAAAACAACCTTAAAATCAATCATTTTACGGATGAAGAAAATTCTCATGCGAAATTTGTTTCAAATAGAAATAGTACAAGCAGCAGTTAATATAATATTTAGCTTTATTAAAAAGATAATACAAAAATTGCATTAACAGTCTTCACGAAATGCGTCGGTCCGACGGACAAAACCGATATAATAATGCTTGGACCGGTAAAAAATCGTGTTTCGTCGGTCCGAAAGTCCGACATTGTTATTATCGAAGTTCAAGTTGCCCTGATGGTTCATTCACAGAAAATACTTATATAACTGGTAGTACTGATTCACACAGACTTCCAACTTTTGAGTAAATATGTAAAACCAATAAAAATTGCAAAGATCCTGCGTATTTAACTCATTTTTGAAACATTTTAGTTTGGCAAATGGATTACTCGCCATTTGTTTATTTCCGGGATACGTCTAATTACCAACAGCGAGAAATGAGAAAAAAGTAGACTACAACGGCCTTTAATGAAAAATCGTAACTGTTTGATAAACAAACACTTTAAAATGGAGTTGAAACTCAAAAGTTCATTTAAAACATACTTTATTTTAATCATTGGCTTTGATAATATATAAAATATATACTAGTAAGCTGAAATTGAAGAGTAAAGATAACTAGTTATTAATGACCACATGATAATTTCTGTAGATGGGTGTCCCATTGAGCAGTTGCTTTCAGCTTTGTGAAGTATTTCTGTGTATAATAAATGTTATTTTATTTATATTCTTTAGACGCATTTGTAAATATATAGACAGCTTGTTTATAACAGTTATGAATAGTATGATGATTACAATAACTTTTATGTATGAGATTTATGTCTGTATCTACATGCATATAAGGTAGCTAGTTAAATGTAAACAATGGCAACATCAGACAAATTTGGTCCGGCAAAAGCTGCTTCGGTCCAGCATTTCTGGGGAAGTTGGTGGACCGAATGTCCACCATTCTTTGGAAAGATTTCGTGAAGACTGCATTAACAATTAGTTATTATGAGTTGACTTTTTTTAAAACATATTTTTCTTTGTAATTTTTTTTTGTTTTCTGGCTTTCCTTTTTGGAAGTAGTGAGATAGTGGAGGCGGGAGAGGGCAGTGGTGAGATTGTGGTATCGGGAGAGGGGGGTATTAAAGTTAAACTGGTTTATTAGTTTGTATCTAACTTTTTATTGGTGTGGTGTGATAATCGTTTAAAAATAAAAATCAAATCATGACACTTCAATAAGACAAATACCTTCTATCATTCGGAAAACGGTCAAATTTAAAAATGTTAAAAGAAATGAAAGATGTCATGATCTGATGTCAGATTACAAATAGTATAACAATACTCTGATCATGCGTCGATGAACAATTATATATTTTTATACCTTTTTGAATAGATACGGATCAGTAAACATAAATAAATTATTGCCATATTTCAATCCCTTGATTGACCGTGCCTTCGAAATGAATACTATAAAACTGCGATTCAATAAATAATAAAAGAAATCGAACACTGTTACCCTCAAAACACTAGTGATCAACCTAATAATCAGTTTATAGAAAGTCAGTATACATGACTTTCATAGATGACGAGTTCTTCAAATCAACATAACGACTTCTGAAAGCATCGACGAAATTTTAGTTAACCTTAGGAAGTCGTAAGTCGCCATAACAAATTCACAGAAGACATAAACGAATTCTTAGATGGCATAAAGTCTAAAGTCGACAGTGGCGGATCCAGAGGGGGGGGGGGGGTCCAGGGGGTCCGGACCCCCCTTTCGTTTTGACAAGCATGGGGTCTGGACCCCAATTTTTGAAAAAAGCCTTCTTTTTTTTGTTTTAGCATAACAAAATGACATTTTAACGGACATGTTTTAGGTGTCAGGAAATCGTGAGAATGCAGGATTTTACACCATTTCGTTCAGAGCTTCTGGGGCCCTTAAGACCCCCTGCCGTAATACGACCTCTACGAGGTCGGCATGGTGGCCGTCGGCCACCATGACAAATTTGGACCCCTCCTTTCATTGGAGGCTGCATCCGCCCCTGGTCGACATATCGATTGTACAAATCAAAATAATTAGTTTAATGTGTTAAATGCATCATGAAAATAATTCGTTTATGCATGAAAATATTTGGCGTGTTGAAACAAGAACGAGTTTTTAAAATTAAATGCATCATGAACATTGTTTATAGTAAAAAGGGGGCATCGGAAAAGGAGGGCATTTACGGCAGGGGGGTCTGGGGCTCTCGAAAAATGGTGCAAAATCCTGCATTCTTGCAATTTCCATTCATCAAAATGAATTTATTTAACACAAGGTTTTTATACTGTTCAGTAACATGAATCCGCCACTGACTTATCTTATGTACCAATCATTTACATGTTTTATGTAAATCCGGGACTCATCTTTCATAAAAATACACAATGTATTCATATTAATACCTAATTCATTATGTAAAACACCGACTAGTATCATAACAATGCACTAATTAACCTTGGACTAGTATAAACTAGGTTCCTGAATTAAACAAATAAACATATTAACATAATAGTGGCAAGTCAGAGACGCGGGTAGCTTGACAATCTAATACAAATTATTATATCTTTTATTTGCTTCCCCTTTTTTGCTATGTCGCTGCGTGGTGCACTTTTTTAAGTGCAGGAACTATTTGATGTGACAAGTGTTTTGGCTAGGCCCCGTTTATATCTCGTATGCCTTTAACTTCCATAATTTCGTAATTGTGCTTAATTGTTGCCGTTTAATTTTGCATATATAATTTGGGTTCCAAAATTACATTGTTTTGTCAAAATGTTGAATTAATATTTATTTTCCCTGTGCACTATGAATTAACAAGCATTTTTTCCCTAAAATATTTTGTTTACATTAACATGCTTTCTATAGTACTGTAACAAAAGTTTAAATTCCTGTTGTCAGTATTCCGTGAATGTAGTAAGGTTCATTTTAAGTGGTCGGATATGCCTGGACAACTTATGTCATTCCCATCTTCATTTCAAATTAAATTATTAACATGACATGAGGCCAATAGTTTTACCTTCTTTGTGTTTCCTGTACTTTATTACAGTAACTAACGGATTAATAATTGGAGGGTAAGTTAATTTGCTTATTGTTTTTATATAACTTATTGTATTTTTTTTGTTAAGTTTAAAATATCTTATTGAAATATATTTTTACTATCGGGTTTCCGTTAAGTGGTATTTTATATTATAACTTTGATATACAACTGTATGTGTTACGGAAAGGTGTCTTATATCCATATAGTAAATGTATTACCCAAATAATTTTATCAACAAACACTGGAATGATTTGTTGCCAGTTTACGACCAACTTTTCAATTTATATAACCTATGAAGAATTTTGTGTTTTTGTTTTTTCGTGAAGTTTTAATCAAATACTAATTCGATATTACAAAATTAAGATGACAAAGGACATTATGTTCTTATTCAATCCTTTCAAACGAATATAAAGTATTTACGCACTCTACTCTTATAATTTCTCATCATCGTCTATAAATCCAGACGAACAGACAAAGTGAAGATACTTGAACATTTACAAAACTGCATACTAACTAACGTGCGGACAGTCCAATAGGTGAAATAGCACCATATAATGGCATTTTATTAAAAGAATAAACACTTTGTAGAGATTGTCAGGTGCGGTGACCATCTTACTTTATTACAAAAATACATAAATAAATAACGATCTCCGTTGTCTTTAATAAGCACCATCATGAAGGAAATAGTCACCGACCCGTGTCAAAATCAATACATGTATAAAGAACTGTATAATCAAAAATAAATGAATAACATTGTATATACAAACACAATATAAAAAATGAAATATCAAACTTATCAATTTTACTGTAAAGATGTTGCTCAGTCGATGGTCGCCGCCCTTGTCGATAAGACACCTCGTGCACGAACTCGCTTATATATCAGAAACAATGTCAAGCCGGTTTACAGGTTTTGATATTTAAATTAACGAAAGGTCTACTCGATTCTAAATTACTGAGCATGACGTGCGTAAATTTATTACCGTCAAAATAAAATAAAATAAAATAAAATAAAATAAAATAAAATAAAATAAAATAAAATAAAATAAAATAAAATAAAATAAAATAAAATAAAATAAAATAAAATAAAATAAAATAAAATAAAATAAAATAAAATAAAATAAAATAAAATAAAATAAAATAAAATAAAATAAAATAAAATATAATATAATATAATATAATATAATATAATATAATATAATATAATATAATATAATATAATATAATATAATATAATATAATATAATATAATATAATATAATATAATATAATATAATATAATATAATATAATATAATATAATATAATATAAAACAAAACAAAACAAAACAAAACAAAACAAAACCAAAAATGAATGAATGAATAAATAAATAAATAAATAAATGACATTGCATATTCTTATTGCTCTCTGACCAAGATACAAGTGGTTTGTATATGTAACGGGGTACATAGGGTTTTTGAAGCACACAATTCATCACTGTCTAATCATTCTTATATCTTATTATTATAAGATTATTATTTCTTATTTCTAGTACATTTCATTTATCTCATGTTATGTACATTTACTATCCAACTGCTTAGCCGCTTAATATACATGTTTATTACAATACAATAAATAAGATAACCGAGATCTCTACAACAAAATAAGTTGCACTGTGCAAAAACACACAAAACAAAATATAGACGAGACAAGTTTGATGCGTTTGCACGCATGTAATCACAACTTTTTATAGTCGTTAATAGATCTTCCGTGTAAGAAGAGAGAGAGAGATAATTAATTATTACCCTAATTAGACCAATATTATTACACAATAGCAAAATTTGGATTATGGGCAACTATACCCTTTGTAAGGTCTTAGGAAAGGACAAAAAGAAATAGTACATCGCGTTATGTCCGATAAATCTACGTACGAAAAAAATACTTTCTCAGATATTGTAAGAACATTTTTGGACAGAAAAAACGATGGCAACATAGCATCTTAAACAAGAGACCATGGCATATACTAAGGTACACTTATAGAATTTATTCTACAAAGATCAGATTATGAAAATTTCGGTAACCCACGTAAAAAAAATAAAACACAAATTAATTAAAAATATTAAAAAGTCAATTACTGAAACTAATACTACAAAACTGGTCTTACTGATGCGTCCAAAATTTACTACAGCAAGTTAAAAACAGATGAAACTAGAAATGCAGGAAAAAAAATAAAAATAGGCAATTGATAACTAGACTTGGATTAAGTGATCATCTCTGAATATTGATCAAGTAAGATACCACAATATTTCAAGAAACCAAGGATTCTGCTCTAGATGCCAAACCGTGGAAGATGAAAAACATTTCCTTTTATATTGTCAAATAAATACCGAACCAAGAGATACTTAAATTTCGCATACAACAAATCTAGATAACATATTCATTAACTTTAGCAGTGACAAACAATTCAGACAAATTATTTGTCCAAAAACTGAACATTAAACTTGTGTAAGTGTCTTTATACAGCAATCACTGGAATTGCGAAAATAAGCTACACATCCTTTAAAAATGTACCTTTACATAATGGTCCCTTGATACTACGGCCATGATGTTTTTATTGTGTTTAATAATTGTGTTGTTAGTGTTTATTTGTTTTTTATTTGTGAATCTTTGGCCCATATAGGCGAAATTTGCGCAAAATATAAAGTTCCACTAGGGTTAAACGTAACTAAATCGACAGGTAATTTATAATATTTCGGGATTTATTCCAAAAAATGTTTTAAGGCCTTTTTCCCATAATTTCAAGATGTGGTCTGCTTAATTATACCAATTAATTGAAATGTGTATCTTTATTTTAAATACAGTTTGGGTTTCTGTTACTCTATTTGAATGGTGTTTAACTCCAATGTCAGCCATGCTACAGCTATATCCCGGTCGTCTGATTTGTATTAAAAAAGAAGGCGGCAGAGAATTCCGTCAGTAACTTCTGTCAATTAATGTTTCAGTCTTTTACACAACTTGCCCGGAGAGAAGTCGAAACCTAAGTGTTGACACGCAGTAAATACTAATAATCTATCTTATGACTCGGCCACCGAGGCTCAGAAAAAAAATATGAATTCTTATTTCGAGGCCGTCTGTTCATTACTTTGATTTAAATTTTTTTTATGATTTGTGTTTAACGCCACTTGTCGAAAATGTTTAGCTATTATGACAAAAGTAAAATAATAAATATATTCACAATAATACTTTTTGATATTCTGTTCTGTACAGTATCGTATTTATCCCTATATGTTATTTATTAGCCACTCAAATTATATGTACATTTAAAGTAACTGAATTTGTCCTCTTCGGGTTTACAAAGAAGTCATGTTTTGCTATTTCTCCTATTATATTCTATTTAACTAAACGAAATTCCACCGAATCTCGAAGTTGTTTAACTGTTAAATACATAATATGTGTAGTAAAGTTACCTAACCAATCAGTGGTGAACAAATCATAAATCGCATCTTTCATTTTGGAACAAATAATGCTGTCGTTCTCTTCATTAACATGCAGACTCAATAATTCTACGAAGCGATGAAAATCAAGTGTACCCCGGTATTACTTTTTTTGTCCAATGTAAATAATTGTAAGTTCTTTCGAGTAATAGAACTTTTAACATGTTCTGCTGACCATGAATTGTGACAAATTGAACCTTTATACAAATCTTTATTAAATGTTAAGTTCGCAAGAACCTAAAAAGTTTAAATATTTTCTCATAAATATATAATCAACATTTAATGTAACTAGTTTTTTCTGATTATGGTTTTCCTTTACACCAGTTCTGACTAGTTAAATAAATTACTTTTGCATGACAAGCCACCCGTTGATTATTAACATTTTCCAATCGTATCCGTTCGATCACTTGCGGTCACTTAGATCTACAGCGTTGATTCTTTTCTTGTACTTATCTTGTACAAACTAAAAAATACTCTTCGAGCCTCTCATTAAGTACTTTGAACATGTAACTGTCTTGAGCTTAACCCTGTGTTTTTATGCCTCGGGGATCAGTTGGATAGATATGTTATATGTTTGTCATCATACTCTGACTTACAAATACGTTGAGTTAGAGTACTGTCAGATGTTATGAAATTTCCATCGTCACACGCTAGTACACAATCATGTACTATATCACTATATTAACCTCGGTTAATGAACCAGCGGATTATTCCGGTGTGTGTTCGAATCCCGTGGAGGATAAGCATAAAATTTAACAGTATTCAAATTTAATTTAAAAAAGTGTTGGGCTTAATTTGTAGACGTATAAATGTTGTGCCTAAAGTCAGCGTGATTCGAAATCACACAGTTGTGACACTTTGGCACCAACACGCCTGCACTATGTCCAGCGGTTTAGACTTCTCGGCCAAATCTGCTATATATAAAATATAGCTTCATAAACCGAAGTAAATCGTAAACATGCGTACTAGCGTGTGACGATGGAATTAACTTTCGTAACCAATACTGTCAAATAAAAACGTATACGAAAATTCCATCTATGTTCTTTTCAACAAAGAACTTTAAAGGACGAACAAATTGAGTATCTTCGATCTAACTATTTTTAAATTGAGAGATACTTAATTATGTAACTAATATTTCTCAAGAATTCCCAATTAATGATTTTGCTATATTATTGGCTTTGAGGGGTTAAGACGCCTACACTGAAATAATTCAACAATAAATTGTCTTTTAATGTTTTTATATAAGTAATCATAATTTCTTTTCTATTTCTTTTCCGTGTCTCTCTTTACACTCCAGAAAATCGCGCAGAAATCCAGCGTGTTAATATGCTAAGACATTATATAATTATATGTCTCTGGTTCTTATTTGCGTTGTACTTCAAATAAAAAGTATTTAACATTTGCGTACAAGTGTGTGATTATAAAATTTGACAATTACAGGACATCTCTCTTCAGTTTGACTTAAATTGCACTATAAATAATTACATAGACTTCATTAATCTCATAATATATATCTTTATTAATGCAAGTTTATACCCTGAAGGAAAGTATACAAACAAATATAAGTACAAAAAGGTCACAAAACATATAAACAGTATGTAAATTATATAAAGAATATAACAATACCATCAAAATTACTGTCAGTGGTAAATCATGCAATTGAAGTTTCCATTTTTCTTAGTATAAGTGACTTTTTAATAAATGGAGCAACGTATTGCAAATGATCTGATAGTGACAATATTTCAAAAAGTTTATTATTTTCGTTTGATTCATTATCTATTTGAAAAGTATAATTATTTTGTTTCTTAAATTCTTCTCTTATGGAGTTGTATTTTGTACATCTAAATAAAACGTGTTTTTCGTCTTCTAATTCATTTACAGTGTTGACAGATTCTGTTTTCTCTTTTTATGTTTTTATATCTTCCTCTCTCAATTTCTAAAATATGATCACTTATTCGCATTTTGCAAATATTTTTCCTATTTTCAAAATTAGATTTTTTTAATAAAATTGTCTATTTCATATTAAGTTTTAATTTTACTGTATAAAAATTTTTTGCTGTTATCTGTACGGGTTTTTAATTTATTGAAGAAAGTATTTTCATGTTTGTGTTTTAATTTTTGTTGAATATTATTAAATTTTGGTTTATCTTTTATATAGTTTATGTTTTTTAACTGTTTTATGTCTCTTTCATTTGATTGATATGTTTCATATAAATATGAATACCATGAATATGTTCCAGTTTCATGAAGATCTTTAGATAAAATGAATGCATCTTCTTGTAAAGTATTGCTAGTTTGACTTTGAAGTCTTACTAGATATTTGATGGATTGTGTCTTGATATGTGTGTCAAGTGGATATTGAGCTAGTTCAGCTCTTGCTGCTATATTTATACAGACTGTTTACTAAGACCCAAAACGAATTTACTGAATTTTAAGTTTGTTTTCTCAATAAAACTACTACCAGTAAATGATATTATATCAAAGTTTGGATTCTCTTTGTTTCTTTTTGATGATTCAATGATTTTTTCATAAAAGTCCATGTACCAGATTTCAGAGTTATAAGTTAAAATAGGTCTAACTAATGAATCAAAGAGTTTTTTGTATACATTCAAGGGTACATTTGATAGTTGATTAAGATATTTAAACATTGAAAACATAACTTTGTTTCCTTTTTTTGATAGTTCTAGATGTGAGGGATGAAATTTACCCGAAGATTCAATTATATTTCCTAAATATTTGTATTTTATTACTTTTTCTAATTTTTCTCCTTCAAGGAAAAAATATTCTTCTGGTCAATTAAATTTTTTGTTGAAAAATCATAATTTTTGGTTTTTTTTAATGTTAATGCATTTTAGGCAATATTCATTTAATAATGATAGTACAAAATTTAAAAGGTAAATCGCCATCTTACCCATCCTCCCAAGTCAGGGGGTCAGTCTGAGTCGGCGTTCGCTCCATCTGTTAGGGGTTCCGAGTCCGCGTTCGCTCGACCCCTAACTTGGGAGGATGCATCTTACAACACTTTTCCGAACACAGCCGTCCAATTTACTAATAAAAAAAAGAATTACGTTCACCGTGACTTACTTTTTCGAGAGGTGAAAAGGGTGAAAAGGGAATACAATACCGACCGCGTCGGTATTGTAGTTTTCACAAATTTTACTTCCATTGGAGACACGGTTCCGAATGTTATCATCTTTAATAAAATGTACAAAGATGAGAATAAAAAGCACTATAATTTACAAAAATTCTGTCCAATGAAATATGCGTCTCTGTGTTAAATTTGTGTTTATAAAGAATAACTAGTCAAAAAGTAAATAACTGGAATATAATCCACTCAATAAATATAGATACGACCTTAGCATCTTTAAATGGTCGCATTAACTGAACGGAAGAAAAAGCAACAAAAACAAAACACAATACATTACAGCAAACTGACGATCAATAAAACACGGAGGCGGTTATTTATTGATCGCTCGGCAAAGAAAGACCACAGCGTGTTGGCCATTTTCTCGGAAAACGGGTTTTTAGATTATTACTATTTTAACCATTTATATTTTGCCCCGAACCCCAACAGCTTAATCCGTAAAAGTATTCCTAATAGAGGATTTGTTAGCTGCGGAGCTAATTATTTGAAACCTATATTTTATAGTTATCCATCTTTGAATCTTCCTCCCAAGTCAGGGGTTCTGCGAACGCGGACTCAGAACCCCTGACTTGGGAGGTTGTTTTTGAATGGTTTCTCGAAAACTCAAAACTATCAGATCTTATCAAACATGTTGTACATCTGTATGGAAAGGATATATATATATATATAGGCTATGCCTAATATCCAATCCGATTCCTTTTCCTTAATAAAATATGTTTTAACTATGAAAAAAATATAAGTAAAATAATATGTAGACTTCTCTAAGCAAATGTTTCTAGCTAGGTTTTGACCCTTAATTCGCAATTTTACCTTTGCAGCAATAAATCACAAATACAACAACTATTGTTAAAATTATGCAGTGCTTTTCCCTTTAAAGCTGTCATAGTTCGCTTCTTCTATTAGTTATCTGTGGCGATGTCTCCTCGTTTGAGTAATTGTTACTCCAATTACACAACATCCTCACAAGACACGCTTTCTGTGTCCACATGTGTCCACAAAACCCTCTGACAAACCACAGGAATTTGGACAATCATAGCTAGTAAATTCCCGGGCTAGAAGATTTTCGTATCACGCCAATCTTTCAAAATATCAACTAATGAAATTGCTTGAAAGAAGCAAGTGTTTGGCAGAAGTCATTTTTACTCATTCTGGAGTGTGAAGAAAACGTAACACAACTAATAAATAACGCGGTTATAACAAACTATTAACACTACCGTACAAAATACACTGATTTTCACATGGTCTAAGCAACGCATCCGTTTGATTTATTTACAATCGACATCGGGATATCCACTAACCAAGTCGTGAATGAAAGCAAGCTTTTGATTGGCTACATTAAAGTATGATGTAGCCAATCAAAATAGCGACTTCTAGCTCGGGAATTTCCTAGATAATTTTGTCAGAGTTTCGTGGACACACGTGGACACAGAAAGCCTGACTTGAGAGGATGATTACACAAAGTAACATTTGAGATGCATCTTATTTATTATGCCCTATCTAATTAAAATTAAATCTTTCACTTGCTCCCCAGCCGCGGATCCAAGGAAAGGCGTGTAAAATACACATACTAATTACATTTTTTATTCAATAATTTTGACAATTACAATTCCATTGTTCAAAGGATTTATTATATCTGTCTGCAATTACACGCCAAATTGAGAGAAAGTGCGGAAATTAGGATATAAATTGAAAGGAAGCAAATTCAGGCTGAGTGAACGACCCCCAGACCCCCTCCCCCCGTAATATACATAAAGTGAGGAACCTAAATGCGACTCTCGTTAAGGATAAATTGTATGAAAATAACTAAACATAAAAACTTAGTATGGTATGGATTTTTTTATCGTTCAGGTAAATGGTGTAGAATCCATTTTCTATGAATGAAACGCAGAACAGGGTTATGCATGGGAATTTACCACGTTCTGTTCACGTTCATTAGAGATCGCCGTCCACATCATGACGCTACCCTCCACTGAACTATCCACTTTCTGGACTCAGGAGTAGAAACGTTCATTCCTGCGCCGGTATACAGGAATCTGGCCATTACGTTTCTGCCGTAAAAAACGGGACTCGTCGTTGAAACAAATTCTCTACGCCAGTTGCGGAATGCCCGGCCTCTCAATCTGTTGCACAATCAAACTCTTTTCCGTCTGTGTAATGGAGTCAAAACTATTCCAAAATACTGCCTGTCTTGGTAATATGCCATATTGTCGAAGTTGGTGCGGACTGTTTGCGAGCTAATTCTTCTCAATCCAGGTATTCCGACTGCATTGGCTTTTAAGACAACTGTCGATTCCGTAGACATACGATAGAGATTTAGCGATATTGACCAGGTGTCTTTATGCAGGGTCACCATCTTCTCGAGCGGTTAGTGTAAAAGGAAGTCTGCTAGAATATGTTCCACAACCGATCAATTGTGCTCATGTTTACTTTTTCAGTTCGTGCAATCTTACAACCAACCAAGTTATCGACTGTTTAAGTGATACATTTTCAAGACATCGCTGAATTTCAAGTATACCAAATCGTGTAAAAACCCAAAATATTGTTCATATTGTAACATATAACATATTGTATAGATGGCGCTATTCTTTGTTACAAAACTGAGCCTTACATTGTAACCATAGCTTTTCAGACCGACACACTTCGTTTCATAAAACAGTAAGATGATCAATCCACTGAGGCTTTTTTTATTTTCCTCGATTTATTCCGGTATCTGTACTGAATGATGACCTTATTGGCTGTTAATTTTTCAGACATCTCAATTTTAATAACGCGCATCAACTCATCGTACATTTAGTCTATTATTTTGAGAGCCAACGGAGTTTTCTAACGCACTAATAACATGAATAATACGATCAATTTCGTAGACTGCATCATTTAAGCTTAATCAATCTTCCGGGAGATGTTTTATGTCGTATTTAATCTTTACTTGGCGAGAATTATTTAGTATTAAATTTATGTCATTTTCAACACTAGTATTCACAGTAAAATCAGGCTAGTTCTAGTAACCTTAAAATTATCTAAACAATATTACAATTCATATGGAATAGTCAACAACGTTGCTTCCTCGGGTAGAGACAAACGTGAAATCGTTTAATACAGTTTTACGACTATTAAGTATACAGCAATTAACATCTATAAGAAAATCACAAAGAGCACTTCCATAACTGCTGTGTTGAACGTCTATTACGTGTTTCAGCGTGTTCAGGGAGAATATCAATCACAGGAATATAGTCTACTAAATCCAAGCATCGACTATTCCAATCAGCATATAAATAGAACGGTGATCCATAAGTAATCGTGTAAATTTTAGACATTAACCCATCCAAAAATTCGTGAATATTAACTGCACGAGTGGGATTTTCTGGAGGCAAATACACAATACAAGTAAAGAAAGTGTTACTTTACATTTTTATCCTCAAATTTTAGCCACAGAATCCCATCCGTGTTATTGTCCACACACGTTTTTGGTCCTGTATTCTGTGTTCCACATATAGGAAAGCGTACGCCAACACAATGGATCTGTAACCTCCGTTGACATATCGAAGAAATCGAAGAAATACAGGAGGCAATGGAGATTTCAGGTAGCTGTTCTTCCAAATATCGCATGCATTCCGGGACATCTTCTGCTGAGAGAAAAGCCAGAGCATCTATTCCACACTTGTCTCTGATTGCGTCTTCATTTTGGTAATTGGCCATCAAGCCCTCGCTCTGAAAACGTCGCCACGTTGACTGTGTTAAGTGATAAAAACACCACTGAATATGGATCGATGGAGCCAACACAGTCCTAACTGCGTTGTGGACATGGCCGAACGTCACAGCTTAGGCAGGCGTATAACATAGAAGTAAAAAACTTGTAGGTTTCCTGCGTGTTCAGCAGGTGAAGTCCATAGATGACTGTAATATATGAAGAACCAACTGGAACACGGATGACAAACAGCTGCTGAAACTGCTTCGGAGAGGTAGAGTGAGTTCCGTCGATAAACCATACGTCTGCTGATCCGAGTTGCTTTAATCTCTCCTTGGTTCCGAATACTATGATGCGATGGTCAAGCGAAGAGTTGTTATAGAGTAGGAATGACTCGCCCTGTCCTGTTCTGCTATACTCTTGAGGTAGTGTAACGGGGATATTGACCATCTGGTCTGCCTCCGCAGGAGCAGCGTCTCTCCTTGTCCTGCGAACCCATCGCGTCAGTGATTCTGTGGATCCAGCTGCTGCAACAACCTCCTTCGAACATGTTGCAAGCTTGTCAGCCAGAATTTGTCCCGGTTTAGTACGATAAGCTTCAGCGCTGGTTTTGATGTCTGAACGGATCTTCAATGGAGCTATGGCAGAGCGGTCAGGCTCATGGGTGTGCGAGGGGACTTGTATCACACAGATTGCCTGAATGTCAGTAGTTACGGCACCTTTACGGTCATGAGCCTTTCTCATTGAGCACTCCCAGCGGGTAGTGGTCTTGGAATCTTACATGACCATTTTACCAACATTCCTTATTTATACTGTTCTGGTTTTAATTGTTTATAGTATTTGGTGCAATACTTATTGTTAATTTAACGAACTGCGCTCTTTGATCAATTTCATTATTATTAACTGTAAACACAATTCGGTTAATTGAACTAATTTACGCAATTATTGTACTTAATTAACTTATTTATTCTAGCCATACCCTTTTCAATATTCTGCATGATGTTTAGCATGCTTTGCTCAAGAAAGCGGTATTCTTGTGAACAGCAATTATATGTGAAAATTCAATCGAGGGGGATTTTGTCCGCCATGAAAAGTTTACGGGGAGAGGGGATTTTGTCCACCTAGTAAATTCTACGGGGGAGGGGGGATTTTGTACGGCTATGCTTAATTACCCGGAAGTGATTTTGTCCGGGGGGATTTTGTTCGTCCTCCGATGAAGATACTTGTCAGTTCTCTGCGCATGCTATGTACAAATTTTGATGAACTGATAACATTAAAATTTATAGTGAATTGGAAACATTAACAATTGTGAATGAATTATACTTGTGTTTGTTTTTAATAACTTTAAGATATTTTAAGATATTTACAATGAAGGAATGTAATAACTACCTGTGTAGTTGGAGAAAACAGTTTTGAACTACTCAACTGAGTCCTTTATCACAATGCTGACTGGTAAGCTGTTCCGAAGTTATGGTGGCTGGAGGAAGATACTTGTGTTCGTTGGCAAAGTTCAAGTAAAACTAAGCACCTGGGATTGTTATTTGATGTTCCTGCTTTTAACCATAATATTTTTCGTGTATACCCATCCACAGCGCAATTGATAGCAATACCATATGGCTTCATTTTTTCATAACCATCAATGTTGATTCAATTACGCTCTCGTGCGTAGTCGATGTCTTTTTTGCATATTCTAATATGACGTCCTGCTTTAGCTATGTAACTAAACAAAAGTTCTCTTCTGGTGACACAATACTGTCTTTGAGCTCTACTTAATGCTTTGCTAAAGTAAGCTATTGCAATTTTTTTTCCGTCACGGACTTGTGATAAAACGACCCCAAGGCCAAAGCCACTTGCATTTGTTTCAGTATGAAAGGCTCAGACATATCCGGAAACCCCAAAACTGGTGTTGTTATTAGAGCCTGCTTTAACTTTTGAAATGCAGTTTCACGGTTCTTCTTCTAGTTAAATGGACAATGTTTTCTGTTAGCCTGTGCATTGGCCTGGCTATAGCTGCAAAATCTTTAAGAAAACGACGATAATAGTAAAAAGTACCCCAAAAAGCTCACATCGGTAATCGTTTTCGAACTGGGCCATGTGTTGACACTGTCTATTTAAGCTGGGTCAGCAGATATTCCATCTGTAGAAACAATGTGTACAAGGAAACAAATTTGACTTTGGAAAATACCAAATTTTTTAGAGGAAAATTTTCTGTCTAAAACCTCACCAAATCGGTTCAAGTGGGATACGAAAGAGTTTGCAACGACTATAATATCATCAATGTAGATGAGACCATTTTGCCAGTTTAGTCCTGTCAAACTATATTTCATTAATCTTTGAAAGGTAACTACACCATTGCATATAATCCCATAGCCACAACATTAAACTGAAATAAATCTTTAGTACTGATAAATGCACGATTAGCCTTCTCTTTTTCTAAATCTACAAAAGGGATCTTTATCGTGCAAGGATCGTGGCACTCTCCGAACACGTTACCCACTATGGTCCACGGCCAGGCTTTCCGTATTATGATCTGACAACCCCCAACGAGAGGCCCTCCCTTATCCGCCACCCGGGGACGCACTGGGCTGCTCTGTGGGTCGAGCACTGGGAACTGTCCTTGTATGGTCCTAGTTTATTTTTGAAGAACTTCAAATGGGATGCACCTCTGAAACTTCTTCACGAGAACTTATTTTCGTAACCGTGTTGACATTACTTGTGCCAAACTCTGGAACATTCTTGGTTCCTGGCTATTGGTCCCCATCTCCAGCAATTACATGTTTTCCTGATTGCAAGAAGTAATACTCTGTTCATTTTGTGTTCTCTGATTACCTTTTGTGTGTTTGTTGTTTATGTTAGTTTTAATTTTATTTGCTTTGACACAGTTGTGTTTCTTGTCCCATTCAAACTCTCTCGTCTTTTTTATTTGACCTTTACTACCACAATAAAAACAAGTAACCTCCCGTCTTTGGGTTCTACTCTTGTTTGTCAGCAAGTTTTTCTATCTTCTCTATCATTTTTACTATTCCTGACACCAAACCATTTTGATCTGATTCGTCAGCCTCTGGCTTCGGATTACCGATTATCTTTTGGTCAACAGTAAAATGCTTCATACTTCAAAACGAACACAATCATCAATTGATTAAGGATCCCTTTGGAAAATTGATAACTGTATTTTCTAATCATTTAATGCACGAATAACGCAATCTTTAGCAAGTTGGTCTCTAGTTTTTATTTGGAGCTGTGGGATACGCTTATCTAGTAATTATACCCCACGCAACAAAGTTGTCGGTATAATGTTTTTGACCCGTCTGTCCGTCCGTCAATATGTATGTGTTTCAAGCTGTTGTAGCGCTCTCATTTCTTAATGGATTTTAACGAAACTTTGTGAAATTGTTACTTATAGTAGGTGCTTGAATGGAATTGATTTTCAGGAAATTTGTCAAGGGGGCCATATTTTTGGAAGGAGGACTTGGTCAACTTTCATGTAGATGTATAGTTGATGTTGTTGCCTGGATAGGGCATTCATTTCTTCATGGATTTTCATGAAACATTCGGAAATTACTACTTATAGTATTTGCTTGGATGGGAATAATATTTAGGGAAATTTGTTAAGGGGGACCATATTGAGAGGTGGACTTAGTCAACTTTCATGTACATGTATATTCAATGTTTTCCCCTGGATAGCACTTTCATTCTACATCGATTTTCATTAAACTTCAATATACCAATTTAAATACCAAATTCCAACATGATGTAATGGGGTATTGTGAGATTGCTCACTAAGGTGACTCTCCAGTAAATCCAATATCCTAACCTCCCCTTCCCTGTGTTCTAAAAGTTTTAGTCGAAGCCTTTGCAAATCAGTGTTCTCCTGGTTTTGTATTGAATCGCAAATACAATCGGGGCCTCGGTGGTTGAGTGGTTAAGGTAGTTTGTCTACTATTAATCACGTGGTCTGTCAACACTGAGGTTGCGGGTTAGAGTCCCACTGCGGGCAGGGTGTACTCGACTCCAATCTTAATTGACAAGGATTGTCAGTTTTCCTACCGAAGGTCGGGGGTTCTCTATGAGTATTCCGGCTTCCTCCCCCAATAAAAACTGGACGCCATGATATAGCTAAAAAATTGCTGAAAGTGGAGTTAAACATCATTCAAAAAACAAAAACAAACACATATACAATGTTTGATACTACTAGTCCTCCCTGGATAAACTTGACACCGTGATGTCCAATAGATCCAGACGATATAATTTCGGGTAAAGTTGGTCTGTGGCAGCATTGAGTAATTTGTAGTAACGTGAATATCCTTAATTGTTTTTCAAGTTCAGCAATACATTACAATTTCTTTCACCAAAACATGTAGCACATGTGAGTATAAGCAAGCAAATTTGGATAACTATGGTCAAGTATATACTCAAACTACAGCAAGGAAGAAGTGACACTTTTTACTTTATCTTAAATATATCTGAAATATGAAAATGAGTTTTAGCTGTAAGCTTGTACTATATACAAATTACACTTTATAAATATACCAAACTTTACTTTCAATAACGTAAATCTCCGTGAAAATTAATCGTGTTGTATATTATGTATTTTAAATAGTTTTTTCTTTGAAAGAAAGTTGCCGCAAAACGAAAAACTCGAAACTGAGTCAAATTACTAAATATATTCTACTTAAGTAAGATTGAGTTGAAAATTCGACTCAACAATATAGTGTTTAAGAAATAGATTATTGCGGGTGGGTTGTATGCGAATTAGATCATGGCGAGACCTTTGTATTTGTCAATATTTTATACCGAGCGACAGCAATAAGCAATTTCGATTCTAATATGTCTAACAAATATTTTAAAATTTCGAAGAGACATTTAGAGGGCGTTTTCAATGGTAATATTGTATTTTTTAAACTAATAAGATATATCTAAACACTCATTCTGATTTCCATTCTGCCGAAAACGGCACAATTAAAAATCACATACCACCAAAAATTGAATGTTTACTTTAAACATAACTAACCATTTACTCCAATAAATTCATTTTAAGTGTTGTTTCATCCTTATTAAATATTATGCACGTTACTTCTCGCATTTGTTGAAGAATTGATTTTTAATCCCAGGTTCGGCCATTTCTGTTCCCGACTTTAGTGTTAAGAAATGAATCCTATAAAAAGTTACTGTAGTAGTTTAAGATTACTTTCTACCAGTCTACCGTAAATATCAACAATATCAGAGACAGAAATAATGCAGCTTACAAATACCAAATTCTGAATGGTCATGGGATCATTTTTTAAAAATAATTGCTGTTACAACATTTGTGTCTTGCTCTTTGTTTTTTAATGTTCATAGTCCATGTTTAAAGTAACGTTTAGTCATATTAATTATATGTCTATCAATATTTTATACATTTTATCTGTTTTCAAGAGTATTTTTACATCAAAGGTTTGACTTTCATGGGCATCTGTTTGTTACGGAAAATTAGATCAATTAAATGAAATGAGTAAAAAGCGTTGACTCAAACAAAACATTACAGTAATAACACAAATCTATAGCGTAAACACACTTCTGATAGATATGTAGCTTTCAAAACTTATCATTGTCATGTCCTGTATCTTTTAATTTGCCAAAGACATACCTCTCGTTTAAGAAAGACTTTTCGAAAGAATAATTTGAAAACAATAACTACACAACCCGGCAAACGATAAACTTAGTTGCAATTTTTAATTAAAAACGTTCATATAAACCATTTTTACTAAACTATTATGTATGAATCCACAATTTCACTGATTTTCGGTTAATGACATTAAAATATTTCGTTACGGATAATAAAAGTCAGGACCACTTTGTGAAAAAATTACAACTGGACGTCTACACAAATTCCTCTTCTACGTGATCAATAACTGCCTTCGGATTTTGAAGAGTCTGTGTGTCAGGTAAAGTATATTTTTAAAGATTTTAAAAACGTCTCGCCTGCATTCCGCATCAGTAACGAAAATAAATTTCGTCATAAGCATTACGTAAATAGCATTAAATATCAGCAGCGGCCTGTATACGAAATATTGTCACCATACCATGCATAGTTACAGGGGAACAGCCGTAACCCAAAAACTTTAACGTAGTCGCTGGACCGTGAAATTGAGGTCAAGGTCAGGTGGAACCTACCAGACAGTCATGTACTATTCATCAGCAACCTATATACGAAATATTGTCTTCCTACCATGCATAGTTACAGAGAAACTGCCGTAACCCAAACAACATTAATGTAGTCGCTGGACCGTGAAATTGAGGTCAAGGTCAGGTGACACCTACCAGACAGTCATGTACTAGTCATCAGCAACCTATATACCAAATATTGTCATCCTACCATGCGTGGTAACAGAGTAACTACCATAACCCAAAAACTTTAACGTAGTCACTGGACCGTGAAATTGAGGTCAAGGTCAGGTGACACCTACCAGACAGTCATGTACTAGTCATCAGCAACCTATATACCAAATATTGTCATCCTACCATGCGTGGTTATTGAGGAACTGTAGTAACCCAAAAACCTTAACGTAGTCGCTGGACCGTGAAATTGAGGTCAAGGTCAGGTGACACCTACCAGACAGTCATGTACTAGTCATCAGCAACCTATACACCAAATATTGTCATCCTACCATGCGTAGTTACAGTGGAACTGTCGTAACCCAAAAACTTTAAAGTAGTCGCTGGACCGTGAAATTGAGGTCAAGGTCAGGTGAAACCTACCAGACAATCATGTACTAGTCATCAGCAACCTGTACACCAAATATTGTCATCCTACCATGCGTAGTTACAGAGGAACTGTGGTAACCCAAAAACTTTAACGTAGTCGCTGGACCGTGAAATTGGGGTCAAGGTCAGGTGACAGGTGACTGACTGGCAAGTACTCATCATAAGCTACCTCTGGATTAAATTTAATGGACCTAGGGCTTGGGCTTACAAATATTTTATTGATTCGTATTCATCAAGAAACAATTTCGATAGTAAAAAACCAAACAAAAGCGGTAAACTTTTATTAAACCTCTGTAAAGAGACTGGCATAAGAATACTTAATGGCAGAACCAGTGGTGACCTTTTTGGGAAATTTACCTGTTATAAATACAATGGTTCAAGCACAGTTGATTATGCAGTTGCATCTGCAAATTTATTACAAATTATATGTAACTTTACTGTTCATAATTTTACCACATTATCTGATCATTGTGCTATTAGTTGTACTATTTTGACCTCTTTCTATACTAATTCCAACTTTGATCAAACAAAAACCTATCCCCATATTGGAAAATTTCTATGGAATCAAGAATCCATTAATATATATGTAATACAAATGCAGTCAACTGAAATTAAACATAAACTCACAAACTATTCACAAATAAAATTTAGTAATAGTGATGAAGCTGTAATATATCTTAATAATATACTCCAAGAAGCTGCAAAATCCTCAGCTAAATTCATTAAAGGCAAGGTTAAAGCTAAATGCAATAAGTCAAAAAGAAAACCTTATTTTACAGAATCTTGTAAAGACCTCCAAATTACTGTTAAACATTATGCTTCTTTAATGAATAAATTCCCTCTCAACGGATCATTTCGTAAAGAATACTATTCGTATCTCTCTAAATACAGAAGAAAGTGCAAGCAAGAAGAACATCTTTATAGAAATAAGATTAACAAAAACCTATACAACAATATGAGTAATAATCCAAAATTGTTTTGGGACCAACTTAATAAACTCAACAAAAGTTCTAATATGAATACTTCTGATGAAATCAGAAATCAAGACGAGTTTCTAGCATTTTTCAAAAAGTTAAACACAGATGAACCCTGTGAACTAAAGAATCCCTTTCATGAAACAGTTATGTCCAAACTGGCAACTCTAACCAGTAGCACCATAAATGATAACTCATCTTTTAATAATCCAATTACATCAGATGAAATACTTAGAGCTGTGAAATCATTAAAAAATGGAAAATCTACATCAACAGACTTAATATCAAATGAAATGATTAAAGGAGGAATGCCAATACTTATACCCCCGCTTCTGAAATTATTTAACATGATTTTCAATCAGGGCTCTTTCCCTACACTATGGAATGAAAGCCTGATAACTCTAATACATAAAAAAGGTAATAAACATGACCCAGCTAACTATAGGGGAATTTCCTTAACCTCGAATCTGGGTAAACTTTTTAATAAAGTCCTACTCAACAGGTTAACAGAATTTGTTAACAAAAATAAAATACTTTACCCAAACCAAATTGGCTTCAAAGAAAAAGCCCGTACATCTGATCATATATTTAGTCTCAAATCTATTATTGAATACAACAAAAGTCAAAATAAAAAAGTCTTTGCTGCATTTATTGATCTCAGAAAGGCTTTCGACACAGTATGGAGATCTGGTCTATTTTATAAACTTCTTGATATAAATATCCCCTTCAAAATGTTTAAAGTCATTCAATCGATGTACCAAGACACACCATGTAGATTAAAATTCTCAAACGGATTAAGCGAGAAATTTAACTCCTCTTGCGGAGTAAAACAAGGCGATGTATTGAGCCCTCTATTATTCAATATATACATAAATAACTTGGTAAAAGATCTTTCTCATAATACAGTTGATCCAGTGTTAATTGGTAACACAGTAATAAATTCGCTTCTATTTGCAGATGACATAGTCCTCCTATCAAACTCAGAAAGGGGACTTCAAAAATCTTTAAATATCCTACAAAAATTCTGCAATGCATGGAAACTTCAAATAAATCCTGCAAAGTCAAAAGTGATTGTATTTAATTCTAACGGTAAAACCCATAAAAACCTTTTCACCTATGATAACAGCTTTTTAGAAACTGTAACTTCATATTGCTATTTAGGCATAACTTTAAAATATACAGGTAATCTAAAAGTATCTGGTACTCTGTTAATGGAAAAGGGCAGAAAGGCCCTTTACAAAATAAAAAAATTAATTGGCTTAAATAATCCGTGTAGGTTAATAGAAAAACTTTTTGACACTTTAGTCGTCCCAATTTGCCTTTATGGGAGTGAAATCTGGGGATTTAATTCAAGCCCTAGCTGCAACTACACAGACCCTTTTGAAAAACTCCATATCAAATTTCTGAAAGAAATACTAGGAGTCAACTGTAAAGCATCCAACGCTGGATGTCTAGCAGAATTAAATAGATTACCCCTTTTTGCAAAGATCACAACTCAGGCTATTAAATATTGGTGTCACATTCTTGAATCAAATGGTACCCTTGTACATAGTATATATGAAGCAACAAAAGAAACAAATTCTTGGGTAAAACAATTAAAAAGTTCTTTAAACAACCTTGGATTTTCATACATTTTCAATAACCCATCTCTACTGAAAATAAACATTCCAAATATTGAAAGAAGAATTAAAGATATGACCCTTCAGAATTTAGAAAATGATATTAAAAACAACAGCAAGCTATCTTTCTTTAACAACTTTCATTTATCTAATATTAGACCCTATTATGTTGACCTTTGTAAATTTAAAACTGATAGATCAACTCTTGCAAAACTAAGAATTAGTGCTCACGAATTAGCTATAGAAAGAGGTCGGTATCAAAACATACCCAAACAGAACAGACTCTGTCCCTGTTGTAATAATGGAGAAATAGAAGATGAAATCCATTTTCTTATTAATTGCAATATTTACAACAACATTAGAAATAATTTTATCGCTAAACTTGATAGAATACTCTCATACAAAACAAAAATTAATAATTTAACAAACTGTATCATTTTAAAATTATTCAATAGCAAATCCCCCACCATACTAAAGCTATTTGCTAATTTTATACAAGAATGCCTACAAAGTAGGCAAAATAAACTTGAAAGGGGATAATTTATTGAATTTCCTTACTTTTTCTACAACAAACGTCTAATTTCAACATTGTATGACTATTATAATAATTGTAACATGAATTTTAATCTTTCCACTGTCATTCCCAACTATTATTGTCTTTTGTTATAGTTCACTACTTTGGCAATGACCATTTATTGTAAATGTGTTTCGCTAATAAATATTATTATTATTATTATTATTAATATATGAAGCAAGATGTCAAGTGTTTACGCCGCCGCCGCCGCCGGATTCCCATACATATGTCTCGCCTCCAGGCGAGACAAAAACCAAAACGACATAATGTCCGTATCTGTAACTGGTTTCCTATGCCTAAACGTATATCTACCAACAAAATTTTTCCGTCTGCTATGACCATTTCCGTACGGTGTAATAGAAAAAAATATGGAATCCAGTGTAATTACACGTAAATTATCATTACATACATTATCGTTACGTATATTATATGTTACGTACAATAAGGGCACCTCATTTTAAATTATTTGTCTTTAGGTGTAGGACGACCCGAAAAAGGGGGTACAGGGGGGGGGGGAATGGTAAAAAGAAGATATAGTTTTAAAAATCAATAATGCAATAAATCATGATGCTGGAAAGATTGTCAATCATTTTAACATTTTAACATCAATTTTTAGAAACATGCTTAATTCACTCACTGAGTGAATAAAATTGTTCAGTGATTGCGTTAATTCATTCAAATAAATACACAAAGTTGCGTAATTACGATTCCCATTATTTTGCAATGTAACAACCGAGGTATTCCGAATGTAATGTATAATTCTTGCAGCATACGGTTCTTCAGGCGTGGAGATTTATTTCACAAGAAGAGATGCATAACGACAAAAGGTTATCTACATGTATAAAATCATAGTGAAATACATTTTTTCAGCATAAAAAACCCAATTCAATAAATTTTAGATGGGTGTAAAACCCAATTAACTTATTTTTGAGTGGGTTAAAAAAAATGATAAAAAGTGATATATAAAAAAAATACCCAATGAAATAAATCATCAGTTGGGTAAAAAACCCAATGAAAAAAATCTTATCTGGAGCTCTGAATAGTGGTACTGTGCCAAATGAAATGAAACAAGCTCGGGTATGTCCTCTATACAAAAAAGGTAACCGGCTTGATGTTGGTAATTATACTCAGGTCTATTATAGACCTGTAAGCATACTTATTATCATATCTAAGATACTAGAAAGAGCTGTATATAAACAATTAGAAAATTACTTGAATAAGAATAATTTATTGTATGAAGTTCAATCTGGATTTCGATCCAAGTACTCAACTGACACATGTTTAATACAGACTACATTTACTTTACCACATCAAGTCACAGACTGCACAATGACTCTACACTGGAATGATCATGCTTGACCTACAAAAAGCATTTGACACAGTGGATCATCAGATATTATGTAAAAAGCTTCAAACCATGGGAGTGATCTCAACTAAGTGGTTTGAATCATACTTAACTAACCGGCAACAGAAAGTAAGTGCCAATGGCACTGAATCGGAATTTCTTAGTGTCAAATGTGGGGTACCACAGGGAAGCATACTAGGTCCGTTACTTTTTTATGCTATGTTAATGACATGTCTGCCAGTGTGGGGTCTGAATGCAAACTGTTACTCTATGCTGATGATAGTGCAATATTATTCTCTGATAAAACCCAGAAATTATATCTTCAAAACTTAGTCATGAACTCCATTCTTGCAGTAAATGGCTTGTTGTTAATAAATTAAGCCTTCATTTGGGAAAAACGGAGTGCATACTTTTTGGCACAAAAAGACAGCTGAAAAAGTTTAGTGTTGTCATGTAACAACCACACTATTTTATCCCAAAATAGTGTTAAATATTTCGGCCTACAAATTGATCAATTCTTATCTGGTGACATTATAGTTAATAGTATTTTGCAAAAAGCCAATGCAAGACTGAAATTCTTTTATAGAAATGCAAAGTGTTTGTCTGAGCATTCAAGAAAAACACTTTGCATCAATGCCATTTCGATTATGCTTGCTCAGCATGGTTTAATAATGTCAACAAAACTTTACAAAATAAACTACAAATCACACAAAATAAGATCATAAGATTTATTAATGGATTAGATTTTAGACATAGAATAGATTATATTGAATTTAAGAATGTTGTGTTTCTAAATGTATGCAACAGAGTCAGACAAATGAGACTTAACCATGCTCATAAAATATATTACAACAAATATCCAGACACTATATGAAATCTAACTTTGTAAAATCCAGAGATATTGTATCTTATAACACCAGGCATAATGAATTTAATTTGTATGTGCCATCCGTAAATGGACAGTCTGCAAATAACATAACATAACATAACATAACATATCTTTTATTTCCAAATCAGGAGCCCACTGGGAGCAATGAGAGTTGTACAAAAAAGAGGAAAAGAATAATTGATAGATACACATAATTATACATAAGACAACATGATGAGACTATTTACTGGATTATTAATGTTCATATTAATATCATATTGAAAATCTAAACATCACTGTAAATTTTTAGTTTACAATATCTTTATCTAATATAAATCTGGCAGTGGCTGCTAGAATGTCAGTGTCCTCATTACTAAGTAAAAAAATCAATTTGGATTCATTTGACAAACTAGAAAACCTGGGATACTTTTTGGCACCAAGATTAAATAAAATATTTCTTTTTGTACTGAACTTTGTACACACACATAAAAAATGTGTTCCATCTTCAATTTCCTCCTAAGAACAGTTTTTACAAGTTCTATTAGACCTATGTGTGTTAGAGAAACGCCCTATTTCAATTTGTAATCTATGGGCTGATATGCGTAATCTGTTAGGAGCTTTTCTTTGATCCGAATTGTTTATTTTCGATAAAAAATTTTTGAAGCCAAAATGATCCTTGATTTTGAAATAGGTACATAGTTTTCTGTCAAGTTTAGAATGTCTGTAAATATACCAATTGTCTAAAAGTTTTTCCCTTAGTAATTTTTCAAGCATCTTTTTAAATTTATATCTGCTGTAATTACTTGAATCTCTATTTATACCCAAGTAATTTAATAGCTTTATCACAAAAATATACCAGGTAAATATATTTATAGTGTCAAAATTTCTACTACAGAGATATGCATCTTTTAATAATGAAAATACGTCTGCAAATACGTTTTATTATAATGCCATCAAAGATTGGAATAGTCTCCCTTCTGACATTAAGAAAATTAAGAGCACACATGAATTTAAATATAAAGTCAAATGTTTCCTGTTTGATAGGATGAAAGAATCTTATTTTGATGCCTTTACTAAATAAAACAATTGTATTAAGATTTTAAGATTTTACATCTTATTTTTACACATCTGGTAATCCCAGATTAATATCTGCACTGCCTAAGTCTTGAACCGGTTGTTGTTTATTTTATTTTTTAACCTCAAGTTAATTTGACATCTGGGGACCCCATTGGAAATAAGCCAACAGGCTTTCATGGGATATCCTTGGTTAAATATCAACTTATGGTCAAAATTAGATTTTTTACGTCACCTGTATCAATGTGCTTTTAAGTGTAGTTTATCTTCCACACCAATTTATGTATTTGCAATTATAATATATCTGATATATGGCTACTTGTATATTGTACTTCTTCAACCAGAATGTGTGTTTGTTGTTTCATTAAGTATTTATAGTTTTGGGTGTAATGGAGAAAATGTTTTCTCTATTGCATTGTATCATGTGTATGTTGATATTTACTCGAAATAAATCTATCTATCTATCGGAAAAGGAGGGCCACGAACAAGGTTGTTATATAGTTCTATAACATGAAAACCACCAATTTCACGTTTATATTTATTATTTTCATCAGTCTTTTACATTTTTTTATTATTATTTGAAATGTGAGCTCGAATTTCACTAAAACATAAAATATCAATATCCGATAAAAAATGTTGAAAATAAACATGAAATGAGAGGTTTTATTAATGGAACTTGATTTCGATAGTGTTCAGTAACATTTATTTTGGTACAGTATATACAACAGAGATATCAATAACGAATAAGTACCAGGGGCGGGGGGGGGGGGGGGGGGGGGTGGTAACTTGGTATGGTCACACTGGAATTTCGGCGATTTGCCTTTCAATGTAAACAATAAACACTTCTTATGTACTATATATATATAGTAAGTAGATGAGAAACATCAATTAACATACCTGAATTTTTAAACATTTTTTTTAATAAAATGAATTCTATTCACTGTAAATACTTCTCACTTATTTTAAGTAACATTGCAAAATATCAATTCACAAACATGATTTTTTCATGATGAACATTTTGTATCACATCAAAGTTGTATATAAAATGATGTAATGAAAGAAGATTATCAAAATTGGCGTTGATCTATTTAATTAATAACATCTGTGGAATGGAAATATTTTACTAGTAAAAACAGTCTGGGGGACTTAATTACAACCTGACTCATTTTACTGTTAAAGCCTAGAAATATTTGAACAGTAAAAATAGTCCTGGGGACTTATTTTACTACTGGACTTACACTATTATTATTAAAATCAGAATTGGTTTGATAGGCCCCATATTAGAAAATGACAAACCTATCTCTAATAATAGTTACAAGTCATTCCTATTTTCTACTATATATTTAATTTATCTCATATTTTCAGATATGATTATTACAGTAAAACACATTTCTGTTTTCAATATGCTAAATATATTAAATTTACTTCACATAATGCAATATTATAATCAATTTTATGAAGAATGGTTTTTTGTTTATATCACATTTAACATCAATAACCAAATTTTAAAATATCAATTAATGTTATTTTCTGTTAAAAATCCAAAATCAATAAATCACTAAATTAACAACAAGTCAAGTAACAGATTTTCCTATTAAAAAAAAGTACCATACTTATTTTACTAAGGTAGGACCTATTTTACTAGGAAATTGAGTAACAATTTGAGGACTAATTTTACTACCAGACTTATTTTACTGTTACATAAACATGATTGTTAATTAATTAATGGATGTTTGACCTAACCTGACCTAATCCTGTTGTCCCCTTGTGGGGCAAAGGGCATCCACAACAGCTCTCCATCTGGGTCGGTTCATTGCAGCTCGCTTTGCTTCTGGCCAGGTGATGTTGCAAGCTTTCAGCTCAGCATCTATGGTTCGTCGCCAGGTGGTTGTTGGTCGACCTCTTCTTCTTTTGCCTTGAGGATTCCAATCCAGTGCTTGCCTTGTAATGTTGCTTTGGGGTCGCCTCAATATATGACCAATCCAATGCCATTTACGTTTTTTGATGGTGTTTGTGATGGGTGACTGGCCTGTTTTTTCCCAAAGTTCTTCATTGCTGATCTTTTCTGGCCATCTGATTTGTAGGATCTGTCGAAGGCATTTGTTGATAAAAACCTGTAGGTCATGTTCATTTTTCTTTGTTTGCTTCCAGGTTTCTGATCCGTACAAAAGAACTGACTTGACATTGGTCTCAAAGATTCTCAGTTTGGTCTTTTGGCTGATGTTCTTGTTCTTCCATATGGGTCTGAGGGTCACAAAAGCATGTCTGGCTTTACCCAGTCTTGACTTGATGTCTTCGTCGGCTCCCCCATTCTTTGAGACAATACTTCCTAGATACGTAAACTGTTTGACGTCTTCGATGGATTGACCGTCAAGTGTAATGGCAGAGATGTTCTGTGTGTTTATTCTTAATGACTTTGTTTTAGAGGTGTTGATTTCCAGGCCTGTTGATTTTGCTGTATTGTACAGAGCTGCTGTTTTCAGTTGGATCTGCTGGAATTGGTGGGACAGTAGACTCACATCATCTGCAAAGTCAAGATCTTCTAACTTGGCAGTGAGTGACCATTGGATGCCTCTAGGTGGTGTCATGGCGGTTCTCATAATCCAATCGATGACAACTGAGAAGATGAGAGGTGATAGTAGACAACCCTGCCGTACTCCTGTGTGTACACTAAATGATGGTGAGAGTGTGGAGTTATGGATTACCTGGCATTTGTTGTTGTAGTAGAGCCCTTGGATGATCTTAACCAGTTTGTCTGGTATGCCATAGTGACGTAGGACCTTCCACAGTGTGTCTCGATCTACCATGTCAAAGGCTTTTTTAAAGTCCATGAAGTTGATGTATAGGGGTGATTGCCATTCTAGTGACTGCTCGATGATGATACGTAGTGTGGCAATTTGGTCAGTACATGATCGTCCACAGCGAAAGCCTGCTTGCTCATCACGGAGGTTGTTATCTATTGCCTCTTTGATACGTTCTAGGACCACTCTGGCTAAAACTTTGCTTGGTAAAGAGAGCAGCTGAATTCCTCTCCAGTTCTGGCAGTTGCCTAGATCGCCTTTCTTTGGGAGTTTAATGATGTAACCTAAACTCCAATCTTTGGGTATCTCTTCTGTTTCCCAGATGTTATCCAACAGATCTTTGAGAATTTGGCAGGTGATCTCAGGGTTGATTTTCATGACCTCTGGTGGAATTTGATCTGGTCCTGGAGCTTTTCCATTCTTGATCTTTCGTAAGGCTTTCAAGATTTCTTCTTCTGTGATTGGGCCTATATCAACATCAAGGTCATCCCCAGGATGTAAGTTGGGTGCGTTTTGAACTGGATCCCCATTCAAGAGGTCCGCAAAGTGGTCCTTCCATCTTTCCAGCTGTTTGTCAAGTTTTGTAATGACATTTCCATCTTTGTCTTTCACTGGCTTAGATGTGTTGGTCTTTCTTCCAGCCAGTTGCCGGGTGATGTTATACACTGTTTTGGTGTCATTTCTGAACATTGCATCTTCTGCTTGTGAGGCTAGTTGGTTCACATAGTCTCTCCTGTCTTTTCTGGCTTTTCTCTTAACCTCTTTATTGTATTCTGTATGTTCTCTCGTCAACCTTGCTTTTTGAGCCCTGGTCTTTGCCTGTTCTAGTTGTATCTTTGTCATTCTCCTTCTCTCTATTGCCTGGATTGTTTCATCAGACAGCCAAACCTTGTGTTCTCTCTTTGCAAAACCAAGCTCTTCCTTACAAGTGATGGTAAATGTGGACTTGACTCTCTCCCATTTTTGGTCTATTGTGCCATCGTCCATTTCTGCTAGTGCTTGGAAGCGATTCTTCAGCTTAATGCTAAACTGTTGGCTTGTGTTTGGATCTTTTAATCTTCTGATGTTGTATCTTCTGTTCACTGACTGTTCTTGTTTTGTTGCCCTAGCAATTTTAATCTTTAGTTTGGCAATGACAAGTTGGTGATCAGATGCTATGTCAGCCCCACGGTAAGCTCTTACATCTATCATGCTCTTTCTCCATCTTCTAGCTATTGTAATGTGGTCAATCTGGTTCTTTGTTCGTACGTCTGGTGAAACCCAAGTTGTCTTATAGATATCTTTGTGGGGGAATGTTGTGCCTCCGATGACCAGATCATTGTGGGAACAAAAGTCTGCAAACAGTTCTCCATTTTCATTGATGTCACCAATCCCTTCTTTACCCATGATGAGCTCTCTCCCAGTGTTATCACTTCCGACTTTGGCGTTCATGTCACCCATAACTATCAAGATGTCTCTAGGTGCTGATTAGTCTAGTGTGGACTGGAGTTGGTTGTAAAACTCCTCTTTACTATCTTCATCTGCTACATTAGTTGGTGCATAGCACTGTATGATGGTTACCTTCTGAACCTTGGCCATAAATCTTGCTACGATGATTCTTTCACTTACTGGGTTCCATTCAATAAGTGAGGATTTGGCCTTTTTGCTGAGTAGGATGTTTATGACCCCCTTTACCTGATGCTAATCAAGGTAGAACCCCAGCTGTTTTATAACTTGATTAAAACAGCTCACCAGTGACACCAGTGACATCCGTGTTCCAATGTTCAAACGCACCTGTTGCCTATGGCTATAGTAAAATCTACTAATGAGGTTAATAAGATAATTTAATTGGCATAGACAAACAATACAAAACAAATGCAAAATCTTTATTTCAATATCATAGTCTTTTAGTGATTATAGCCGTACTTTTTTAACTGGAATAGGAAGGGAGATAAATCATGTAAAACTGGAAATGGGTCAATTGACTCTTAACATTTTTATGTTCATTTAAAACCAATAAAACTTTACCCTCAAGTTTCCTAGAATATTTAGCTTTCCAAATATATCAAATTTATTCTAGTATCATGTGCAGTTCAAATTTTATATGAGGCAATGTGAACTGTCTGTTGCATAGTACTACTTTTACGTACAACCTCTGGACTGGTTCCCGGGATTTGGTGGTCCTACACCTAAAGAAGATGTTTTTGTATAATCAATTTAATAAAATTTTTCCTGGTCTTAGATTTATGTTTAAGTCAAAACAAATTCTTAAATTTTGTTGAATTCCCTTAAGCGGTTTTCAAGAAATGCATGAAAACATACAAAGACCTCATATGTGCATTATCATGAAAAATGAGCTTGGTGATCAAGAAATGCATTATTCCTTAATTTTTCAATTTATTAGTTGCAGTTGTAAATGGCAAGCTTGGCAATATACATCAAACACAAATGAACTTATTTCACACATAGAAAGGCACAAATTACATAATTTTTGTTGTGCCTTAACCATGTACTGTACCATGAGTTTGTGCTAATAAATATTTGTATTTGTATTTGTATTTGTATCATAAAATTTGCATTTTTTTTAGTTTATTTCACACCCCCCCTTTTTTTTCCAAAGTGAGATTCTGAGTACCTTCAAACTGTTGGAATAAGCAGATAAGACTTTTATGTCTTGAAATATATTTCAATTAAGAAAAATAGTATGAACTGTCCTAATTAAGCATCTAGTCCATCCTGAGAAGGTTTTCAAGTTCAAATTTAAATGTATTGATAGTCAGTACTATGTTTTGGAGGTGTACATTAATAGTTTCTAAACTGAGACTAAAATTTTATTAATTTCCTAAAATGCCATCACTATTCTATTAACGCTTAATAGTCAAATGAACAGTCTTTACTGAAAAGACCCACTAAAGTACAAAGTGGCATAAAAAGAAACAAAATTATATCTTCCTTTGGTATAAATTTGCAAAAAATGGCCAATTTCCCATTACAGCTCATTTTAAAGGAATTTTTCGCAGAAGTACTATCATCTCAAGGGCCAATTATCTTAACAAGTACAAGTATTGCATTACTAGTTTACTAACAAATTTACCCCCAGCAAGCTTTAGTTTACCAAATAAATAATTTTAGAAGTAACCCAGGCCAGCAATGTAACCGACTTAAGCAGCAGGTGTAAAATTGACAAATTCATCTTAAATACACTATTTTTCTGCATACTTGCTATGTCTACCAGTTTTAGTTTAATACATTTTGACCCTTTCATTACATCTAAAACATAAAACAGGAGTTTATTTAAATTAAAGCCTATTCTACTAAGCACAGACCACTGCAGATCCCAATTAATTTAAAAAAATATTACATAATGTCTACCATGTTTAGGCTGAAATTTGACACCCCCATAGGTTTTGGCTGTGATAAGAAATTAAAATGATGGTCTTGGTGATTTAACTTCTTTCAGTACCATTTTTATCAAAAGTAACAGAAGTTGATATACCTGTCATGGTTCGACATTAATGGCTGTCCTATCGCCCGGGACAGGTTAAAGTCTGGTGCGGACAACTAAAACCTATCTTGTACGTGTCCAATTGGACAAGTGAAAAGTTTGAAACAATCCTAAAGGTTAGTAATTTAAAAATCATAGTCCTGATTGCCTTGTTCATCTTAAAAAGCGATTTTGAAGTTGCAGTAGATCGCCTTTTAATTTTATAGCCATTTGGATCAGATATAGTTGTATTTCTGTCACCCCGTTATGTGTATCATGCTGACTTGCCATTTGTAAGCTGGTTCCTGCATAACTTTTACAGTGTACATAAAGCATAGTATAATATCTCTTGAGGAAACCAGTAAAAAGAAAACACAAAAATACGACAATGATTACTGCAAAGATTCAAACATAATATTATTAGTATTTTTGAAGTCGCAAACATTCATTTTAATCTGTTTAAATATTTGTATTAGTGCATTTTTCTATTGAATACATAATAAATATAACACAATTATTATGCCATTTTCTACTTCTAGTTCTTCTTCATTTGATAATTCAATCAACTTGTGTACTTATTCATGACAAAGAAACATTTATTTTATTGTACAGTTTTGTGACATTTGATTCATTTCATTGAAATTAACATGGAAATGTGTGATATATTTTATGTTGTAAAAAGAAGACTGGAAAGTTAATAAAAATGTTTGTTCTCTTCTTCCAATGATACTTTATCCCACTATTATCTATAATTTAAACTACTTCTTTGATTCAAATCAATTTTAAAAGATAATGGGTGCCCTTGTGTAAGCTGTACGACTTTTACGCCTTTCTACTGTATTTCTACAGCAATCATCCTATTTCTTTTCTACCAGTAACTATTAGCATGTAACTTCTGAGCGTTCTCTTTAATCTGCTTACTTTATACAACAATATATTTATAAAAACTCTATAATACAGCATAATTAATTCAATGAATTAATTGAGAATCATAAACGGCAAGTGACATGTACTATGAGTTTATAATATTGAAAGAAAGTTTGGACAAGTTAACGTAAATTTCGGACAGGTCAACTACTGTTTACACCACTTGTCCGAAATGACAAGTAAATAAAAAAATTAATGTCGACCCCTGCCTGTCTATAGCCTATTACAGGTGTAGGACCACCATTGTTTTTTTACACTTCGGCTATATTAAAATTTGATAATTTTGACATGTCCTAGAAAATTTACCTTTATTATTATACCCCCCGCTTGAAAAGCGGGGGGTATATAGTGTTCATGGTGTCCGTCCTTCCGTCCGTCCGTCCGTTACACTTTCTATTATTTGCAACTCCTCCTACACCACTGAAAGGAATTTGATGAAACTTACACAGAATCTTTGTCTCATAGTGCCATTGTGCAGGAGATATTTAACATTTTGATCGGAATGATATTTGGGGTTTCCCATAGAAAAACATGGACTTTGTCATTGACCTAAGGGGGTCCCTATCTCTTATGTGCAACTCCTCCTACACCACTGAATTGAATTTAATGAAACTTACACAGAATGCTTGTCACATAGTGCCATTGTGCAGGAGATATTAAACATTTTGATCTGATCGATATTTGGGGTTTCCCATAGAAAAACATGGACATTGTCATTGACCTAAGGGGGTCCTCATCTCTTATGTGCAACTCCTCCTACACCACTGAATGGAATTTAAAGAAACTTACACAGCATCTTTGTCACATAGTGCCATTGTGCAGGAGATATTAAACATTTTGATCGGATCGATATTTGGGGTTTCCCATAGAAAAACATGGACATGGTCATTGACCTAAGGGGGTCCTCATCTCTTATGTGCAACTCCTCCTACACCACTGAATGGAATTTAAAGAAACTTACACAGCATCTTTGTCACATAGTGCCATTGTGCAGGAGATATTAAACATTTTGATCGGATCGATATTTGGGGTTTCCCATAGAAAAACATGGACATTGTCATTGACCTAAGGGGGTCCTCATGTCTTATGTGCAACTCCTCCTACACCACTGAATGGAATTTGTTGAAACTTACACAGAATCCTTGTCACATAGTGCCATTGTGCAGGAGATATTTATTATTTTGATCGGAATGATATTTGGGGTTTCCCATAGAACAACACGGACTGTCATTGACATAAGGGCATACCCATTTCTTATGTGCGACTCCTCCTACACCACTAAATGGAATTTGATGAAACTTACACAGAATGTTGTCACATATTGCCATTGTGCACTAGATATATAATATTTCGATTGGAATGATATTTGGGGTTTCCCATAGAAAAACATGGACTTTGTCATGGACATAAGGGATACCCATCTCTTATGTGCAACTCATTCCTACACCACTGAATGGAATTTGTTGAAACTTACTCAGAATCCATGTCACATAGTGCCATTGTGCAGGAGATATTTAACATTTTGATCGGAATGATATTTGGGGTTTCTCATAGAAAAACATGGAGTTTGTAATGGACATAATGGGATACCCATCTTTTATTTACAATTCCTCCTACACCACTGAATGGAATTTGTTGAAACTTATACAGAATCTTGGTCACATATTGGCATTGTGCATTGGATATTAAACATTTTGATCAGAATATTATTGGAGGTTTGCCATAGAAAAACATGGACTTTGTCATTGACATAGGGGATTCCATTCTTTGGGGGATTGGGGAGGGTTACATGCATTATCTGCAATTTCGCCTTCACGTTTAACTAGATAAAGTTTCAATTTCATAATTAAGAACACCCGAATTTTCAAAGTAATTGTGAAGCGGGGGGTATCAATGGTGAGCATTGCTCACAGGTGTTTTTACTCTAGTTTCAATTAAGTGACACTTCTGTCCCATACAAAAATGCACTGGGTAAACATTCCAAAAATAGTGCATGTCCCTAATTGACTCTCAACATTTTTATGTTCATTTAAAACCAATAAAACTTTATCCTCAAGTTTCCTAGAATATTCAGCTTTCCAAAAATACCAAATTATTCTTCACAAACATGGTGTCTTGTGCGGTTCAAATTCTATATAAGGCAAGAGTGAAATTATCTGTTGAATAGTACTACAACCTCTGGACTGGTTCCCTGTATTTGGTGGTCCTACACCTTTAGGTGTTAAATGTAAGAAAAATAAAAATTTTGATCTGAAGTGCTGTTCAGTGTATTATATTCTAATATGACGTCCTGCTTTAGCTATGAAAACAAAGATGTGTCAAAATTCCAATAAATTTAGTTTGCACGTGTGTAAGCTGTGTAAATGTAAAAACTGACATTTCCGGGCAAGAAGATGTTCGCATGACATCAATCCTTCAAAATATCAACTAATGAAATTGCTTGAAAGAAGCAAGTGTTTGGCAGTAGTCATTCTTACTTGTTCTTAAGTGTGAAGAAAAAGTAACGCAACTAATAAATAAGCCGGTAATAACAACTATTAACACTATTGCACAAAATACACTGATACTGTATTCACATGGTCTATGCAACACATTCGTTTGGTTTATTTACAATAGACATCGGGATATCTCCTAACCAAGTCATGAATGAAAGAGAGCTTTTGATTGGCTACATTAAGGTATGATGTAGCCAATCAAAATAGTGACTTCTAGCCCAGGAATTTCCTTGCTAAGTATGTCAGGGTTTCATGGACACATGTGGACACAGAAACCCTGACTTGTGGGGATGAATAGTATCCAGGTTTGAAGCCATGGTTTAGAGATGTTAGAACTGTGTGTTTTTCTACATGTTTTAGGATGTGTAGACATATCGCTACTTTATAATATTGTAACCAAAACACATTGCAAATGCAAATTCTATTTGAGTCGCTGGCTAGGAAATGACAGTCTAAGACACTATACTTCAAGTCACCTTGTTTTGGAGTCATTGTATAAATCATGTTGCATGCATAATGTTATGAAATTGCTGCTACCATGTTTTTCTGAGCAAAAATGTAAGAAGAATATAAATAATTTAATTGTTTTTAATGAATTAGGCCAGAAAAAATTGTTCTATTCAGCACGCTTCACACTTCACGAACTATCTTAACCCCTCAGTCACCAAGGTTCCAGCTGAGATTGGGGTACATTTCTTCTCCTTCGTTTTTAGATGTACAGTATTTATATTTTAGGAGGATGTTTCTGTGCATAATGAAAGTGTGCAGGACCAACGGATTTTGATTTTCATTCAATTTTCTTAAAATTTCTGAATGTTACAACCCACTGCTCATCACTGGTCAGGTGTCACTTTGCCACTGACATATCAGCCTTTAATTCTCAGCTGCAGGAGCACACTTTTCATCTATTTTTTAAATTTATTTTTGTAAAGAAATTTTTTTTCTCATTTTCATAGGAAAAATGTTGCTGTAAAGGAATGGTATGTCGAGGAGAAGTACTATGTCAAATGCAGTTTCTGGAGTTGGGGTCGTTGTACAACATACAGGTAAGGGTTATTTCATTATTTGTATCATTCACATTAATGTTAATCATTTTTTTTTAATATTTATGTTTATAAGATTCCTGTGACCTAATTTAATGTGATTGTGCAATTAACATCAAGGGGACTCCTCATTTATGATTGTCAAATGCTGTTTTCCTACAGTGGATGTTTTATAGCTTACTTTATAATGCCTGTCCGGACATTTACAAAAGCTATTTACTTTGTCATTGGATGTAAAACATTGCTGCAATAGTCATTTGACAGAAATTTTCCCACTTTTCACTGTAGCTAACTTGGGCAATTAATTTGAAATAATTGTTCAAACCATTATTATTAGCTTACCATACCTGAAAGGTTTTGTGAGGTATTGCCATCACTTGGCATCAATCCTTGTCCGTCATTGTCCTTGTCGTTAACTTTTCTTTAAAAATCTTCTCCAACGCCACTGAAGGGATTGCTTTGAAACTTTGCACACATCATCAGTAAAATGTCCTCTACCAAGTTTGCACAAATCATGGCCTCAGACCAACCAACATGGCTGCCTCGGCTAATAATAGAACAAGAGGGTCAAAATATAGTTTTTGCCTTACAGTTAAAACAATACATGTATAACATATACAGGAAAACCAAGTTCTTCAGCATCAAAAGCTCTACAAAACTCTCTATTGAGTTGAAATTGTATGACAAATCCTTCTAGGAGTTATTGCACCTTAATTGTCAAAATTGGTGATTTGTGACATTTTTTCTTAAAAATGTTGAAAATTATTAGAACTGGAGAAAAAGTTAGCATTGCTTAATTGTTCAACTTTATGAGAGCTACACAAAGATGACTTTAGGGTCAAGATTGTCTAATGAACCGTTTAGGAGTTATTATCCTTAATCATGTGTATATCCCCACTCGTAAGAGAGGGAGTTATAGTGCAATCACCTTGTCGGTCTGTCCTCTCTTCTGTCCGTCTATGCATCTGGTGAAAACTTTTGTAACAGATTTCAAATTCAGTGCACAGATTTAGCATGATGAGTTGTACCATGCCTCCCCTTTCCAGGTCAATCAGTTATATATCTACTTCCTGAAACCAGGGGCCTCGGTGGCCGAGTGGTCAAGGTAGTTCGTCTACTATTGATCACGTGGTCTGTCAACACTGAGATTGCGGGTTCGATTCTCACTGCAGGCAGGGTGTACTCGACTCCAATCTTAATTGACAAGGATTGCCAGTTTTCCTACCGCAGGTCGGGGGTTTTCTCCGGGTACTCCGGCTTCCTCCCCAATAAAAACTGGACGCCATGATATAGCTGAAAAATTGCTGAAAGTGGCGTAAACACCATCAAACAAACAAACAAACAAACTTCCTGAAACCATACTTACAGTGTTGTTATAAGGAATCGTCATAAAAATGGCTGGGATCATACTGAGACGGTTCCCAGTGCTTGACCCACAGAGCAGCCTAGCGCGTCCCATGGTGGCGGATAGGGGAGACCCTCTCGTTGGGACGTTGTCAGGTCATAATACGGAAAGCCTGACTGCGGACCGTAGTGGGTAACGTGTTTGGAGAGTGCTATGTTCCTTGCATGATAAAGACCCCTTTTGTAGATTTCGAAAAAGAGTAGGTCAGGTCATAATACGGAAAGCCTGACTGCGGACCGTAGTGGGTAACGTGTTTGGAGAGTGCTATGTTCCTTGCATGATAAAGACCCCTTTTGTAGATTTCGAAAAAGAGTAGGCTCATTGTAGCCGCTACAAAAGGCTAAATTTTCCTCCCCTACCAACAACTCCATACTTTTCCAGTAGCAGTCAAATTTTTTGTATTCACAGTGACCCATCCCACCCCCATTTTTGTTGATTTATTGTTTGTTAACTTGTTCCCGTTCTGAATATGGCTGCAATACTGCTTGCTGGAAGTAAAGCGGACATCTAATCAATCAATCAATCATAAAAATGGTCGACTTAGTGCCGGTCCATGTTTTAATGAATTTTAATTGATTTTAAAAAATCTTCTTTTCTTAAAACAATGAAAGGACAGCTTTGAAACATTGCACACATCATCTGTAGGATGTCGTCAACCAAATTTGTGGAAATAATGACAGCTAACTACCAACATGGCTACCTGGGCTTACATTAGAAAAGGTGGGGGGGGATCAAGATAGATTTTGGCTGATAGTTAAAAAAGTATAACAGATACATCACATTTGAAGTGAACCTCCATCTTAAGCATCAAAAGCTTCTATGAGTTTTTTCCCTTTAAAGGTCAAAATTAATGATTTTTGCAGAAGTGTTGGACAGTTCCTTATAGGAAAGTAAAGCTTGATAAAAAAAGAGTTGCTTGGTTTCAGGTTCAGGTGAGCGATACAGGCTCCTGTCTAGTCTAAAATTCCAATACTTAATTAGGTTTTGACTTTACAGGATTTAACTCAAAGTCCTCCTTCACCATGATTAACAGGACTTAGTTTAACATCAGGGAAATGCCATCTTCGTTGCCTATATATATCTGGTGAGGATCTAAAAAGCCTCTTGTTTATTGAAGGTTGGGGTTTTCTCCAGGTAATCCAGCTTCCTCCCCCGAAAAACTGGATGCCATGATATAGCTGAAAAATTGCTGAAAGTGGCATTGAACACCATTCAGACAAACAACAGACAATTTTATATGTTGTCTTGAAAACTCATCAAGCCCTTTACCTTTTTCTTCTTTGACCTTGGCTTTAGATATTTTGATATGTAGGTAAGCCCCATAGGGTCAGAGTGGATGACTTTTGACTTAAACCTTCAAGGTTAAATTTCTAAAAAAAGTGTGTTGTTTATTTTACATTAGTCCTAAGCCTTAAATATTTGAATTGATATATTATTAGGCCACCATGAGCAATGTGTTATATTAATGGTGGATGACCATTACCTTAACCTTTAAAGTCAAATTTTCATTTTTTTGTTGTCCTTACCAAAGCCTAAGAATTGTTTGGTATGTAGATTTGTTACCCTATCATGATGAGTCCTTTGCCAAGATTGATGGCTTCAGATGACCTTTAGCCTTGAAAATCAAGGTCAAGTTTCCCACTTTTCTGCCTTTTGATTAAGGCGTTGGATATTTGGTATTTGGAAAGGTCACCATTCTAACAGGTATGACCTTTTCACCTATGTATTATTATTTTGGGCATGTCAGTATCCGCTGTCTTTTTTGTGTGGATGTTATCTAGAACTTTTTGACATGATGACTTGTGATTTTTTGCATGTGGGTTAGTCATAATTTTAAAATAACTAAATAAAAGAGGAAACAAAAGTCAAGTGCACAAATAATTTCTTGTTTATCCAATATTTAAATTCTGCCTAAATTAAGATAATTTATTTTTCAGATCTGCATACAAGTACAGTTTATCTTGTAACACTGGTTGGACATATTTCTTACCTTATGAAGATGATTGTGGTTACGGTATGTTAGTCACTCAGTGAATATTAACAGAAAAAAGGCTTCTTCTCTGAAACTGATGGAAATACAATTTATGAGCATTATTATTTGTATAGTCCTCTATAAATGTGTTTTTATGCCAATCAGATATATTTTCGAAATGGCTGGCACTGCAGGACTTAGTTTAACATAGGATCTTCTTGCAAAAAAGTTTATTCTTGCAAAAAAGAGTAAAAAAAGCTTCTCTGAAACAAGTTAACCAATTGAAATAAAACTTATCACCTAAGTATTCATTGAATTGTCTTCTATAAAGTTTGTTTTTAATGCTAAACAGAGATTCAAAATGGTCACCTCTGCAGGTCATAGTTTAACATAGAACCTAATTGGGAAAAAAGTTCAAGAACACTTCTTCTCTGGACATTTTAACCAATTGAAACAAAACTTATTAGAGGTATAGTTTAGATGGTCCTCAATAAAATTTGTTTATGTGCGGTGCCAATCATAAATTCAAAATGTCTGCCACCTCAGGAATTAGCTTAACAAAAGTGGTAAAAAAGTTTTAAAAGACATTGTCTCTGAAACTGGTCAACCATTTGAAACAGAACTTATTACCAGAATTATAGTTATGGTCCTCTATAAAGTTATGTTTTTTATGCCAATCTCAAAAAAAGTAATGTTGTTTAGGTCAGAAGAAAATTAAAAATTACAGGACTTGAAGGTAGTTTAACATCCTGGCAAGCCATCTTCATTGCCTATAAAATCAGGTCAGGCTGTTTAGAGCTGCTGATTTTAATTGATAAGATTGGTGCAATAGGTTTACAAAAAGCAGCAGGAATCTTTCCAATTCAATGGGCAGTTTGGCACAATTAATATGTAGTTATTTAATTAAAAATCTTATGCTACATACATATATACAGTAGAAAGAAATTAGAATTTTATGTATAGGAATACAGCAATAAGGGTGGATAGAATTTTTCAGAAGTGGGACAAACCAAAAAAATTGCAAAGCAAAGCATCATTAAGGTTTTCTTTCTTTTTGTATGTTATTTTTTTTTTGACTAAGCAGTTGTTGTAACATCTTTTAAACACTTTAAATTATTTGGAATCATTATTATCATTGGAAGTCCAGAACAAACAGTTTTTCTATTTCTTTTTGTAACATAACATTTTTGTTGCACCAGCTTTCAGCTGATGTTATCTAGTTTTTTGTCTTGCATGTGACAATAGTCAGTGGAGGCGTAACATATGAATTGGAATCCAACAGCGACGTAAACACTTGGACATCTTGCTTCATATCTTTGTAAGCCTGTCCTGGGTCCATCAAATTTGGTCCAGTGGTAGCTTATGATGAGTACCTACCAGTCAGTCACCTGTCACCTGACCTTGACTTCAATCTCATGGTCCAGCGACTACAATAAAGTTTTTGGATTACGGCAATTCCTCTTTAACCACGGATGGTAGGATGATAAAATTAGGTATACAGGTTGCGGACAAATAGTACATGACTGTCTCAGTCTGGTAGGTGTCAATTGACTTTGACCTCAATTTCATGGTCCAGTGACTACATTTGTTTTTGTATTTAGGCAGTTCCTCTGTAACTATGCATGGTAGGATGACAATATTTGGTATATAGGTTGCTGATGAATAGTACATAACTGTCTGGCAGGTGTCACATGACCTTGACCTCAATTTCACGGTCCACAGACTACTTTAAAGTTTTTGTATAAGGGCATTCCTCTGTAACTATGCAAGGTAGGGTGACAATATTTGGTATGCATGTTGCTGCTGAAGAGCACATGACTCTCTGGCAGGTGTCTCCTGACCTTGACCTCAATTTTGTGGTCCATCCACTATGTTATAGTTTTTGTATTATGGCAGGTCCTTGGTAACTATGCATGGTAGGATGACAATATTTGTTTTACAGGTGGCTGCTGAAGAGTACATGACTATCTGGCATGTGTCACCTTACCTTGACCTCAATTTCATGGTCCAGCGACTGTTAAAGTTTTTGTATTATGGCAGTTCCTTGGTAACTGCTTGGTAGGATGACAATACGTATTTGGTATACAGGTTGCTGCTGAATAGTACATGACTGTCTGGCAGGTGTCACCTGACCTTGACCTTAATTTCACGGTCAAGCGACTATGTTAAAGTTTTTGGATTAGTGCAGTCCCTCTGTAACCATGCATGGTAGGATGACAGCAGGGCTCACCACACTGGGCGAAGTGGGCGACAAAGTCGCCTTCCTAGGACCTGAAGTCGCCCTAAGGCGCCTCAAAAGCGAAGTCGAAGTCGCCCTGTCATTTCCCTCAAGTCGCCCGATGGTTCACATAAGATACTTGTAAATCTGGTCCAAATACTTCACCCTGACTACCAATTTATCAGTAAATGTGTAATTCCAATAAAAAACGTCAAACAATATGCGTATTTAACATATTTTCAAACGATTTACGTCTTTCAAATGTATTACGCGCCATTTGTTTATTTACCAGATGTGACTAATTACCGGTAGTGAACAACGAAGAAAAGTAATGTACAACGGCCCATAATGAAAAATTGTAATTTTTTTGATAAACAAACACTTTTAATTGGTTTCAAACTTCAGTTCTTTCAAAGAGTATTGTACTTTAACAATTTTCTGTGATAAGTATTTGAGCTTCACTTGGAAGAATAAAGATGTATAGTAATTATTGACATCATGATAAGTTCTGTAGATGGGTGTCCCATGAAGCAATTTGGATCAGTACAACTTTGATTAATGATAAAGGTTATGTGCTTTTTGATATTGCATACCATGAATAATAATGAAAAAGAAAGAAAAAAACTGAATCTAAGTGTATTATGGTTTTAAAACACAAGAGAAATAATCCTGGAAATTGATGTAAATAAAGAAAAATGTATGTAACTACTGCGAAATTAATTATTTGTACGGTCCCCCTGACTTCTCCCTAGTGTCTCCTGAAGTCTCCCTATCAGAGCCTGACTTCTCCCTGTTTGGCTGCCAGGGAGAAGTCACTTCTCCCTACTTTTTAAGAGTGTGGTGACCCCTGATGACAGTACTTGGTATATAGGTTGCTAATGATTAGTACATGAGTGTCTGGTAGGTGTCAACTCACTATGACCTCAATTTCACGGTCCAGTGACTACGTTAAAGTGCTTGGATTAGGGCCGTTTCTCTGTAGCCATGGACTGTATATTTTAAATGATATCAATTTTATGCTATCTCCGTAATGCTTATGACATAATTTTTTTTTGTTACTGATGGGGAATGTAGGTGAGACATTTTTCTAAATCAACTCTTGTTTTACTCTACCCTTTATGAAAACAGAATAAGAGATTCAAGAACCTGCTTGCACCACTTGGATATTAACATTGCATTAACATGATAAACATGATGCCTTGACAAAAATTTGACGATTTCTATACGGTTTGCTCAGGAAAAAAACTTGGTCTATCAATTTATAGGGTGTGAGACTTAGCTACAATAATGTAGCTCCTTTTTTTTATGGATGTCCATAAAAAAAAGGAGCTACATTATTGTAGCTATGTGAGACTGTGCATGGACATAGAAACTGTATGCACAATTTTTCTTTTAATTGGAAAATAAAGCACTGCATTTTTATCAAAGCTCTGTACATATATCATAATCCATTAATTTACAGTAATGCTGTTGAAAAATAGGAGAAGATGTTCAAAATGTGTTCTCATTTAATTTTCTAAAAGAAAGACAAATTAAAAATTTTCTTCTTTTTTTTGTTCTTAATATTTTAGCAAAATGTGGTGGTAAAATAGATATCTTTGGGATTAAGGCCTGTAATAGACCATATCCAGATTCCTATCAGAATACTAAACTGAAGGGTATAGTGTACAACAGCGGAGGCAAGTGTAGTAGTCCTGATAAGTGTACCAACTGTGAAGATGGATTTTACTCTGCGGGGCCTAGCTGTGAAAGTATGTATTCTTAAACACTCTTCATCAGTCAAAACATCATCATCTATGTTTATAAATACATAATGCACTAAGATTGCGGGTTCGATTCTCAGCGCAGGCAGGGTGTACTCGACTCCAATCTTAATTGACAAGGATTGCCAGTTTTCCTACCGCAGGTCGGGGGTTCTCTCCGGGTACTCCGGCTTCCTCCCCCAATAAAAACTGGATGCCATGAAATGGCTGAAAAATTGCTGAAAGTGGCGTTAAAACCCCATTCAAACAAACAAACAATAAATACATAATGCAGAAGATGCTACAATGAGTTGGTGTAATAGTAGTAATATTATAGATATGCTTTTTACAGAAACATTTTTATTTTGTTTAGTTTGTTGACTTTTGTTCTGTTGTTTGTAGTTTAAAACTGCTTTTAATAATTTTTTTGCTATATCATGGCATCAAGTTTTTTGGCCTGACATCTTGCAACTTAGTTTAAAACTTGAATAATTAAATAATCATTAATGAAATAATTAAATAAATGGTGAAATCACTAGTTTAAAGACCATTAGTAGCTGTTTATAACTTGGAGTACTAGTTTATGACATATAGTAGCTGTGGACAACTCGAAGCACTTTTTTTTTGACACAGTGTAGCTTTTATACTAGTAGTAAAAAAAACAATGACCTGTTTCTACCTATTGCTCAATCATTCCAAAAATAGATTACAGCTTTAGAAAACTGCTTCAAAACTTTTTTCTTTAAAGCTCTTAATCAGAAAGAGCTGGACATTTAAATTGCAGCTATGCATGTGTGATGGGTGAAATTAAATCTTTCAACTTGGTTCTTTTACATTATACCCAACGACAATATTCTAAGTATGAAGCTTTAATTTACCTGAGTCGTGCATGAGTAGCTGCAATTTAAATATCCAAGCTATAATACTGATGAAGAGCATTAAAGAAAACAGATTGAAACAGTTTTCTAAACAGTTGTTATCTTTATTTAGAACTGATTGACCAAAAGGTAGAAAATACTCAGAGCACTAGTTTATACTGTCGACAATTCTACAAACACTTGCATGTTGACAACTTAGAGAACTAGGTGAAAACAATCTGTAGTTGTTGACTACTCAGGGCAGTAGTTTAGACGAAGAGTAGCTGTTGACACATAGCACTAGTTTGGACAAAGAGTTGTTGAGAACTGAGAGTACTAGTTTTAGACAAAGAGTAGTTGTTGACAACTCAAAGCAATAGCTTGAAAAATGAAAAGCTGTTGACAATTCTACAAACACTTGCTTGCACAATATTTAGTTGTTGAAAACTCAGCGCTATAAAGTAGCTGTTTACAACTCGGAGCTTTTTGCATCGACAATAAGTAGCTGTTGACACCTCAGGGCACTAGTTTTAGACAATGAGTAGCTGTTGGAAGCTCTACAATGAATGGATCTTGACAACTCTGAGCACTGCACTAGTTTCAGACATTTAGACAAATTATAGCAATAATGTGTACAAAAATGTAGCTGTTAACAATTCAGAGCAATAGAATGGACAGTAATTAACAACGAGTGGTCGTGGACAACTCGGAGCACTAGCTTAAGAAAATGAGCAATTGTTGACAGCTCGGTACAAAAGTTTGGACAAACTACCTGTTGACAACTTAGAGCAGTGGTTTTAGACAAAGAGTAGCTGTTGACAAATTAAAGTACTAGGTTAAGGACATAGAGTAGTTGTTTACAACTCAAAGTAATAGTTTTAGACAAAGAGTAGCTGTTGACAACTTAGAGCAATAGTTTAAGACAAAGAGTAACTGTTGAAAACTTAAAGTACTATTTTAAGGACATATAGTAGCTGTTGACAAATGAAATTACTAGTTTTAGACAAAGAGTAGCTGTTGACAACTCATATCACATAATTTAGATTTTATCAACTTTAAGCACTAGTTTTAGAAAATTAATCTCTTTACACTATTTCATAAGTTATCACGAATTCATTTTAGAAACTGCACCAGAGATAATATAAGTTATATACGTTCATATCCGTAGATATGGAGATTTTAACACCTGAAGTGCCCCAAGTATGCCCTGAGGCGAAGTCGAAGGGTGTACAGGGGTGCTGAAGGTATTCAAATCTCCATTTGGTAGACCTTTGGTAGAACCCTACAGTTCCAGAAAAAGAACATTTTTTTGTTGGATTCAAACAGATTTTTAAGAAATAAATTTTGGCGCTGAATGTCTTGCAGAGACGTCATAATAGTGTGACATTGTTGTTTGTCAAACTGCATATCTTTTGTTTCTTTTTCTGATTAAATAAAGCACATTTGGACCTTTTGTTAAAGATTTCATCATCCTTTATATGACACAAACCGATTACCATTTATAATATAAATGCATCTTAAGTACTTTTGTGCAACTAACGCTTAGCAACACCCAGGTATATGACTTAGCAACGAGCCGGGTATATTGGTTTTGTAAAGATGTGTAACTGACCAATCAAATTCCAGGAATAATACAGATACGGGGATAATGTGGAACGTTTACTGCTTGATTATTTTATATACTGAAGTAGTTATCCAGTCTAGTGATGTTATTTTTTGGTAGACTTGTCGTTTTGGACACATATGAGACAAGAATTTACTTTATTAACAAATACAAAAAATCAACATCCTCCTGTGTGTCTGTTTGAAGCTAATGTATGTGACAAAACTGAAATAGGCTTGAAATGTTATAATGTCATACTGTAAAATTGGTTTCAATTCATGGCCGAAAATTCACAATTATTTTTATGCCCATGTGACAACAAGTTGGGGGGCATTAAGTTTTACTCATGTCCGTCCATCTGTACCTACCTACGTCCATACTAATTTCATCAAGCTTTTCTCAGAAACCGTACATGAGAACAATTTGAAATTAGGCAGGGTGGTTCAGTATCACAAGTTGTAGGTCCTAAGCAACTTTCAGACCTGTCGGAAAACTACTTCCCCTTCCTGTTTGGGACTTCATTTAGAGGGGGCATCTGTGTACCATGGACACACTCTTCGATTTTTATCTTTTTAAATTAAAAATTTTATACATTCATGATCTAGCATTTTTATGAATTTTGTAAAAAAGGTAGTTGATATTATTTCTGTTTCAGTATGTGCTGCCATTGAGAACTGTCAACACAGTCGATGTACATCATTAACAGATCAAATCTGTGTATATTGTAAAGGAGAGGTAAAGCCAGAGAAATACTGGAGAGCTTATACAGCTGCTTTGGATAAAACTAAATGTCAGAGTAAGCATGGACAGTTTCATTTAGTGCATATGTGTGTGACCACACATGAAACATCAGATATAAAAAAATTTGGGAATTTTATTTTTTCCTGTTTTTTTTGGAACATGTCATCATTTTGAAGAATATTTTAAATTAATTAATCCAAGCTTATATATCCCCCCACATATTAGGAAGGACCACATGTGTTTCCCTATGTATACCATTCCATATACAGCCAAAACGGATCATGCCAAGTCTCTGAATTCATGATGAACACTGATTGTAATAAGCGGTAATTCCTGATTGACAGAAGTTCATCATTCGCAGACACTTCAAATATGTTGTCCCCAATGGATCTGTGAATTTCTGGACCTAATTTGATAAATGCTTTATGTGAAGACAGTGTATTGTTTCTGTCATAAAAATGATTCAGTTATGTATAAATTCTTTCCAGATCATTAGTAAAAACATGCTCAAGAAGGCCGGTACTTCATTAATTATTTTTACATAATATTATTTTCATGTTTTATTTAAGAAAGAGGTAACAAAAAATTGATACAATAAACTTTAATACAATAGTTTAATTTGCTTGTAAGCTGAAATCTGATTGGTTATATCAAATCGAGCAACCCATATTATAAGATATAACTTGCTTGACCTTTGACTTATTCCTACGCCATTAAAATTCAAATAGTTCCTGACGTCATCGACGTTTTACCATAAAAATTGTTAAAATTTATAGTTAAAATTAAGTTATAAAGAAAACTTCAAATTTCTGAACAGGTTATACAATATAATATGGTTTGGGTCTGTTTACACCATTCATAAACCACTATTTTTTTACACAGACCCAAAACCTTATTTCAACAAATTGTAAACCATTCCCTATCTATAAAGGCAGATACTTTGCAACCCGGCCATTTCAGACTTGCGATTTTTGGAGTTCTTTAAGGCTGCACTAAGTCTTGAAGTTTTCATAAAACTAAGTACTCAAAATGAGATATCTTTTTAGAAACCTGTTCCTGGAGAAGTGATAGCACCAGATGTTACCCAGGAACCTGTACTGATGAACTTGCATCCCAATGTGTCTGTGCAGCAAACTTTGAGGGCGACCACTGTGCAAAAAGTGAGTGTACATTTTTACAGTTGTTGGTTGATCTTAGAGAGAGGTATCCCAGAGCAAAGCGTATCACAATATATCGCAATACAGACCTGCCATTATCATGGTATATTGAAAGGGTCTTATAGATTCACTTGAAGTAGGTGTCCCCCATTTTTCATTGCTATGGTACTTTTGGAAGAGTGGTATTACTGGTAATACCTTACTAGTCTGGGATGGGGTACATTCTCTGTGCAATTGTGCACTCACGGCATTAAAGTTTAATAGCTCAGTGTTTTTTTTAAAATTTTTTCTAATCTAAGGGTCATTATAACTCATTGCAGCTGGGTTGAGGGAGTCAAATACAATTTTCAAGGGTCATTTTATGATTCAGTTTTGATTACAAAAAACTCTAATCAAACAATGTTGTAAATGAGAGTAAACAAAAAATACTTCTACATTAAATTACATTTAATATTGTAATATAATTTCTGCATTTATGTATTCCTCTGAAATAATGCATGCATATCTTATGTATTAAAAAAATTGTTTTGTTTTGTTGTAAAATGAAATGTCCTAATACAAATGATTCAATTATTGTTTATGGAAAAAAGAGTTTGACAGCATCATAATGTGTATATTATTCTTTTAATTCAATAAAAACCAGAATTAAAAAAAAAAGGATGCACGTTTTTGGTGTGACTACTCTGGAAACACAGCTGACTTTATTTTTATCTGTTTAGTTTTCTTTAACAAGACTATGTAAGATCTGTAGAGCTATTGAACAGCTGAAATTTTTTGGCAATTATAGGATCACCAGTACACTTAAGTCGTTCAAAAGCAGGTCAATGAATGGTTTTGGAACAGACAATTGAAAAAGTTTGAACTTTGTAGTATTTTGTCATGATGGTGTGCTAAAATTACTTTTAACTTCAATCCTGCATCAAAAACAATTGTTCTAGTCATGCCTATTTGGAACAATCATATCCATTTTATCATAGCCAGTTGACTATTTATATGTATTGTTATTATTTACATCACTTCATTATAAGTACACAATGTTTAGATAGCCAATTCAGGCAACCACAAAAGACAGGTCAGAGGCAGCAATTGAAGCATGCACTCACTAAGCATCTCTAGATGCATCATACATAAGTTGATGTGAACCTTGTCAGTAAGCGGGAAAAGAATAAAGTTTTTCTCCTAACCAGAGTCATTTGCTTTTCTGTGTTTCTCCATTTAAGTTTTATGATACACATACACAAATCGATGCCACTTTCCTTTTAAAACAGTTTAATTTCCAAAACTTGAATTTTGTTACCGTTTTTTTCATCATAACCAATTTGTGATTGCTTGACTTTTCTAGAGTGGATATGAATGGCGATCGGCTTATTATGATTGCTACCACCCCATAAAGAAGCGGGGTTTTCATCCCTAACGTAGATCAGCTTATTTGTTGGCCTATCGGCAGCTATCTCCTGATTAAACCTATTATGATTGCTACCGCCCCATAATCTCGTGATTAAGCAGCCAATCAAGATACAGCATTGCTTATCTGTTATCCTTGAGGTGCGACTGGTTTTCGCAGTTTTGCTTTTGATTATTTTGCATGTGAGACTGGAATAATTTAAACTGCTCAAAATAAATCCATATATTTCCAAGGATCTTGATAATATGAAATCAAACAAAATGAAAGTTCCTGCAGTCATCCGATGTTTTAACATCTCACATATAGTCAAATAAATATATCTAACAAAAGATCAATTTAGTTATTTTATTGACTGCTTATTGTTGTTTTCCTTTTTTATAAGTGTAAAACCATTACTTTTTTCGCAAGAAAAAAGATAAATTTTCCTAATTTAAAAAAGGTAACAAAATCACTGGTTGACGTAATCAAGCAAGTTAAAAAGCATATTGTTCCATTCATATACAAAACTGTCATCAGCCTTGAACATCAAGTCATAGGATTTTCGGAAGTAGCAAACTGGTTACATAATCTTTTTCTTTTAACAAAGGATACCAGCTTTTTATATTTATCTAAAATTGTAGTCTACAGTAAACTACATACGCTGATGGGCTGAACCCCTATTAAAAAAAATAGTATAAGATGACGCTCTAGATATATTTTTGGGGGTCAAAATGTTTTTTATGTGTCATATGCTTAGCAAAAGCACTGATAATTGGCATTAAGACCTATTAAAAAGCAAGAAAACAAATAAACAAGGGTAATTTACGTAAATAAAGTAAAAATCAACTTTTTTAAAGAATTCGAGTACAATTTACTGGTCTTATGAATTTTCCAGAATATTCTGGTATTCTAAGATCGTACAGATAAGGTGTATCACCAATGACCCTAATCGCAATACACCAGTGATATCGCCCACCACTAAGTTAAGCATCACCTACTTTTCCTGATCTAATGTTTTTTCAGTAACATAAACAAATGATAAAATGTTTAATTGGTATGCAAATGTATATATCATTAGGAAATTTGAACCTGTAAAATTCTTTATTTAAATCCTCAAATTGTAAAATTTAAATTCTAGTGGTCTAATAATGATCACAAAAAGTAGGCAAAAAAAACCAACAAAACAATAGGTGATTTTAAGTTTTAGTATGACACAAATTTTTTTATTGTTTACAAAATTACAGTCATTCAACAAGTCCTGAGGTGAAAGAGTAATAAATGGACTGTCATTTGGCTTTTTTTCCATCAATATCGGGTGTAACCTCCACGCTTCCGGTGTAAATGTTCAACACACCGCCTCATTCCAACAACCAAACGCCTAAGTCTGTTCTGTTGAAATCTCTGCCATTCTTCCACAAGAGCGACTTCTAATTCTCGAACATTTTGGCATCTTGGGTTCCGTTGATTGACTTTTCGCCCGATAAAGTCCCACACATGTTCAATCAGATTCTTGTCTGGTGACATGGCTGGCCATGGAAGTGTGTCAATGGCTTCTGTTTCAATAAAGTCCCTCACAACACGGGCTTGATGGGGTTGAGCATTGTCGTCTTGAAACATTGGTCTCTCTGCAAGAGCATGGTTGTCAAAATGGCCTAACATGACCATCCAAGATTTCATCACGGTATTACAGACCATTCAATGTACCATTGAGAATATGTAAAGGAGCTTGCAGTCATGTCAAAAACATCCCCATACGGTAATACCACCACCACCGAACGCAATTGTTCCTATAATATGGTATCCAAAGCTGTATTCCTTTTCCAAACTTGTATCCAACTGTCAAAAGGCTTCAACAGAAATCGGCTTTCTTCTGACCAATGAATATGTCTCCAGCTTCTTAGATTCCAGTGACGATGATGATGTCTTGCCCATTCGATTTGTGATTGGCGGTGCCTTCTTGTCAGTTCTGGTGCAGGCACGTAAACAAGATCTGTGAAGCCTCCGAATAACTTTTCTGTCTCTGATTAGACCACCAGTATTTCACTTTCCTCGTAACCGGCCTGCTGTTGAAAAGGGGTGCAATTTGGCTTGACGAGCAAGGAAGCAGTCCTCTCTAGGGGTTGTTTTACAGGGTCTTCCAGATCTTGGGCAGTCCCCGATTGACCCTGTCAATTCTTTAAATACAATAAAAGGCTAACAAGAAAAATACCATTTACTTCAACTAATCTGAAGTATATCAATGATTGTAAGATTTTTTTTATTGTTAAAAGTTCATGTTTCATCACTGTTCAACATTCAGCTGTTTTTCTTTTCTCGATGAAATTTAGTCAAAAATAATAGCCAAATGTTTTATTATCAGCACAAACAGTTGGACCACTAGCTCCTTGGTATGTCTGCTAGTCAGGAGCCTACATTTACTTACGGTCATGTCTTAATGGGGATTCAGGTCTATTCTCAGACTTTTCCTGGGCTGTACACACAAAGCCTCCATGGGTGGAAATATAAATACTCTCTGAAAGATGGCTATTGGGTTATGCAGAAGGTCTATATGAAGACCATAGTTTGTGACATATTTGGAGACTGCCATGCATCTTGCTTATTTAAGACCCCTTTAGATGATTTATATATAGCACTTTGTTACCACTACAGATGCCGGTGAGAAAGCAACATCTTCTGTACTTATCCAATTGTCCATATTTTTATAGTTGCAATCAGAATCATCTGCATATTGGTCCAATCCATTCACCAAATGTATTTATTGGTTGTGGTAAATATAGCTGAAATACTTCTTTTAAGCTTCATAGATGTTAAGCAACTACTTAATGAATAATCTATCCTAAGTTATAAAGTGATCCAATCATAAATATAATCTATCTCAGATTGAACTATTTTCTTTTTGACCAGTCAGTCATCAGAAGTTTTATTTCATTAAGCCTCTTGAATTTTGCTTTTGTTTATGAGTTATGTGAAGTGAAAAAAGGTTATCAAATATAATTTATGATACCGTAGATGCTCGCTTAAAAATCGGTCCGCATATAAGTTGGGGGGTCTCTTGTTGGGCCTTAAAATCTGCTATTTTGCTGTTGACCCTCGTATAAGTCGGTTGGAAGACAGACATGTTGACATGAGGTCAGAATCAAATAAACATTCCAAATTTGTGAATAAAATTCATTATATCAGTAAGACTTCTTGTTTATTATTTGTTTCTCTTGTTTTATGAGTTAAATATTGCTTGTCATTTATCGTGGTTTGTTTACACTAGTGTACACATGTTTTGATAATGTAAACGTACTTATCTCCCTGAATTTGCTATGACTAAAAAACCATAAAAAAGACAAACGCAAGTAAATATACAAATATTCATTTTCGTAATTATTTAATATTCAAAGCAGTTTTTAAACTAAACGAAAGCTAAAATACAAAATATAAAGGAATATGGTTTGTAATTTAAGATAATAATTGATGAAAAAACGAATTCTGTAGCATATACATGTATGTATTAGTTTATCTTGATATTTGGTTTTTAGTTGTATCATGTCATCACTGGATGTATTATGCAATACATACAAATAAATCGATACTTATGTAAACAGTGGTAAATATGAATGGAAATATGGAAACTGGATAAGATAAACAATACACAAGTAAAAACAAACTTTATTAATGTCTTAAATATACTTTATTTAGCGTAACTAATCATGTATCTGTCTATTTTTGTCTTTAAAGTTGGTGATCTATGTTCGGCCTTCAAACTTTGACGGGAATTCTTTCCTCTTCTCTAAAACCAAATTTTAACACCCAATTTCCCGACTTATCTGCGAGTATGTACGGTAATAAAGATGCATGGGAATTTAGTATTGTTATTAAGTATGCAATAGAATAAGAATTCTGTTTATTTTCATTAATATATTTTGTTTTTAGTCATGGACACCCCATCAATAACTGAAAATCACTTCAAACTTACTGATGAAAATGGATACAATACCGTTGAAAATGACCCGAATTACATGCAGGATGACATTCCTATTGTATGGACAAATTTTGTTGGATTTACGCAATCTTTAGCCAAGATGTCAGCAATTTATAGACAACCACCAGACAGTCGAGATGCAGGGCATTATGTTAAAGACTTTAGAGTTGGTCTAATTGAAGAAAAAGTTACCCTTTCATATTACAGAGGTATGTTTTTTAGCATTTTGGCAATAGGTCTAGCAGTCTTGACTAAGGGAGACCAATATAAATAATACATAATCATAAATAATATTGATGATGTATAATCTATTTAAATTTGACTACACGATTTTACCTTTATACCCAAGCTTGATGAGGTATATAGGGATTCCTATGTGTGTCAATGTAAATTTGGGTTCAGAATGATAATTCAAATAGCTTGCATATGATTTCAGTGAAATTATACGACATTGTTACATATCAGCTGGGTAAGAAGCCTATTGATGCTATAAAAATTCCATTAAAAGGTCAAGGTTACAGTTGACAAAATCTCCCAAAAGTCAAGGTCATTCCCCCAAATCATTTCAGTTGTTTAAAAAAGTCATTTTCAGACAACTTGCAGTAAAAATGCTAGGATTTCCATGTTTTTTTCAAATTTTGATACAATCCAATTTATTCGATGCTTGTTTAGGCAAAGTATCAGTGATAACAAGAATGAATTATTGTACCCTTTTTTTTGGGAGGAGGGGAGCTTACATAAATTTAATCCCATTACTCATAATGTAGCGGAGCAGGAGTGAATCACTCTTGGAGCTTTAACGTCAAAAAGCAGTTGCATATATAAACAGCCATGTACTCTTGTTATCATTTGACAGTGTAGCCATTTTGTCACTGTCAAATGATAACAATATTTTACATTGGCTGATTATATTACCAGTTATCTTGCTGAAGGTCAAGATTTTCATCTATTACTGTTGCATTTTTACCCAATCATAAACTAGACATTATCAAATACAAAATCTCAAACAAAAACATCATGTTTAAAGTCTTGAGTTTCGATATTGTGTTCTTTGTGTGTTTTAACACAGTTTTTTTGGTCTGTACATTTGGTAAGACCTTTGAAATTTTATAGTAAATATCAATACATTTCATATTAAGGTATCTGACCCATAATTGAAGTCACCATTTAATTTTCACTTTCGATCCAGAAATACAGCTTTATTAAATCAAGGTTTTGCTAATTAATGATATACATTAAATATATTGTTTTACTTTGAGTCAATTTAAACATTAATTTGAGCAAAAAAAAGTTAGTTAATCAATTAGTATTTCCGATATTTACCAAACATTACAGAGGTCTCTTCCATTGAAAAACTATGGACATTCGGACACCAAATATTATCATGTGGTCAATAGTGGTCCGGATACCTTAAATATTTTAGGCATTTCATTATTAACATTTTATAACCATCTGGTGCCTTTCATTACTTTTATCAGCTGGTGGTGTATTGGACAGTAAACAAGTAAGAACATGTATACAGTCTGGGATGAGTCCAGATCAACCTGATGTGGATGGTGAAACATGTAACTTTGTTATTTATTTATGGACAGGCATGGGTCATGATGAAAAGTAAGTTAGGATAACTAGAACTTGACAATCTCATTTATTATTTCTGTATAACCTTGCCATATATTACCTTTTAAGGAAAATAAATTATAGTTAATAATAAGTCAAATCAATGAGTTTTTGTAATATTCAAGGAAAAAATATAGTTACCACTAACTTTGGAAAGTATTTAATTTCCAGATAGAACCTGTGCATTAATCTTATATTTGTAAGTTGTTAATATTGTAAAAAAATGTTTTAAATTAATTTTGAATAGTAGATAACAAATATAAACGATACTTTAGTTTAACAATTTTGATATCAGCTTTTGTTTGGAAAGTGAGTAGTGCAGATAGAACTCGTTATTTGATGTTGTGTGTGCCATTGTAAAAACCGTCATTTCTAGTCAATTACCGTATGTTTTTTTTTTAAGTGTTATGCATTTCCAGCTATACACCTGAACAGGTGATCGATCCACAACACTTAAGGTATTACCGGTAATAAACAGAGTGTCCCCAGCATATGATAACATTTTTAGCTCACCTGGACCGAAGTTCAATGTTAGCTTTTGCCATCAGTTTGAGTCTTTAGTCCATTGTCCGTCATACAGTTTTTAAAAATTCTTCTGCTTTGAAACCACTGGGCTCATTTTTTCAAACTTGGCCACAATCATCTTAGGGTTTCTAGTTTCAAATTTGTACCCAGGCTGATCAATAGACAAAGATGGCAGCTGTTACTAAAAATAGAACATGGGTGTCAACGCATGTTTTTGTTAAATATCTGAAAATTATAAAATATGAAGAAAAAACTAAAAAAATTACTTCAAATTGATCAGTACATTTAAGTCGTACAGTCATTGTTATCAGTGTGAAGTTTTTGACTAAACTCTCAGTATTTACTGTAATATGGAGTAGGCGTTGCCAAAATGCAAGCACAGACAATACAGTCCTTTATTAGCAATATATTCCAGTAGTCACGTGACATCTTTCTTTGTAACTGTGACGTCACATGAAGTGTAATTTGATTGTCAGTTTTTAAATGATTGATTTAGAGATTGCCAAAAAATAGTATGAAATGTTTGTTGTTAATTTTAAATATAACGTTTACTTTTCATCAATGTCAACTGTATTTTCAAGTCTTTCTTTAAATTATTTTTAGTACTTTTCTTCATTCACTTTGTTCCAGTTTTTTTATGATATCAACTTCTGGACGAAAAAAATCAATATCAGCATTAAGCAGATTTTGATCACGTGATTTCATTTTGATCACATGACACGTAATTGCCGTAGAGCTCACCGCTCTTCGCTGGCAGCTTTGCTGCCCGCTGCGAGCTGTGCTTGCTATAACTTACAAACTATAAGAGCTAGTAAGAAACTGTAAATTTCAAAGATAAACACCAATACAAGTCCTACAATTCACTTTTTTGGTCTGAAATTGTCAAAGTTAACTTACATGAGTTATTGCCATAAAATGACAATTTTTTATGAAATTTTTTGTTTTTAAAAACGATAACAGCAAGAGCGACACTGTAAATGGCAAAGATGAACAGCAATACAAGCCCTATAATTAATTGTATTGTTCTGAAATTGATAGATGACTCCTTATAGTAGTTATTACCCTTTAATGACAGTTTTTTAATGAAATTTTTCATTTTAGTCCTGTAACTTAAAAACTATAACAACAAGAGTGAAACTGTAAATTGTCAAATGACTCCTTATTGGAGTTATAGCCCTTTAAAGACATTTAATATTGATTTTTTTATATTTTTGTCCTGTAACATAAAAACTATAACAGCAAGAGTGAAGCTGTAAATTGCAAAAATGATCAGCAATACAAATGAAGGTAATAACAAAATACAGAACACTGATAATTCACTATGTTGGTCTGATATTGTCATATGAATCAGTCTTCAAAGTAAACAAGTTTGGGCCTCTAAAACTCTTAACTATGGATGCCCAGCTGGTTGTGCCAAGAAATAAGCTGTTAATTAATTTTGATAATAAAAAACTGTCAGAGATGCGTATATATTATTTATTTTAACTTGTGATATCATAATTTCTTGCAAACACAACATCATAACAGGTGCGTAAAATGAAACTGGTTCCATTAGTTCAATAAATTTTGTAACCAGTCTTAGTATAGCTGGTTCCCGTATATCTTGTACCATTAACATAAAGGGTTGCGGGAAAATAAGAGCAGATACCAGTTCAAGGCAAAAGTGAAATATGGGAATTTCCGGAGCGGATATGAACATAGGGCCGGAGATTGCAAATAACGATGCTGCTGGTATTGTTATGAGTGTTGTAAAGATTTAAACAGTCAAGATTTTAGCAATAACTATCAAAAAACTTTAATTTTGATGTGTATAAATATTTTAAGTAGTGCATTTTACATTAAATACACAATATTATATGTTTGACAATGTATCCATTTTCTACTTCTAGTTCTACTTTATATTAGCCTATGAACTTACATGTATGTACTAAATAAAGAAACATTTATTTTATTTAACAGTCTTGTGGCAGTTGATTCTTTTTCATTGTAATGTTGAATATTTATGGAAATGCCGGATGAATTTAATCAAACTGTGTAGTACTTATCATTAATAATTTAAGTTAAACTGCTTATATTAAGATAAACCCATCTAAAAATAAAATTGCACATATCAACACTTAATGATAAAACAAGTTCTCCTTTTTCTATTCCCTAATGTCATTTTCAAGAGAATAAATGACTGAAAATTATTTAATTGATTTTTACTGCAACTTTATTGAATATTTCAGAGTATTGACACTTAAAAAATTTACATGAAATATACGGGCATGTTAATTTTCTTGTGGGCCTGTAAAATTCTGTAGGTACAGGCCCATTTGACCTGCGACCAAAAAAGTTTAGTGTGAAGACTGTGACTCCTTATAGGAGTTATAGCCCCAAAAGAAAATTTTTATGGAATTTTCCATTTTTGTCCCATCACTAAAAACAGCTAGAGTGAAAATTGCAAAAATGATCAGTAATACTAGACCTACAATTCATTTTATTGGTCTGATATTGTCAGATGACTTCTTATAGGGAGATTGTCTGATGGCACCTTATAGGAGTGATCATACTTAACCAAAAGTTTGAAGGAATATTAGTATTTTCCCAGTTACTTAAAAGCTGTAACAACTAGACTGAAACTGTAAATTGCAAAAAATTAAATGTAAATGGAGTTATTTGATGAGTGATTACAGTCTAGGAGCCTTTGTTTAGCTCACCTGACCTTCGCTATGCAGTGATTATAGGCTGTGAGCCTTTGTTTAGCTCACCTGACCTTTGCTATGCAGTGATTACAGGCTGGGGGCCTTTGTTTAGCTCACCTGACCTTTGCTATGCAGTGATTACAGGCTGTGAGCCTTTGTTTAGCTCACCTGACCTTAGCTATGCATTGATTACAGGCTGTGATCCTTTGTTTAGCTCACCTGACCTGCGCTATGCAGTGATTACAGGCTAGGAGTCTTTGTTTAGCTCACATGACCTTTGCTATGCAGTGATTATAGTCTAGGCCTTTGTTTAGCTCACCTGACCTTCGCTATGCAGTGATTACAGGCTGGGAGCCTTTGTTTAGCTCACCTGACCTTCGCTATGCAGTGATTACAGGCTGGGAGCCTTTGTTAAGCTCACCTGACCTTCGCTATGCAGTGATTACAGGCTGGGAGCCTTTGTTTAGCTCACCTGACCTTTGCTATGCAGTGATTACAGGCTGGGAGCCTTTATTTAGCTCACCTGACCTTTGCTATGCAGTGATTACAGGCTGGGAGCCTTTGTTTAGCTCACCTGACCTTCGCTATGCAGTGATTACAGGCTGGGAGCCTTTGTTTAGCTCACCTGACCTTAGCTATGCAGTGATTACAGGCTGGGAGCCTTTGTTAAGCTCACCTGACCTGCGCTATGCAGTGATTACAGGCTGGAAGCCTTTGTTTAGCTCACCTGACCTTTGCTATGCAGTGATTACAGGCTGGGAGCCTTTGTTTAGCTCACCTGCGTATTTGATCTAAAATCCATGATGGCTGCAATTGTTAGAATTTATTTTACACAGAAACCTATAGGAAAATGTTAAAATAGCTTCCTATCTGAAACTATTGAACCAGTTGAAACCAAACAGCAATATTCATTAGCTCGTCTCAACAGAAATTATGGAATTAATTTATGGCATTAGAAATTAAAAATTTTAGGACTGAGGAAATGTCATCTTCATTTCCTGTGTAAATCATGCAATTGATAGCCTCTTGTCAGTGAAAACCTGGCTTCAATCAACATGTAAAGAAAATCTATTTTATAGCAAATATTCATTGATTCAAAACGAACGACCTGTAGAAATAAACAAAAACCATGTTGAATATGTCCCACAATTTCTTTCCAGGGATTTTCCTGCCTTCATTTTGGGGTTGATTGTGTGGTCCCTTCCCAATGGCAAAAACCATATTTTTTTCCCCAAATATGTAAGTGAAAATTCCCAGTTCGGAAGGTTTTGTAATACTAATTCTAAAAATAAATGAATCACACAAAGCCAAATTAAGAAATAGATTATTGTGAGCGGGTTCAATGTGAATTAGAACATAGTCCAACCTTATATTTGTCAATATTTTATACTGACGGCTAGACCAAGATAAAGTGATCAACCTTGTTGCACAATGATAAAAAATTAAAGTTTCATCTATCACCATAAAATTATTATCAATGTAATGCTATATTATTCAGGAAAGATGTCTGAAAAAATTTTGCAATTCTATCGAATGAATAAAAAGTTACCATACTTAGTATACCTGCTATCCTACTGGCCTATGGACTATACACATGAAAGCATAACATATATGTTTTACAACTTTTATTGAACATGTAACACTAAAATCAAATACAAACTTGTTGAACAGTATCAAATTAACAAAAAACATTAGTAATTAAGCAAGAATACATAAAGAATGAAAAATACTACATATATACTTAAATGACTAATTTTCCTCAAATTTGAACAATATTTAACTTTAATTTAATAATGCTTTTAAGTGCAAGGATCAATTTGTATTGTTTATTTTTTTAAAGAATAAGTATGTAATGAAAATATTTCAAAGTTTGGTGCCATTAAAGCCAAAAATCTTAAGGTAATGTTGTTTTGAAGTTGTTAAGGCAAACTGGGCTACGGACTATACATATAAGAGTGTTCCCTTAAATGTTTGCTAATGATGAGAAAGCTAATAATATTAAGTCTTTGATCCCTTAGTTGTGAAAAATAAAGACCAGATATGTTATAGAAAGTATTATATTTATGCAATACTTCACAATTCTAAAATTTAATAAAAATCATCAACAAAAAATCTTACAACAATATAAATCAAAAAGACAATCAAACTAATAGGCATTTCAAATATTTCTCATAATTGCATTCTTTCTAGAAAAAGCAATTTTCTAACCCCTCATGGCTTATCTGAGATAATGAATAGGATAATTTAATCTTGTCTAAAGGGACTACGGACTATACATCTTCATGTGTTTACTTTAATGGTGGTTAATAATAAGAAATTATATTGAGATGTACATGATATTTAAGATGTTCAGAGCAAAGACCTCTAATGTTATTTCAACTATTATGCAGTTTAATAAATTTCACTTTTATGCTAAAAAATGATCAAAAATTAAGGTTTAAAAATTAAAAAAATTACAAACTACAAATAAGAAATCTTGTTATCAATGTATCAATTTAATACATAACAAAGAAATGAATCCTTTTTAAACACCTGTTAAAATGTCTTTTGATATAAAAATATCATTCTATAAACAAAATCAGCACAGTTTTTCACATTAAAATGGGTAAATAACATAATTTGTTTTCAGGGCTACGGACTATACCATATGTCATTAGTTGGTGCGCTAAGGCTATCCAGCACCTATATAGGAACAAGCCCTTTACTTAAGGTCATACAGTTGTCTTGTGTTTGTGCTGTAGTCACTTAGAGTTGCCTTCAAGTTGTGTTTAGTAATGTTCAGCATTGGTACCCATGACAATTCTTCTTGTTCTGGCCAACGATATAATATTTGTCTTTTCATTTTTCTCTCTTCCATAAATGAGATTTGGATTTCCTTGGCATCATCGTCAATCTCCACAATTTTCCCAATGAAAAGTTTATACCCAGAGCGGCGTTCACCATCAATCCTTACTTCTACCATCTCATCCATTTCACATCCAAAATCAGATCAAAATCTTCATTTTCATTTTTGGACTAATAATTTTACACGTTTTTTCTAAGGCCTTAGATGTTGATGGGGAATTTATAAGATTTCGATAATTGCCACTTTTTTGGTAGGAGTTCCTGGTAACACTTCCTTGACCTTTTTAACACCCCTGTATATTGCCCATCTACTTGGTGATGGCATACATTTACTGGCATCTTCGGTTGAACTATCTGCTTGGCTGTCATTTTTCTGATTTTCTTTGCTAACTTCGTCATGTGTATCAATATTTTGATTTTGATTAGCACATTTGTTGGGATTACATGTACCACTATTCTTCTTTGGCTTTGCTTTTTTCAATTGAAGACGCAATCTCCAGTTTTGTGTTCTCAAAACTGCATTTTTTTTCTTGTCAGGGGCATCTTTGCTACTATTGTCAACTTTTTCTTTTGTTTTGTTTTTTTAGCTTTAGTTTTAGCCCTATAATTGGCAACATATAGTCTGTGCTTTTCCTTTAGTTCCTTTGCCAGGTTTTTATTGCCTTTAATAATTTCATTTTTTTGTTCTTCCCTTTTCTTCCTTTTTCTCTCTCTATCTTTTCGTCTCATTTCCTCAAGTCTCACAGGATCATTTTTTACGTTACTCCTATATCTCCTCATCTTCATAGTTTTCTTAGATGGACACCCTGACTTCTCATCTTCCTTTTCATCTGTCTCCTTTGAAGTCACAGACCTTGTTCTCTTCATGTTGTTATATAAACAAACTAGGTCTCACTGAAAAAACTACAGCAATTCATATGGCCATGGTATTATATGTATAGTCCGTAGCCCTTGTTTACTAAACACTTCTTATTCAAACTGTTAGCTACATCTTTTTACTCTTCTACTTACAATGTTTATAAATGAGAGAATGTACCACAAAAAATAAATTTTGTAGTAAATTCAAGTGATAAGAAGTTAATTGGTACATATTTTCAGTAAAAAGTTTGCATTAATTACATTAAATAATCTTAAAATAATAATAAAAGCACCTTTTAAGGAAATTAACAATTCTTACTGTCTTATAGAAATGTCTTTGTGTTATAAATATTAGCTGTAAACCAGAAAACAGCTGTAAACATTTATAAATGACCTTTTAAATGATTAAAGAAATAAGGGCTACGGACTATACGGGGCTACGGACACAAATCTTTCCTCTGTAACTTTTTTGTTGTTTATCCAGAGCAACTTTTTTCCTGTTGGGTTTTTCTACTGGTTAATCTTCAAATAGAAACTAACATAGAATTCAGTTAAGCATGTTTTTGACATTGATAAACAACATTGAAATATGGGGCTACGGACTATACAAAATATTTTCCATTTAGAAAAAAGGTCCCAAATAAAAGTAAGAGTTGTATGACATCAAAACAATCATTTTTGGGTAGATGAAACAATTCTTTCAGATGATAAACACTTACACTTGGCTAAATATGTTCTGCCATTTAATAAATTCAACCAGTTTATTGAGGTACATAAAGTACTACTTTGTATAACGGACCAGTGGTAATACATTTTTTAGAATAATTCTGTTAATATTTAAGATAATTTCGATCCGTCAAAAATAGTTTTGGTCCAAGAAATTTATGAATCTCATAAAATTGCCAGTTTTTAATTATTATTGAAATTGTTTTTATGATTTCAAGTTTCCAAATGTAAAAATAAATCTTGCAACATCATAACGTCCACAAAAAAGAGCTTTTTTCATCCTTCGGATAAAGTTGTGCATAGAAGGAGTGCTAGAACATATAACATATTATATATTGTTGGAAAGATAAAGTTATTATCTATCAAATTGGAATATCACCATTTTTCTAACATAATTCTGAAAAGAAAGGCAATCATATAACAACACTTAACCCTAAATGGGCACTTTATCTTGGTCAAGCCGTGAGCAACAGCGAGGTATAAAATGAAGACACAAATAAGGTCCGACCATGTTCTAATTTACATAGAGCCCTATTGCAATAATCTATTTCGATTCTAATGTGTCTGACAAATGTTTTAAAATTTAGAAGCGGCTCTAAGAGGACGCTTTTAATGGTGATATATATTTTTTAAACTAATGAGATATCTCTTCAAACAGTATGTTAAAAGCAAATATTATTGACATAAACATATATTTATTGAATATGCATACCTTTTAAGCAAAAATATTGAGAAATCTTAACAGAATTGCATTGTTCAAGTTTGAAATTTTTCAGTTAGAGCGTATATGATGTCGGAATTCTAATTGTGATACTCCATACTCTATGCTTATTAGAGCCCTAATGTGTTCTCAAAGCGTTTGAAAGATGCCATATTAGAATTATTCAAAGATGTCAATGCTGATTACATGGGAACTTCCTAATTTTCCAGACATATGATCTTTTCAGAACATTGGCAGAGGACGGTACTTTTTTTGTGTAATCAGCTCATCCTACAGTTTTCAATCCAGATCTCTGAAACTTCACAAAAAAATTGCACATGTATTGAAGTTGTGCACCTGCTATTATTGAATTGTTGCAGGATTTTGTTCCTAATTTTCCAGACATGGGAACTTTGTAATTTTTTAGAACAATTGCAGAAGGTGGTACCTATTTTGTGTTATCAACACCTCCTACAGTTTTCAACCCAGATCTCTGAAACTTCACAATAAGATTGCACATGCATTGAAGTTGAGCACCTGCTATTATGGAATTGTTCCTTTCTTTTTCATAATTTCCCAGACATGTTAACTTAGTATTTTTCAGACATTTGCAGAGACACAGACCTAAAACTTTCTTCCAACAAATTGTAAACCATCCCCTATTTATTAAGACACTTGGATTTGCAACCCGGCTATTTCAGACTTTTGGGATTTTTGTATGTAAAATCTGACTTCAAAAAAGTTTCTATGAAACATTTTGTTAAGAACATTGATGTTAAAAGATATGTTTTTACTTTATTCAGATTGTTGACTTTTTTCCCAATTGTGGAGTTTACGTTGTATTTTTCCCCAATTATCAGGGACCCAGGCCCCATTTGAAAAAAGGTAGGAAAATCCCGGCTTTTATAAATATAAACTAATTTGCATGTTCCTTTTGTATGATAGCTTCGTTAAAAGAAGCACTAAAATTCATGAAAAGTGGTACATGTTTGATTGTTCTCTTTATGTTTTTTTAGCCTCATTTGTTGGAATGTATACTAATTAACTAATTAATTGATTAAACAAAAACAACAACGTTTTGGCATCTGAACCATAGTTAAGTACAATAAACTTCCTTAAATGAAAATTTGTTTTTAAATGTTGAAGTTTTGCCCTGTAACTTAACAAATGTATAACAGCTAGAGTGAAAGTATAAAATGCAAAAATGTCCTATAATTAATGTTTAAGTCTGAAATTGTCAAATTACTCTTTATCGAGTTACTGCCCTTTAGTGACAATTTGAGACAAAATTACCAGTTTTTCCAATAGAAATAAATGACTGCAATGCCTTGAGTAAAACAGTCAATAGCAAAAGTAACAATTTTTGGTGAAATTTGTAGTTTTTTGCCTATAACTAAAAATGCCATAACAGCTAGAGTGAAACTGTAAATTACAAAAAGATCTGCAAGGACAGGCTTACAAATCACCCACTTAGTCCAAAATTGTCAAATTACTTTATTTTGTTAGGAGTTATTGCCCTTTAATGAATAATTCAGACATAATAAAAAAATTTTAAATCAATTAACCTAAAGGACAAGCTTAAGGCCTTCAAATCATTTAACTTTCAGAATTATGTGATGACTCCTGATAGCAGTTATTGCCCTTAAATCAGAATTTTTAAAGACATTTTTTTCCTCAGTACTTAAAAGCTATATCATTTAGACTGAAACTGTAAATTGCAAGATTTAAAAATAGGGCAGTCATTTGTGTTCCAGATGAGTAATTACCTACTCCATGGAACCTCTAGTTCCCCAATCTGTATGTATTATACTTTTATCCATAATTATGCTTGTGGATATTACACTTGGTTACATCCTCTCAGACCTCTGTTTTATTAAAATGTTATATAATAAAGCAATGAATTTATTTTTTTCTTGTTTCCAGGATAATTTGTGAAGTTTCTGCTACAAACGGAGGTTACGTAAAAGTAGCAGACAGGGAGGCTAGTGATTCAGACAGTGTTTTGAAGACATTCTACTATGAGGGTAAAACCAAAACAAGAAGTTTTGAGTTCCATTGGGATATGGTAGAACCATACCATTGTTCTGTAACATCAGGAGTGTATTGTCCATTTTTTGTTTCGTTTACTGAAGACATAACTAGTAATGTAAGTTATATGAATTCTTGTGTCCATTTAGTCTCAAGGCACAGGATCTAGTATTACACCAGGGTCTCCCACCTCCTACCCAATAAAAAATGAATGCTATATGATATTCCTGAAAAATTGCTGAAATAAGTGTTAAACACACCATCCAAACAAACAAACAACTCAGTTTGATAAACAATTTTTAAGTATCATATTCTTTAGGGCTTGTACTTTAGTGACCTAGTTGGGGGGGGAGGGGGGGAATTAATTCTGTATACAATACAAGGTTGGATTTTAATTGAGGGAAACAATAAATTAAATCAATGGGCTAGCACAATCTTTGGATAATCTCATTGTCAGTTCCAAATTTATCATATGTCAATATACCAAATTCATTAATAAATTTCTTACAAATTAAGAACTGTGTATTTATACCCCCTGCAAACTTGTTTGGGGGGTATATAGGAATGTATAGGAATGTCTGTCTGTCTGTCTGTCTGTCTGTCTGTCTGTCTGTCTGTCTGTCTGTCTGTACGTCCGTCCGTCCGTCCGTCCGTCACCACTTGATGAAATTTAATGAAACTTAGCATAAAGGAATTACAATATTAAATATTAAAATATTAAATTCCTATGTATATATAATATGTGGATGACGTGTCACAGCTACTACATCTTGGATAAAAATTAAAAATAGACTTTACATGTAATTTTATTTTTATTTTGTTATATTTAGCTACAATGAAAGTATTTATAATGTTAAAATAAAATAATGTCATATATTGAGTGATAGTATTTATAATAATATACAATAATTATTATACAAATACTATCACTCAATATATACCAGTACAATATTAGGGGTCGTTCATAATTGTCAACCATTTTCATAAGTGTGCAAACCGCACACTTGAGGGAGGGGGTGAAAATTTTCAACATTTTTGCGTACACTTTTCTTTATCTTCAGAAATTTTTCGTTTCCGTAGGGTTTGGTTTTTATATTAGTTTAATGGTTGATGTACACTTTTTGACGGGGGGTGGGGGGTCTCAAAAAGTGTGCTTTTTGCACACTTGTGAAAATGGTTGACAATTATGGACGACCCCCTACACAATTGAACCTTTACAGGTAATTACCCTGTATGGGGGACCCCTTAATCCTCACTAATGAGCACCTACAATGTTCTTTGATCTTTTAAAATGTTGGCACTCACTTTTTTACCTGTATTTTCAAAAAGTGGGCAGAACAAGAACAAGAACATTACCTACTAAGTACAACAGGTGACAATCTAATTATGAGTAGAGATCGGTTTCATCCATTTCGTAGAATGCACTATTGCAACTACATTTTGAAACAATAGAGATCGAATATTAAATTGTTTCTTTTTTATTTTGCTAAGAAAATATGACAAGTTAAAGGGAAACTTCGCGAAAAAATGAAAATTTGATATGTTATTCTTTAACTAAAAAGAAACACATTTGCCTCTTGATGTTTTATTATATTTTCAGTGGTTAAGTTTCTGCATGGAATTTATCGTGTAAACAATGCACTTATGGAGGTCCGCCATCTTGTCACCATCTCGTCACTAGATGGCGATACTAGACATCCAAGTACCTTAAAAGTCGTCGAATGATAATAACACGAAACGGTCAATAACAGAAGGTTGTACTATAAGACAAGATTACGTTTGGTATTCCTGATCTATATATAAGCAAAAAACCCCACTTTTTTAACAAGTAGTTAACCAATTTTAAGCTTCTCCTTAAGATTATTTCCACAGCAGCAACAACGGTAAACGGAAAGAAAGTCACAGGAAAAAAGTCACAGTTTTGATAGGAAAAAAGTCCATAAATATTAATTAAATTGAAAATTATTCGTATTATTATTTTCAACTTAATCAAATTAAGAAACTTATTGAACGAAACTTTTGCGAAGTTGACTATTTAAGAAATAGCGGTCTAAATGAAATATTTTTAAATACTCTGGTTTTCGCGCATCAAAATTTTACTTCACGTTTAGTACATTTATAATTATTATTATTGTTATTATTATAATTATTATTACTGGTAACACAGTTTCCAAAATTTTACATGTTGTGTATATTTGAGTTAACGTGTAAGTTTTACGTTTCCTCTGACATCTAAAGGTATTCGAAATCTTATATACATCCTGTGTTCTGACACTTCGGTGTATTCAAATCATACCTGTCTTGGCAGGAGGGCGTGTGCCTTTCTCGAATTACATGATTAACCTATAATCTGGTTAGCTTTTGAAAAAGTCCGAATATTCATACTTCAAAGTCGGCGTCAAATGATCTAGTGATTGCAATTAACATCCTGTTTTTTACCTGCTAATTCTGTTAATTACCCTTCATAAACGAGTAATGATTTACCTGTAACATTTTCACGTCCAGGTACAACTGCCGTTTCAAGACGTGCAAAATTATCCACGGAATTTTATTTTATATATAAAAATAATCATATAAATATATCTTTTATTACAATTATTATTTAGGTAAATTATATCTGAGTTAAATTAAGACAGGTTAAAATTTGTGTCTAAAAATACTTCTATTAAAACAAAGATCATTAAAACATTAAATCGTATTTGGTAATCTTATGTTGTCAGCCGGTCATTAGTCATCGCCACAGTTTATATATTCTTCAAAGAGCTAATGCAGAAAAACGTATTTTTAAACTGGATTATTTATCATATTTACTGGATAATTGCATTTATCACGTCACAAACGCAGTCATGTGTTAAAATTCTGTCAATATGGCGACCCCCATACACAAAATTTTACCACCTTTAATCCACTCTAGAAGCGTAACGGTAAAGAATACAATAAAACATCAAAAGGCAATTATATTTCTTTTTATTTGAAGAGTAACATATCAAATTTTCATTTTTTCGCGAAGTTTCCCTTTAATATAAAAAATGTATCTATCTACACTACGAATGGGCCAATGTGACTTGTGTAAAATCTACTGACGTGTGTAAAACTGGAGAATGGCAAAGTCCAATGTTTTAAATTGCAGAAATCCAACCTAGAAAATACCAGATTTGGCAGATGACTGTGGCAGTGTTTATTTCTAATCTGTTTAATTCTAGATGTAAGGACTATTAAGCATCAGATAGATCCTTATAAATGATTCTAGCATAAACAGTTATACAATTCTTGTTAGTTTAGAAGATATTACAACATAAATCATACAAATAAATTATGTCTTTATATTGTTTCAAAATACACCACCTGTTGTAATGAATTGGGTAATAATTTCCCTGAAATTATTCTGGTCAATCTATTTAAAAAAACCTTTAATGTACAAGTGACCCCAAAACACACCATGCTGCAGGGTCTTAGATGGGACAGTTTTACAGTTTTGAACTTCTGTAAAAGCATGTTACTCAACTATCAAAATGAACTTCATTTAATTAGTTAATCATAACATCATAATGCAAGGTAAAAGGTCATACATGTATATAATTATGTCACATTACTTCTAGTATTCGACTTTAATTAGAAACTTAAATTGAACAAATTAAATTGTCTATAATATTATATTTGCAGCCAACTGTTACAGTTGCATGGGGAGGATGGCAAGATGATATGTCAGATCTTGGTCATTATGAGTATGAATTATTTGAACTTGGATTTGATGGATCATCACTGGTAGATGGAGCAGGTTCTGGAGGACGGAGGGTTGCAGAAAATTTTAATATTCCAGTTACAGATTCCTCGGTAAATTAAAGTATCATTCAGCTATTTAACTCTTTAATAGGTTTCTTGCTTATGTTATAACAGTCAAACTTGTCTGAACAACCGCCTCCATTATGACTTTCTTTGTTATGCAATCATATTTATTCCTCCTCAACATTTCCCCATTCATTTTACCTTTATATAACAACTCTTAGTTTTATCCAACTAAAGGCTTCATTTTCCTTTCCTTTTTTACCAGACATTATGTGTAAAATGACTCTTGAAACTTTTGAAGTCATTTAAAAAGTCTTTAAAAAAATACCAAAAAAATGGCTTATTGTCTGCAGCTGTTTTCGCTGGTGGTCGGCATTTTGTTGTTTTGTTATTTGTGGTTATTTTCGTACTATTATAACAGGATTCTTTAATAAACTTACATATACATACTTTGAATTGATAGTAATTGATGCTTTTCTGTTTGCGTAAAATGCAGATGGGATCGTTACTAGACAGTGCAAGTAACTCAAAGTAAGTTCTTGGAGATCATTGTTTTGATTGCAATCATTAAGGAATTAAAATAAATTGTGTAATCTTTTTGTTTCTTTGCTTTTGTTGACAAATGGGTTTGGTTTCTGATTATTTTTTATCTGTTGACTTTTATCTGTTTTAACAATTATCAAAATAAACAACAAATAAACAATATTATACTGCACTGATTATACCCCCCGCAAACTTGTTTTGGGGGGGTATATAGGAATCACCCTGTATCTCTGCCGGTCCATCTGTCCACATCCCTTGTAAGCGCAACTCCTCCTAAACTGCTTGATGCATGAAGGATTTGTATCGACCTCGCTTATCATAAAGGGTAGATAATTGGACTTCAAAGCGAAGCGGGGGTGGGGTATCGCTTTGTGAGCATTCTCACAGTCCACACTTGTTATTATTGTATTTATTACCAGCACAAGAAATAAATTAAACTATTAACAAAATTGCTATTTCAGTGGAGAATGAATTACATATTCCAGTTAAAACTTTTTAAAAAGCACGAAAAAGTCCGACTTGGACATCTTCATCTTGGGACATTTTGTATAAACTTGTACATGCGGATTGTACATACATATAGACATTTTTGTGCAATTTTCTGGTCTAAAAACGGAGTGTGGACAATAGGTAAACGTGGACTATTCCTGCCTTTTTACGGTAACCAAATTTCAAATAAACCCAATCCAGCCCAAAATAGCAAAGTAAAAATTTAAACTAAAATATGTAAAGAATAATTATAAATTACTGGCATGTTCTTAAAAAAGCCTTTGTTTTAGTGCATCATGGAAATTTTCATGTCCATTATAGACGGTTCAATTATCAAGCTTCTTTGCAACATAAAACAAAAGTTTAAAGCAATCAAAAAATAATTTTATCATCATGAGATTGCCTTGTTTTTTTAACAGTCATCAATGTCACCTTACGATTTTCTTGCCATTTGGGCTGGAAATGGTGAATTTCTCTCGTGGTGTCATGTTTCACACTATTCTTATACCTCCTGCTTGAAAATTTTCGGTCTATCTGTTTGTATTCTTGGTTCATTACACTTGGTGCATGAAACCATGTATGCTGTCATGATGGCTGATAAATTAGATGAAAATGTTGACATTATTAGATGGCACCAAAAGGAAGTCCAAAGAAGGAAAAAAGTACATGCTTCTGTTATTTTGTACTGACAAAAGTCCAAAAAAATGACAAATTTACATCAAGATACCAATGTTTTGCCTAGCGTATTTGCGTAGTTCATACTTAAAATTTAATACTTAATTATGTAATTTTAATGCTTCTGACTTTGTTCACTTAATGTTTTAGCAAATCATCATTTTTTAGTAGTTTTCATCATAGTGAGTGATAAGTTACATTTCTCAAGGCTTATTGTCTATAAGGAGGTTGATGGTACACTTGGAGTATTGTAAAAGTGCCAAAATGGCAGCCTCTATCTTTGGAGGCAAGAAACAATCTTCTTTGTTAATGATGAGGACTTCTGATTTGTGATAGTGAAACCATTATTTATGTTTAATCTCTCATGCCTTGACAGTAAATTAAAAAGAAAAGTAACGAGGAGTTACCACATTGGTAATTATGGCCACCCATTCAAATTTAGTCTAAACTTGAATTTCAGCGATTTTCTTTCATTCAGCAATGTAAACAATGACCAAAATGAGAAGTGTACTATTAAAGTATCTTGCATTTATTTCTTTAAACAAATGCTTCCTCAATAATAATGTAGAGGTGTTTAAAACAATACCTGTCTGTTAAGCAATACATCACCTGTGACATTTTCACTGCCGAAATATGTGTGAACTGCAATAAACTTAATTGTGATATGAGGTTAAAATTAAAATAAATAAAGTGAGCCTGGAAATCAACTTTAAAAAAAAACAACAAAAAAGTAGAGGTACAAAAGGACATATCACTACAAACAACAATAAAAATTCAAAACAAAAAATAAACAATTTAAAAAAATATAAAAATCTTGTCCCATTATGTTTAGTATGATAGTCATTTAAGTAGTGTTTTATAAACTTTGAAAAATTAACCCACTTGTTCTTTATTAATCACTCACAAAAATAGATCATATGAGTGTAATTCATCCTTCTTATCAAAAAGAGAATACTGATGCTGGCAATAAACTGGGTAGAGTGCCGGCCGGTCTATGACCTCTGTATTAAGACCCTCTTTCTTATGTAACCTTTTTTAACAATTTCCCCCCAAACGTCACCTAAGACAAGCTTGACTGTACATGTACTTTTAAGACGGCATCCTTTTTATAGTTGCATGCTTAAATAAAGTTATTTTTTCTTCATGGTCACAATTCTAGAAGAAATAAGCCAAACAAAATTACTGTGAAAGTACTTAGATTCGTGGGTATCAACTTTCGTGGTTTGGTTAAATTTTACATGTTCGTGGGTTCTTCAATTCGTGGACTGACGGTTTCCAAAAATGCAAAAAGTGAGGTAGCGATCAAAATAAATTATTACAGCAGAATCATTTTCACCAGTTGATAATAAACATCAACATATAAAGAAGAAAAACCAGTTTCATAACATGATGTTTACATGCGTGGTAACGAATGTAAAATTAATAACACGGAAATCAATAGCTAATTATAAAAAACGGTAATGTATTAATTGATTAATTGCTATAAAAACTACTTTGAGTCTATATAATTCTCTAATTGTTATCTATAGAAGCATTCCTAGCCGAAGGTCATTTGTCACTTTATGTGTTGAGTAGCAATAAATAACTGTTACAAAAGTGTAATTTAATGTCATTTGTGCCACGATCGGTATTATCACAACATCCATTTGATATAGCGTGTCATTGATATGCACTAATAAAGATTAAGTATAGCTTATCTTTTAAATATTTTATTTGGTATTTTAATGTATGTTCAAAGGAGCAAGCAAACTCATAATTCCAAAAATAATTTGTTACTTTTTAACATCGAAAATGAACACCTCATATATCACCACCTTGACCGGAAGTCGATGTTTCTTCGTACGCTTTACAATTTTAAAATAACACCTACATTTAATAAAAACACAATTCGAACATGAAACCTGTAACATAATCATTAAGATGGATTTTGAGCTGAACATTTATAATGGATTGAACCACAAAATCATATATTACATTTACAAATAAGTGTCCGATCTCGGACATTTTCAGATCGTTTTTCCCAAGTTCACATCTGTTAATGAAGTTTTATTCTTCGTTGGATTTTTAATTTCGTGGTTCGAGGCCTCCACGAAAACCACGAAAATTGATACCCCATGAATAAAAAGTATTTCACAGTATATACTTATTCAGAAAAAAAGCTCAGCTACTTAACATCAGAAAGGGTTCAGGGTGAAAGGTCAAAAATAATAATGCATTCTTTCCTAATCCTGACCTTATTATATGTAACTTAAGTCTTATGTATGTTTCCATTTAAAGTATTAAAATATTTTGGAATAAAAATGTTCTGTACAAATTCTTTTGAAACTCATCAAAGGAAATGATAAAAAAGCATTAATGATATGTTCTCATGTTGTAGGCCACCATTACATTACCAGCGCCAGGAGTATATTCCCTTCATTTGACTACATTCGACAAAGCTGGGAATTACAAAACAGGGAGAGGAATACTATTTTTTGATAATGTTTCAGTAGTTGATAAACAGGGTCAAGTAACTCGGTGTGTAACTGCTTCTGTTGCTACGTCGTATGAATGGGTAGTACAGGACACAAGTACTGTGAAAATAGTTTGGCCAAATCGGTTTATCAACGCAAGACATAAAAACAACAGGTGGCTTTATAAAGTGAAGACATATGCACCATTAGTGGGTCCCACTATCTATGAAGATCTCTATGGCGACAGGACTAATTTTGAAATCAATAATGTTAATGGTAATGGAATGTTAATTAAAATGTATCATAACTTTTTTTAAGTACTTCTCTAGAGATGTCTCTTACTTGTCTGTGGTAATATATTTTGTTTCATATTTATTCTGACAATAAATTGCAAACTTGAATTGTGATTATTTGACTTGTGACAGTCAATTTGAAGTTTGAAACATTCAGGGTCATGTAGAATTATAGTACATACATTAAATAATTTATACCCAGAAACATGAAGTAACCTATAATGATAATGGTGCAGGATTGCCATAATTGAACCTTTTGTTTTTAAATTTTTTCATCACCTATTAGCATCTTTGTTTTTGCTCGGTTGATGGAATCGTTGAGTGAAGACATTCAAAATAAATTTGTTCACCCCATATTGTTATTGTTGCAACTTTATTGCTACACAGATTTGACTTTTTCTAAAAAAAATCATGATCTATTACAGCCATTGTCAAATTTCAAGTTGCTTATGAAGTCAATAGTGATGAAGTTACAGTAAAGGATTCTCGACCTTTGACTTCTGTTGCTAATATTAATTATGAGTATGAGATACTAACTTTGAACTGGGCTGATGGTGACAGATTAAGGGCGACTGTAAAAGCAATTGATGTTATTGGTGCTTCTAACCAGGATACCATTACTGTATATAGAGATGCTTCCCCACCCATCATTCAAAACCTATGGTTGACAAAAGGAGACAGGCTTAATGTTAATGTACACAGTGTAGAAGATTTTACCAAAATGATGTAAGTAGTACAAAATAATACAAATCAGAAGATAATTTGTATATTGCTAATGTGATATAAAAATGTTACTTAAAGTAACCTGGTTTAATTAATATATGAACCTTATAAATCAGCAGGGATAAATTGTTTGTGTTTGCTGCATAACTTGACATTCTTTTTTTTGAACTTTAACCTGTTTTTTAATGCTCCATGAATAAAAATCAGAGTAGCATGAAGTTGCCACCTTTTTCGTGTATCACCCCATCCATTCTGCATTTGTGTCTGACCCATAACTTTACTTTGTTGTTTTTTTTCAAATTATTTGGCACAAGTGATCATCCCATCAAGACGATGTGTTGCGCGAAACATTTACCTTGCTAGGTCACTGAGGCAGATTCAAGTCTGTCCCATAAGTCTTATGTCTATCGTGGGAAAAACCATTTTAAAATTTAATACCATTTTTAAATTTAAATTTAAAAATTTGCTCAAATAACCAACATTTCAGGAGGACATTTAGCATGCACAATTAGGTTACTTCATTAACGGTCAAAATCACTGTGTTACCTCGAACAGTCCTATCCACCCCATACCACAATTTGAAATTTAGATTTAGGACAATTGATGACATGTACCCAATAATGATCATTTTGAAATTCCAAACTTTCCTGTATGAGAATCCTTGAGAACAAAACCATGGGAAGGGGAGTAGTTGATATTTCTATCTTTTATTTATTTAAGAAATAGATTATTTCATACTGTGCGATAGCGAGGTATAAAATGAGGACAAATATAAGGTCTGACCATGATCTTATTCGCATAGAGCCCAATTACAATAATCTATTTCGATTCTAATATGTCTAATAATTGTTTTAAAATTTCGAAGCGGCTCTAAGAGGATGCTTTGAATGGTAATACTGTTTTTTTGTAACTAATAAGATATATCCGAAAATAGTATGCAAAAGCAAATAAAATTGACTAACATATATTCTCGTCATTTTATTGAATATAAGTACATTTTAAACAAAAATATTGAGAAATCTTAACAAAATTGCATTGTTCCAGTTTGGAATTTTCAGTTGAGCGTAATATGATGTCGGAATTCTAATTGTGAGGTCGAATGTAGAATTGTAAAAAAAAATGTACAGGGTTAGTTTAAATCATATAAATCTCAGAATGCAGACTAAAAATGACTGCATTATTAACAATAACCATAATTATGGATAGCACATAACAAACTGCATTTTTAAGTCAGTTTTTACATTTAAACAAAACAAACAGCTTATGCATGTGCGAAGTAAACTTGTGGGAATTTTGACACAGTTTTGTTTACATATCTAAAGCAGGACATCAATGTCATATTAGAATGTATATTAAATATGCCTCATTTATTTGTAAATTACGTGTTTACTAACTAAAATTAATCTTTCATGAAAGATCAAAATAAACAGCAAAGACAGACACTATAAGCCAAGAAATTGTAAATTATTATGTCTTTTTTTATGAATTTAATATATGGATTAAAAAAAAATAAGATTGCAATTTAATGTTAAAACTTTAAAAATGCAAGTTGTATTTGGAATTTTAAAATGAGGTCCCTAAACTAATGTACATTAAAAAGCATACGTCCTGAATATAGCTGACATATTGCTTGCTGGACGTCAAACAACAAAAATCAATCAGTTAAAAAGTAAATGAAATAATATTGAGTAAATATATATAATAATATAACAAAATTATTTAGTTACATCATTCAAAATCTATCAATATATAGTGCAATATAAAAATGACAAGTTTAATTATTTCATTAATTGTTTACTCAAAATATGGCTTTTCTTACTACATTGTACATATTCTTTCTATTTATTTTAAATACTGAAAATATAATTTTGTCCTTATCAATCTAAACTGTAACATAAAATTTCATACTGGAAAAAAATGAATGTTTGTTTGACATGTGAAATACATTTAATTGCAGACAGAAGTAGAAATCTGTTAAAACAATTTTAATTACTGTCAACCCAATTCCGATTATGCTGGACTGAAAATTTAAAATGGCATGAATTCCAGTTACTTTGTACCATAGCAAGAAAAAAAACCATGGATTACAGTATTTACTAAATGATAGGATTGTAAATTTGAGTAAGACCTGGCAGGCCTTATTTTACTCCAACAGCAGAGGCCTAACAGCTCATTTCAGAGGCGTAGCATCGCATTTGATATTGGTACAGCAGAAACCGTAGCAGCCGATACGGCAGGTACGGTTTCTGCTGTATTTATTTGAGATGAGAGAAGAGTCAAAAGACACCAATAAAAATAGAAAAATATGAACAATTTTTTTTATTTCTGAAAATTATTGGTACGGCATGCCATACCTGCAAAAGTTATTGCCATACTGGCTGCTACGCCTATGCATTTCATGTAAAGTAAATATTCAAAACAGGACAAGCATATGTAGTGGAGACCTGTCTAATTGGACATTCTCCTTATTACATACATAATTTATATAGCTAGTTTCCTGCTAGTAGCCACAATATAAAGTTGCATGTAGTAAATTCTACTTAATTCTTACTGACCATAGCTATTTACTTTGATTATGGGAGTGATCCTTGACTAATTTAAATTTTAGAATTGAATGGGAAGCTTTTGATGTACACAGTGGATTAGAGTCAGTCTCATGGAAGTTGTATGATAACTTTGGTGACAACATGATTGTGCATGGTTATGAAGATATTATATCTCAAGGAAATACAGCTGTAAGTTAAAACCCTTTTTAAAAAATTAAAAAAAATATTATAATAAAATATTATGGAATTTTATAAATAAATTAAGTGTAGTGTTTTGCTTACTATATTTAAAGCTTGTTCAATTATTAGGTAAGAATAATACAATTATTGCCTTTAATGAAGGTAATATGTAATTATTTAACCAAGAAAGGGTTATTTTCAAGGTATGTAAGACTGAGGCTAAATAACCCTTTACACATTTAATAATTTGGATATTACCTGTTGATTAAAGGCAATTGTTGTATTAACACATGAAAACATTAAAGGGGACCGAGTAACCATATACATTTTGCAGGCTTTTGCATGTAGAACAAATAGCTAGTTATTTTGTCTATTTGCAGTTTGAGCAGGAACACATTTGTCCAAAAAAATTTTTGATTCTAGTACTGGTTTCAATGGTAAAGTATTATAATGGATATAAATTGACCAATATCCAGTTTTACATGATTTATCTCCCTTTTACTTCAAGTTAAAAAAAAAACTACGGATATCATCACATAAAGACTATGATCCTGAAATAAAGATTTCAAATTGTTTTTGCATTGTTTGTCTATGCCAATTAAATTTTCATCTAATTTACCTCATAAGTAGATGTTTCTATAGATATAGTCAACAGGTGAGTTTGAATATTAGAACACAGATGTCATTGGTAAACTTGTTTAATCAAGCTATAAAACAGCTAGGGTTCTACCTGATATTAGAATCAAGTAAATGGGGGAATAAACATTGGTTAATTAATTAGCGATCACATTTACACAGCAGGGGGTTTTATATAATAACATTCTCACTCATATATTGACAACTGTCATTCACCTGAAGCCTGAACATGTATCAAAAACAATTGTGGATATACACAATTTTCAACATGCAGCCGCAGTTTTTCGTTCCAGAAGTGGACAATAGGTGGCGTTTGTTAAATTGGAAAGTTGTCAATTAGATTATGAAATACAATATATAATATTAGTGTACTGACTTGACATAAAAACAATCTTTACTTAATATATTGATATAACAAGATAAAGAAAATGGAACATTGAATATAAATAGCACAGTATTGGTTATGAATAAAACCGAATATGTACTAATTTGTTTGTTTTCTTGCTGACAAATACATTATCTTCATGATTTATATCTAAGAAAATGATAAAATTAAAAAATAATGTACATATATGTTTATATTGGTTATGAATGTGTTTTTGTTAGAACTGTATAAAAAATTTATTAATTACATAATTAATATTTAAAGGTTTTTATACCCCCCCACCCGAAGTGGCGAGGTGGTATGTTATACCCTCAGTTTCGTTCGATGTCTGTCCCTCCGTCCGTCCGTCTGTCCGTCCCCCGAAGGTTTCCAGATGATAACTTGAAAACGCCTCAAGGGATTTGAATGATATTTTGCACAGCTGTTCAGTACAATAAAATACAGGTCAAGTTCAATTTTCAGGATAATCTGAAAAATATTATTGAAGTTTTGGCACTTTATAAATTTTCAAATTTGACAAGAATGAAATTTTCTGGTCTAAGAAAGATAACTCATTTCTTTCTGTCTCTATATACTAGTATATACAAATATATTTAACTATTGATGAATATCATGGTGGGGTATCATTTAATGTCCCATTAGATGCTCTATTTTTTAAAACTACATTGCATGTGACAACAAGGATAAATTTTCTTTTGCAGTCTTTGTCAGAATGTAATAATAGATATAGCAGCTATCCCAGGGGAGCCAAATGCTACTGTACAGCTTTTAAAGGATGTTTCCACCGTCACTTCCAAGTAAAACCAGAAATTAAACTGCATGGTGGATTAATACTAAATAAAGACCAAGGTGTCCATGAATATGATTATTTCATAGAGGTGTCTGTTACTAGTATAGCTAAACTTACAACTGTCTTGACAAAAAAGGTAAGTATTCTTACATACACTGGTGAGTTATATAGTGCTAAAGGACAATTTGGGTGATATTTATTATAGGATTAAATACTTTGTTTTAGGAAATTATCAATATGTAAACTCCGGCGACTCCCTCACAAACTTGACACAAAGTCCTTCTGACTTTATTTAGTTTGTGAGTGCGTCGCCGGAGTTTACACATTGATAATTGCCTAAAAACCAGTGTTTAATCTCTAAAATTCTCAGAAATAATCATTGTGATTTTTAAAGCTGCAAAATCATTTAACGAAACCCATCTAGAACTAAAAATGTACTAAGGCCGGGAAGTGTAGGAATATGGAAAACATAGTACCAAAGGAATCTGGGTTCTGTAGATATTAATAAAAAAAACAATAAAATGAAACCCTATTATTATTTATATTATATTTTAATTGAAATCTCAATCGATTTAAGTACAAATCATTGCGGCAGACAAAACATTGTCCCCTCTCCCATTAGATATGCTAGAAGGACGCCATCTTGTTTACATTGGATACTGAAAGTAGTCTGCTCATGAAATATCGATTTATGAATTATCTGAGATGACGTAATTTAAGTGCTTTTATCCAATCAAAACAAGTAATATAAATATATTACAGCATGAATATAATTATTAAACATAATCGAAAGGATATATATATAATATTAGTGTACTTATTATTGTACTGACTTGACATAAAAACAATATAAAGATAAGTCTTAGAATTATAGAAAAGGTGAGGCTTTGCTGAGACCTTTCTCTATTTCATTCTGAGTTCTTAATTGCTTCTATGTCAAGTCTATACAGTGATATTATGTTTACTTACAATTTGTTGTATATTTACCCACATGGTCCATAATTTTGTAATTTTGATTACTTTAAAAAAAAAACTTTCTAACCCTGGGCCTTTACACATTATGTATTCTTATTGTGAATATATTACCTTTTAGTGCATTGAAATCAATTTCAGGAGGAAATTGATTGTGATGTCAGATTTTTGTGATAAATGGTCATTGACTATATCACATAAAAATATATGGGCAACTGCCAACATATTTCAGTAGCTTGAATATGAAATAAAAACAATTTTTTACCATGAAATTACAAAGAATGCTATCAGGTAAATTTTAATGGTATCAGACCTCAGTTTTATAAAACTCAAATTGAGATTTTCCTCAAATCCTTGATTTTTTCCTATTTAAATTTTCCAGCAATCTCATTGGTCCATATTTGAGTTGAGGAGAACTTGTGGAAATGCTCAAATCTGAGGTGTTTTATTAAACCCGGCCCAAGTATATTGAGTGTAAAAGAAAAGATGTTTTTAATGCTTTTGGGCTACTGGGAAAAAAAGAAAAGATGTTTTTAATGCCATTGGGCGTGCATCCGTTTGTCCGTCCACATTTGGTTTCCGGATGATAATTCAAAAATTTCAAATCCGAATTGAATGAAACTTTGGGATATTGTTATATATCAGATTGGTAAGATTGGAATATTGTTTATATATTATGTTGTAAGAAGCCTATCGATTTTCAAGGAAATTCGTCAAATTTCAAGGTCCAAGAAAATGGTTAGAAATTTAACAAAAGCTGGGTATCAGTATCGCTAGATCAACTTTGTCTAGTTAATGCTATTGGGCTACTGGGGGAAAAAAGAAAAAATGTTTTTAATGCCATTGGGCTACTTGGGAAAAAGAAAAGATGTTTTTAATGCCATTGGGCTACTGGGGAAAAAGAAAAGATGTTTTTAATGCCATTGGGCTACTGGGGAAAAAGAAAGATGTTTTTAATGCCATTGGGCTACTGGGGAAAAAGAAAAGATGTTTTTAATGCAATTGCACTACTGGGGAAAAAGAAAAAATGTTTTATTGCCATTGGGCTACTGGGGAAAAAGATGTTTTTAATGCCATTGGGGTACTGGGGAAAAAGGAAAAGATGTTTTTAATGCCATTGTGCTACTGGGGAAAAAGAAAGATGTTTTTAATGCCATTGGGCTACTGGGGAAAAAGAAAAAAAATGTTTTTAATTCCATTGGGCTACTGGGGAAAAAGAAAAGATGTTTTAAATGCTATTGTGCTACTGGGGGAAAAAAGAAAAATGTTTTAAATGCCATTGCGCTACTGGGAAAAAAAGAAAAGATGTTTTTAATGCCATTGGGCTACTTGGGAAAAAGAAAAGATGTTTCAACACTATCAGGGCATATGAAGAAAAAAAGAAATGTTAGGGATATTGAGGGAAAGGAAGTGATGTATTTTAATCAATAGGGGTTCTTGAGGAAAAAAGAAAGATGTTTTTAATACTGTTTTGAGGAAAAGGAAAAATATGTTTTCAACCTTTTTGGTATTTTGAGAAGAAAGAAAAGATGTTTTTATATAGTGCTATCCTATATTTTGATGAAAAAGGAAAAAAAATGTGTTTAACCCTGCCTGGAAGTTTGAGAAAAAAAGGATTAACACCATCTGGGTTTGAGGAAAAAGGAAAAGATGTTGCTCAAATCTTTTTTTTTTGCCTTTTTTTTATATAAATGATGTCTTGTCACTGCACAGCTCTGAGTTTGGTGACAAATTACATTGTGTTGAAGCAAATAAAACCTTTCCTGTGTATTTGTTTGTGTTGGTCTGGTATTTAAATTTATCGAAGGTAAACTTAGTTTAAATACAATAGCTGTTGTTCTCTGTGCAGTTTATTAAAAAAAAATTAAACATGTGCTGATACAATGGATATGTCAATGAATAGTATATGACAGATCAGGTGATTGCAATTGATTACTATTTCAATTGGATTTCAGTTATAGACTTAAGAAGAAGATATGTTAGTATAGGCGATTGGAGATCATTTTTATGCATATTCTTGACTCATTTATTCATTAATTTTCCAAAAAAGAAAAAGCTGATTCCATAAAAAAATATTATTCAAAGAGAACAAAACATTGTAATTAAACAATGTGACAGTTTACCTTCTGACAGAGGCCTGAATAGCCATGTGGTTAAGGTAGTAATAGTCTACTACTGATTTTGGACAGTATCGATGCATTCAAGTTTGCCTCTTACCTAGACATTCTCTGAAAAATGTATTGACGTTTGTTAAAAAGGCATTAGTTAAATGTACCTTAACAATTAACTTCACTAGTCCAAATTATTAATATGACAGTTACTGTATGAATTGTTATTATCATTACTTAACTGTGACAGTTACTGTATAAACTGTTATTATCATTACAGATAACTATAGATATAACTCCTCCACATCCAGGTGTTGTACATGATGGTATACCAGGAAATCCTGAAATAGACTACCAACAAGGCAGATACCTCCAGGCCTATTGGGACCAGTTCTTTGACAGGGAGAGTGGGGTATACTTCTATCAGTATATTGTTGGTACAAGCTGTGCAGATAAAAACTCTTTCAGTTTGGATTTAGCAACTCATCCTAATGTAAGTCAAAGTCTAGTGAATTATAATTAGAAGAGGAGGGTATATTGGTTTACCCCGGTCCATCCTTCCATCCTTCTGTCTGTTCGCAACATAACATTAGTTAGTTTTCACAGCAACTACTTATCACAACTACTTGGAACTTTGTATATGACCTTACCATGTGGTCTTATATTGCAAGAACTGATTTCAGATCTGTCGCATATTTACTTCCTGTTTGCCGAGAATTCAATGATGTGAATAGTAGGGGTATACTGACTGAGCAGTAGATCACAGGTTCCTAATTATAAGAATCTGTAATGAAGAAAAAAATTTTAACTGTTGCTTCAACTTCAAAAGTCCCTTGTGCATTCATTATCAATAAGAAATATTTTAAATTTCTACAAAATGTGTATTCAGTTACATGTATAACTATATAGTGATTAATCACAAGAAACCTCCTTTTGTCAAAAATCTAAAAATAAATTTAATCTGACACACATATCAATAATAAATAATTAGTTTATATAATTACACACACTTATATTCGAAAGCTTTTATTACATGCATTTCTTTAGTAACCAGGTGGAATAGGGTTGTTGGTTGTCTCCTCAATTCTCTACACCTTTGTGGTAAGCGTTTGTTTCCTCCGCAGTAAAACTGATCACTACAGTGTAACTAAATATGGATGACTGTGTCATACAAATTGTCTCTGCCAATGTTCTGATCCAGTTTGTTCTGTCAATATTTACTGTATATAGCTCAATTTATTACTATTAATAGGTTAGAGAGACATACAATACATTCGGAAGCCATACAACTACAGCTGATGGAAAATACTTCTTCACTGTCGTTGCCTATAACAGAGCATTGGAACCTTCTGTTCCTGTTTGTTCTGATGGTGTAACTATTGACAGCTCTGTGCCAGGAGTTAAGGAAGTTATTGTCAAAGATTCTATGATAACTGGTGGTTTGGTTACAGATTCTACACGTACTAATTACTACATTCTTGGATCAGATCGTGTCAGACGGTTGATTCCCAATCCAACTGCAGACTGTGTGTAAGTATATATCTCATAATTGATGGTCAGCTTACATGTCATACATAAACCAAATATTATATGTTTGAGTAGTTGCTGATATTGATCAAAATGGGTATAATAATTAAAACCATGAACCTTCTAACAGTAAATTAATGTAATCTGATGGCCTTTGACATTCATAATAGATGGCTGTACTAATATTTCACAGGAGAAAACTGTTCAGATAACCTTATGTGCATCTGAGAGTTAAAGTTGGTATATTTCATATCAGGATAACTTGTATGTTTCGGTAGAATTTATTATTTTGACCATCCTTCCCACGAACAATTTATCCATTAAGAAACCCTAAAATTTATATTGTTGGATAGAGGATACATGTAAATTCCTCATCTGGTTTCACAAGTAAGAGTAATAATCTAAATTAAAAACACAAAATTAACTTGGATTGACATTTGCTTTATATCTTTGGAAGCTGAAGTCCTAGGTACATCAAATTTGGTCTAGTGGTAGCTTACGATGAGTACTTGCTAGTCTGTTACCTGACCTTGACCTCAATTTAACGGTCCAGTGACTAGGTTAAAGATTTTAGATTAGGGCAGTTACTCTGTAACCATGCATGGTAGGATGACAATATTTGATATATAGTTGCTGATTAATGGTTTTTTGGATTAGATCAGTTTCTTTGTAACTATGGATTGTATATTTTAAATAATGACAATTTAATGCTATTTACATGTTGCACATGATGTAATTTTTTTCATTACTGATGCAGAATTCAGGCAAGACGTTTTTCTGTGTCAACACTTGTTGAGTTTTTTGCCAGTTTTCTTTCTGCAGGGTGCTGGTTTTCCCTGGGTACTCGGGCTTCTTCCCCTTATAAAAACTCGATGCCATTGTATAGCCTGAAAATTACTGAAAGTGGCTTTAAACACCATTCAAACAAACAAACAAATCCAAGTACCTTGAATAGCAAGTATATTTTATATTGTCATCAGGAGTTGCAGTGTTCTAAGATTCCCATTTCCTGTCACCCGTGGAAAGTGATTTCTCAGAACGGGAAAGCCAATTTTGTTGTCCTGGTCACCCATGGGCAAGTACACATTAAAAGTCGGGATTCTTGTAAAAATGTTCATACTTGCCCTGTCAGGATACAAAATACATTTATTTTGTTCAATAGTTTATTTTTTTTTTAAATCAAGATAAAAAAATCAAGTGTGGATATTTGTTTTCGTTTTTATTTGATCAATGTTATACAGGTGCTTGTAATTTGAATTTTCACCCCTGCTGCAAAACATTTTTGAGATCAAGTATGAATGCATTAAGTACCACATCAAAATCTGGTTTTTGGGGGAAAAAATTTTCTGTTTTGTTTTTTTTGTGTGTGTGTAAATTTCGTAATAAATTAAATAATATAATATTGAAGTTTTTTCTTACATTGACTTGTACAAAAATCGACAAGGATGAAAATGTGTTATGTACAAATATGTGTACATTATATTTTGAGAAGTATGGGGGTTTTGTACTGTTTATAGTTTCATAAAAATATGTACAACAAGAAACCTAAGCCAGCTTCTTAGACAGAATTGGAAATAGTTGTTGTTAGCTCACCTGGACCGAAGGTCCATGTGAGCTTTTGCTATCACTTGTCGTCCGTTGTCCGTCGTAAACTTTTTCAAAAATCTTCTCCTCTGAAACCACTGGGCCAATTTTTTTCAAACTTGGCCACAATCATCCTTAGGGTTCCTAGTTTCAAGTTTGTACCCAGGGTGTTGATCAACAGACAAATATGGCCGCTGTTACTAAAAATAGAACATGGGAGTCAACACAGGTTTTTGATCATTATCTAAAAAACTATAATAGCTATAGAGAAAACCGTTATTTCAAATTGATCAGCACATTAAGGTCTACAATAGTTGCTATTAGTGCGAAGTTGTGTATTGGCGTCTTGTAGGAGTTATTGCCCTTTTTTGACGATTTTTGACAAAATTTTTGGTATTTACAATATAACCTGAAAACTTTACGAGGTAGAGTGAAACTGTTATGGCAAAAATGATCAGCAATAAAAACCCTACAATTCTCTTGATTGGTCTGAAATTGTCAGACAACTCCTTAAATAAGTTATTGCCCTTAAATGGTAATTTTTTATGAAATTTTCCGTTTTTGTCCTGTAACTTAAAAACTGTAACTGCTAGAGTGAAACTGTTAATAGCAAAAATGATCAGCAATACAAGCCCTACAAATTACTATTTAAGTCTGAAATAGTCAGATGACTCCTTATAGGAGTTAGTGCCCTTAAATTGCAATTTTTTATGAAATTTTCTGTTTTTGTCCTGTAACTTAAAAACCATAACAGCTAGAGTGAAATAATAAATTGCAAAAATGATCAGCAAAAAAGCACTACAATTCATTTAATACGTCTGAAATTGTCAGATGACTCCTTATAGGGGTTATTGCCCTTAAATGACAATTTTGTTATGAAATTTTCCATTTTTGTCCTGTAACTTGAAAACTATAGTAGCTAGATTAAAACTGTAAATTGCACAAATGATTAGCAATAGAAGCCCTACAAATGATTGCTTAGTCGAAAATTGCAAGATGACTATAGGAGTTATTGCCCTTTCATTATGAATTTGTACAAATGAACAGTTTTTTAATTATAAATTAGTCTATAACGCACCTATTAGTAGAGTAAAACTGTAAATTTCTAAAGTACCCTAAAGGACAATGCCTAAAAACCATTTAATTTTCAGAAATTGTCGATGGCACATTATAGGAGTTATTGTATTGAACAAATTTTTTGAAGAAATGTTTAGTTTTTGCACAGTAACTTAAAAGCTATAACAACTAGACTGAAACTGTTAATTTCAAAAAATTTAATATTGTTTAAGTCATTTGGATTCCAGGTGAGCGATTACAGGCTCCTGGGAGCCTCTAGTTTCCAAATATAAATGTACTGAATACAGTACATTTATATTTGGAAACAACAACTATTGTGCAATTCTGTACAAGAAGAAAATCTTCAATTGGTACATATCTGTATATTTTTAATTAAGAAATTAACACGTCATTAAAACTTTGTGGGAAAGTTTACTTGAGATGTGGGAAAGCCAGTTTATAGAGGACACTTTCCAGTGTAAAGTTCAGTTATCAATAAAATCCTAGAACACTGAGTTGGCATTGGGCAAAATTACATATTCATGCAATTCAAGGTATCTTGGAAAATATTCTTGTACATTGAATTGAATCATATGTAATATTTGTAGAGAGTGGTATCGCATAGCATTAAGCCTATCACAATATATTATGTTACGGGCCTGCCATATCACAATATGTATCGCTTTATACTGTAAGGATCTAGTACATGCATTTGAGGTAAACCATTGGTTCATAAAACATAATTTTCCAAGCTATCCTCCATTTTGCGTTGCTATGGTACTTTTGTTAGAGTCATATTACTAGTATTACTGTACTTTTCCAGGTATCAGGTTCATTTGCTGTGCAATTGTGCATGTATTAAAGTTATAATAATCGACATTTAAAAACCAACATTTAAACGTATTGAAAAGCAAGAAAACAAAGACAATTTGCATAAATAAAAAAAAATAAAAAATCGCCTGAATGTAGCTGAAATATTGCTGCTCGGGCGTTAAACACCATTAATCAATCAATCCATCATAAATAAAAAAAAATATTCAACATTTTTTTATAAATTGGCTACAATTTAAGGAGTCTTACATATTTTTCCAAGCATACTGATGTTCAGAGACCGTACTGATTCAGTGTATGCCAATGACCGGATTTGCAATACACCAGTTAATATTTGTACAGCTTATAGATATATTTGTTTTACATTATTACTTTCTGCTTACAGGAGCAAGGCTACAGTATTAAGTAATGTCCACCTCTACCCTCTCAAGACATTTGACAATGGAACTGTTGATGAAGTAAATGGAGTGGTGTTTTGTAGCAACTCCAGCAGTGCACCGAGTGTCATTGGATTGACCTTGTTCAAGTCTTCCCTGGTATGAAAGTACTTTATTAAATTAAAAAGGGTTATTATATATACTCTGAAACCAGTTAACCAATCGAAACTCAACTTACTACCAATATTGTTTATAAAGTTTATTTTTTTTATGTCAAACAAAATGGCTGCCACCACAGGACTTAGTTTAACAGGACCCGATACGAAATTTAAAAAAAAAATCTTCTTCTCGGAAACTGTTTAACAAATGGAAACAAAACTTGCAAGCAATATTGTTTGGATGGTCCTCGTTATAATTTATTGAAAATTACAGGACTTAGTTTAACATAGGGAAATGCCATTTTCAGTGCCTATAAAATCATGCGACGGATACAGGTTCTTAAGAGCCTCTGGTTTCGTGTGGTTCCATTTGGAACAACTTTTTAGCTATTGTCATTTATACTACATCGGTCATCTAAATTGGCACTAAATGATTGCTACATCGCCAAATGCCTAAAGTGGGGAGTGAATTTTTGTTACAAAAAGCTACTAAGAATGAAAAATAAAGTAATATAAAAATGATGCTAATGTTTGATATGATCATGTATTCTGTAATTTAAAAGGTCCATGTCCTAATATCATTTGAAATTGTTAAATTTAACTTGTTTTCCTGTCAGTTCAGGCAGCATCGCGAAAACCACAAATGTCTTTGCTATTATTTTTACCAGAGCAACCTGCCAAAAAGTTATTTTGTTTTGTTTGTTTGAATGATGTTTAATGCCACTTTTAGGAATTTTTCCACTATATAATTGCAAGCAGATTTTATTGTGGGGAGGAAGCCAAAGTACTCGGAGAAAACCCCTGACCTTTAGTAGAAAAATGGCAATCCTTGTCAATTAAAGTTGGAGTTGAGTACACCCTGCCTGCAGAGAGACTCAAACCCACAACATCAGTGTAGACAGATCACAGGATCAATAGTTGACAAACTACCTTAACGGCTTGGCCACTGAGGCCCCATGCTAAAAAGTGAAATCAGAATCCAGATCTGGAGGAAACAATACTGCATATCATGCCATAAACTTATTTCCTGTTACTGTTTTAGTTTATTAGATGATAAAATTAAACATTCAATGTTAAATGTAGAGTAAAAATCTGGCTGCAAAACGTAGCTCTGAATGTTACTCTGTTTTATAATTTTTTGAGGGGGATTTTGTTATGCGACCATTTAAATTTTTTTAGAGTAAAATAATTATATGAAATATGAATAAGAAAACTATTACAATTCACATAGCAGGTCAGGGGTTTTCTCCAGGTACTCCGGCTTCCTCCCCGAATAAAAACTGGACGCCACGATATAGCTGAAAAATTGCTGAAAGGGGCGTTAAACACCATTCAAACAAACAAAAAAAAAAACAAAACAAAACAAACAATTCAGATAAAACATTCAGTGGCTAACAAGTTCCATTTGTGGCTCATTAAAATTGGAATGAATTAGTCACATTGGCTAATACAAATTTGTTGTTATCGCTAGCACAGAATCTTGTCCAACCTTGGAATTGTCAAGATATTGTGCATATCATTTTCCAATATGTCTAATTTATTTTAGATGTACACCCCCAAACATGTTCTTCCCAAAAAGTTTCTGTTATTATCACTTTTTATGCCAGAGCACTAATAATTACAGAGAGCAGAGCTCGCCAGTGGGCAGCAAAAGGCTGCCCGCGAAGAGCGGTGTGCTCTATGGCAATAATGTGTCTTGTGGTCAAAATGAAATCACGTGATCACAATCTGCTTAATGCTGATATTGATTTTTTTTCGTCCGGAAGTTGATATCATCAAAAAACTGGAACAAAGTGAATGAAGAAAAGTACTAAAATAATGTTAAGAAAGACTTGAAAATAAAGTTGACATCGATAAAAAATAAATGTATTAATTTACTAACAACAGAAATTTCATACTATTTTTTTGCAATCTCTAAATTGATCTTTAAAAACTGACAATCAAATTACATTTCATGTGACGTCACAGTTACTAAGAAAGACGTCACGTGACCACTGGAATTTAGAGGCACTTTTAAGGTGTTTGGAAGTAACGTCAATTATGAAATTATGCACGTTAAATATTGATAATAGAGGACTATATTGTCTGTGCTCGCATTTTGGCAATGCCTACACCATATTACAATTAAAGATAAAAAAATACATACCTATTTTATATCTTACTATTTTATATTTTAAGATATAATTACTATATGTGTATATATCTACATTTATATTTATATATGTGGATTGTGTAGTAGATTTTGTCAACATTAATATTTTGTTATTTGTGTCATTGTACTTGATTTGGAACAAACTAATAAATATAATTTTTTTTTAGATGGAGTTGTTTTGGAAACCAATAGATATCCCTGCCCAAGTTTATGATTACGAAGTAGGATTTTCGTCAACACCAGGAAGTGCAGCTCCGGACATCATGGCATTTCAATCCACCAAACAACATCCTCATCACCGAGTAATGCACGGAAACGTACCAGATGGCACAAGATTCTATATTATAATAAAGACTATTAGCAAATCTAATGTTGAGGGATTAACGGTAAAGCATTTATATGAAGGCTGTAGTTAAAAGAAACAACTTTTTGTTAAAATTTAATAAACAGTTTTTTTTTTAAATCCACAGTGTTTTCATGTGCAGCCATTTTTAAGAAACGCTTACACCTAAATTGAAACCATTTGTTTATGATTCAGATAGAATTTCATATCTTCAAGATTAAAATATCATATAATTCCTTAAAGCTTATGTGTTATTTTTTTTTTATAAATTACCATTAATTGCCAGTTGTTCACTTTATAACATCATGGCTTTTTTTATAAGGAAAATTTTTAACTGAATTTCATGAGAATCTTAATAATAAAACCTATTGAAAGGTAACTATGGAGATGTTTATTACATTATTTGACAGTTCATTCCTGGACAGGCCTTTATATAATATGGAATGTGATACCATTGTTGAAAATTCTTTTAAATTTCATTTAACACATACAAACATTTTTTATCCATACTTTACATTTAAGACTCTAGGTCCTTGTTTCATGGATACAACACCTCCAGATTTCAGTGGAGACATTACAGTTTCATTATCGGGAGGCTATTTAATAACCAACTGGCCACAGGGAGCATTCTCTGACAGTGAGGAGCTATTTCAACTTGAATACAAGTTTGCAATTGGTAAGTATCTATAATTTATTTTTTTACCTGTCCATAGTTTTTCATAAGATGCACTGGGACCATATTGGACGGGTTAATAGTGCTTGACCCACAGAGCAGCCGTACGCTTCCCCAGATTGTAGATAGATCAACCCTCTCGTTGGGGGTTGTCTGTTAATTTTTTGGACGTCTGACCACTGTGCATAACAAGTTTGAAGATTGCTACACTCCTTGAACAATAAAGATCCCTTTTATAGCTTTTGAAAAAAGCTGCTACAAAAGACTAAAATTTTCTGTACATACCAATACATCATACTTTTCCATTCAAAATTTTGTTCCCTATGTCCCTCTTTTTTCCCTTGATTATTTATTTGTTATTTTTTCTTGTCCTGAATATAGCTTAAATACTGCTCGCTTGACGTAATACAACATCCAATCAATCAATCAATCAATCATCAATCAATCAATCAATCAATCAATCAATCAATCAATCAATCAATCAATCAATCAATCAATCAATCAATCAATCAATCAATCAAGTATTATTAAGTTGTTTTTTTTTACACAAGTTGCAAAGTACTAAATTAAAGTGTTATACAGGGAATTTGTAATATATATGAGAAGATACCTTTGCATGATTAAATTTCAAAATGTCTAATGTTACATATGACCATGGTGAGACCTTATATTTGTTTTAATTTTTGAAATATTGATACATATAAGGTCTGACCATGTTCTAATTTGCATAGAACTCACTTGCAAAATCAATTTCTTAATACTAAACAAGAATGTAAGTACACAATGCTTATACAAAGTAATATAAGTAGGTAAGACAGTACTATTGGTCATGTTCCAGTTAACACCTAGGTGTCGGGATTGAGTTGCACTATCGGCAGGGCGTGCTTGACTTCTATTTTTATTGACAAGGATTGTCAATCAAAATTTTGTATCCTATGTCCAACCTCTTTTCCCTTAATTATTATACCCCCGCTTCAAAGAAGAGGGCTATACTGTTTTATCCTTGTCTCTTCATTGGTCTGTCCGTTCCTAACAATAAATTTCCGTAACGGTTTTCTAAGCAACTAGGAATGCAGAAGCCTGATATTTTGCATATTTCTTTATCCTATGATACCTTATGGTGTATTGCCATTTTATACTCCTTGGTCATCTACTTCCTGTTTACTGAATACTTAGATTTTTACACATAGTTGTGAAAGCTGGGGTATCAGAAGTGAGCCACACTTGTTTGATGTGCACATTGTGGTTTTAAATTACATATATAATGTCTCAGGACTGATTTAGAATCTCTTAGATCTTGGGAGTGAATTTATATGTGTACAATAGTTCTTTATTGCATCTAATTATGTCCCAGGAGTGATTTTATATAATATGCATTTTAATTGCTTGACTAAGGTCTCTTGTGTGATTTATATGTGTAATATGTGTTTTTGTTGCATAAATAAGGTTTTTAGGAGTTATTCGTTTTGTGTATTATGCTTTTTAATGGCTTTTCTAAGGTATTAGAAGTGTTTTTATATGTGTAATATGGTGTTTAATTGTATTGCTACAGTTTGGGTAGTGATTTTATAAACTGAAAAATGGTTTTTAGTTGTATTGCTATGGACTCGGGAGTGATTTTGTATGTAATATGGTTTTAAAGGGCATTGATAAGGTCTCAGGATTTATTTTATATGTGTAATATGGTTTTTAATTCTATCGCTGAGGTCTAAGGAGTGATTTTATGTGTGTAATCTGGTTTTAAATTTTGTCTTAAAGGTCTCTGGACGGATATATTATGTATGATATAGCGACGGTCGCAGGATTGATTATATATAATATAGTTTATAATTGCAATGCTTAGGTCTCAGGAGGGATTTAAATTCTTTTTTATTGCATCACCTATACTAAATGCCAAATTTGTTTGCTTGCATTTGTTCATTATTCTATATTTTACCTTTTTATTACGAAAATTCAGTAGAAAAAATGTAGATACGATAACCTGTCCATGTTTTATAATATGCCTCTGTTGTTAAGTTGTTACAAATCATCCTCGACTTTTGCTACGGGAATTTTACATAATAAGTCAGCCATTTTTGTTTCTAAAGGAACCTTACGATGTTTACAAATGTTTGTCTGCTTTTGTGACGTTCAATGGTATTCGAACAAACCGCAAGACTTTTTCCCCCTTAACTGCAGACCACATCACCCAAAGGATTTCGAAGAAAAGACAATAATCGATTGTTCCTAAAGTACACTTCCATTCTAATTAAGGTCAAATTTTAGTATGGAAAATCTGCCTTTAAAAATTTTACAACTACCATATTTCAAAGCGCTGAATATCTCAAGGAAATAATTATTGATTTCAAAAAGTACCCTTCTTGATCTACAAAAGGAGCATTTGGGGAAACATATGCGGTAAGCAGTTTTCATTTTTCATAGCTCTCAGGAGTGATTTTTTATATGTAATATGATTTTTAATGGCATTGCTAAGGTCTCAGGACTAATTTTGTGTGTGCTATATGTTTTTTAAGTACATCGCGAAGGTCTCAGTAGTGGTTTTAATTCCATTGTTTTGGTATTGGGAATGATTTTATATTTGTAATATGGTTTTTTAATTGCCTTAGTGAGGTCTCAGGGGTGAATTTTTGTGTCTAATATGCTTTTAAATTACATTTCATGTGTAATATGGTTTATATTGCAGTTCTATTAAGGTCTCATTAGTAATTTTAGTATATGCAGTATGGTTTTTAATTGTATGATGAACATTGTACAATTGAGAAATTTGAAAATAAATAAGCAAACTGTGGGTTTTACAAATATTTTAACATATTTAAGATATGTAGTTGGATTAGTAATTTTTGTTATTTATATATTTATCCCTTTGTTTATTTATTTTTTATTTGTACTATAACCAAACATAATTCTAAAACTTATATTCAATACTTTCATTTTGCCTGGTGAATTTACCACAGCATGATACACATGTCTGTTTGTTTTCCCACATAGGATAAGCACATTTGTTTCCTACAATTTATAGAAGGGTATGGCTTATCTCTGATTGGTCAACTTTTGAATGGTCCATCTGGAAAAAAAGAGCGTTCATTTGTTTTTCGTTTGTATGGAAACGTTTATGTTTTAGGGGGTGTAATCTACATGTAAGTTTTTACCATGATGTATTTGTTACTTTCTTCAAATGCATATTTTTGTACTGTATAAAATGGATACCAGATTATCAAAACTACTCTTTAACAATGTACATTTGTTATAAAAACTAGGTCACACTGCATATGGAACAGAAGTACAACAGTACAAATCGTTAAAATTTGGAGGTACATGTAATCGTAGCTATCCACCAATCTGTACGGCTGTCAAGTTAACAGATTTAGAATGGTATTTACATGGGCATCACACTTATTATGTATCAATCAAGGTGACAAATACAGCAGGACTTGTCAAAATTCAGACCTCTAGTCCTTATATACATGATGTTCAACTGCCAGACGAAGGAGTTGTCCTAGATATTGACATACTGGTAAGTCTAATTTTACATAATGAAATATCATAAATAAAATTGACATACAAACTGAGTCATCTCAAGAATTTTATTGCAAGTCTTTTACTTGTGTAATTTCTGTGAACTTAGAAATTAATGTACAACGTAAGCATTTACCAAAAAATTCATTTTTCCTACCGTCGAAGCGGGTGTATACTGTTTTACTTTTGTGTGTTTGTTTTTCTTTCCATTCATTGGTCTGTCTGTTGCAGTTTTCTAGGATACAGAAGCCTGATATTTTGCATATTGCTTTATACTTAAGAACCATATGGTGTATAGTGATTGTATGCTCCTTGATCATCTACTTCCTGTTTACCGAAAAAATTTGAGTGAATCTGGGGTATGACTTGTGAGCATTAGCTCACAGATTCACTTGTTGATTTTATAGACGTTATAATTGTTATATCTTTTTTTTTGTTTACATCTAAATTTCTGATGATTGTTTAATAAAATTTGCATTTTTCTTATAATTTAAATAAACTGTCTTTTGATTCACCCTTGTGATGACATTTACATTCATGTAATTGCATTTTGTTTGTGAGTTTTAGTTTATTAACATTTGTTTCCACAAAATGTGATTATCTTTAATTTGGACCATTTCAATCTATGTGTGCCAACGATCGATAATGCCTGTTTCAGCATTAAAAAAAACTGGTCAGTTCATTACTAGGCATGTGTGACTAATTGCAAAGAAATTACTCTGACAAAATAGTCCCTTTGAAATAAGTGTTTGACGGATTGAAAATCCGGGTTATAGTATGGTGAATGTTGGGCGGGAGGGTGGGCGGGAAAAAAATTTTTGTAACAGTTTTCTCTGCAACTACTAATCACATTCTCTTGAAATTTGGTATGCAGCATCAGCATGGCCTCCCATTACGTGGGATCAATATCAGGTCTTTCGCTCACCTACGTCCTGTTAACCGACTTTTAACAAATTCTGGCCATTTCTGTCTTTGATTGATTTTATAGATATAATGTTGGCAATAAATAACCAATAAACAATATATCAGGCATTTGATTTTTGGTAGTTGCTACACTGGGTTATTTGACCTAATGGGCTCACTTCAGATACCCTGTGAAAAAGCCACTACAATAAACAGTTGTTCTGTACTCTGTATTAACTAGACATAAGATTTAAAAGATTTTCTCCCAAACAGGATCTAGACATTAATTGATTATACTTTGAACGTAAAAATGTGAAGAAAAAAAAATAGTTTTCAGACTGAAAGATAGGGGACATAGATTTTCTGTCTGTTTCTTTGTCTGTCCATCCAACCTTAGATTTACCTTGACGTTTAAAGCTTACGAAGATGTGGTTACTTAGTGAACAGTTGCATGATGAGATGTCGTCAGAGGCAAAAATAATATAGGGCTTCATCTAGCTACTACATTCCCGCTTGCAATTGTGTGAACTTGTTTACCTTTGTATTACAGTTTTTTTCTGTCTGAAGGTGACTTCACATCTTCATGAAACTTGTTACACAGGTACAACAGGATTAGATCTCTTCACTGGAAAATTCTTTAGTGCTGCACCAGATATTTCATGCTTGAGCGAACTTGCAAAAAAGAGGACATCAGTGTCACCAATACACATTTTTTATACCCCTGCTTGACAGAGGCCGGGATGTATAGTGGTCCTCAAATCCGTCCGTCTGTCCTGTACAAATTTGGTTTCCAGATGATTTTTTGTTTGTTTGAGTGGTGTTTTAATGCCACTTTCGGCAGTTTTTCAGCTATATGGTGGCATCCAGTTTTTATTGGGGGAGGGCCCTGGTACCCGGAGAGAAACACTGACCTGCGTTAGGAAAACTGGCAATCCTTGTCAACTAAGATTGGAGTTGAGTACACCCTGCATGCAGTGAGAATTGAACCCGCAATCTCAGTGTTGACAGACCACGTGATCAATAGTAGACCAACTACCTAAACCACTCAGCCGCCGAGGCCCTTGTTTCCGGATGATACATGTAATTCAAAAAGCTTGCATCCAATTGAAATGAAACTGGGATATAGATTCATATTAGGTGGGTCAGAAGCCTATTAATTTTGGAGGAAATCTATCAAATTTCAAGGTCCCAGTTGCCAAAAAACATTTCCAGACAATAACTCAAAAAGCTAGTATTTATTTTTCAATGAAATTTTGAGATATAGTTTCATATTAAGTGGATCAGAAGCCTATCAGTTTTTTGGGGAAATCCATCAAATTTCAAGGTCACATTTGGCAAATAATATTATTTGTTTTTACCAAAAAATTTTTTTTCTGACATTAGTATGCATGTGATTTCAATTAAACTTTAGGATATTATAACATATCGGGTGGTTAAGAAGTCTATTGATGCTGGAGGAATTCTATAAATGGTCAAGGTCACCAGTTAACAAAAAACATTACAAATTTTTACCGAAAACTTTCTGCAAACTGTAGGGGAATCAATGATCTCTAGAGCAACTTTGTCTAGTTGTTTTGTTCATGACTTCAGGTATAAAATCATGAGATATAGAAAATTCAGTAAAATTCAGTAAGGGAAAATAGGGTACCTTTTGTTATCTATTCAAGTACTCCTACAGTTTTATAGCAGGTCCCCAGTGTACTGGTGAAAGGAACTAACCATCTGCATAGACTGGTAATTCTTGTAAATTAAGGATGTAGTTGAGTGCTGTAAAGATTAAACAGACAGCTTCACTGTTGTCATGTCTGTGATAAATTGTATTTGCCTAACCACTCTAACACAAATGTCTTACCTAAGTATGATAATACCCCATAAGTCAACAACTGCTTACTACAACATAAAATGGCTTAAAAGTAACATTGAGACTATCTAATATACACAGAATGTTTTTTGTAGCGAAAAGCTCGGTATTTGAAATATTTTTGCAAGTTTGCCATAATATTTTTAATTTATGCACTTTGTTTTTCATATTATAGGACTTTCAAGCTGATCAAGTTGTCATTCCATCAGCGGTAAGTAGAACCAAAAAATAGAGAGGTTATCATAAAGGTTTGTGGGTAGGTGGGGGTTTAGTCGAAAGAACTACTGTCAGACTTTGCTTTGATTAAGTCTTTCTTAGTAGCCCCAGTCAATTTTTGTGTGGAAATTTTTATCTTCCATACTACACAATGTGTCTTATAGCTAGTAACAATTGATTTTAGTACCAACCATATGTAAAGCTAAGTTGTGAGAATTGGTTTGGATACATTTCAAACAGTTTAACTAAATCCTGGTAAAACAAATAGGTCCTTTTTAATCCTTTATCTTTTTGAGGATTTTAAAATCCCAAAACACCGTTGAATCTATTGGCATTTATATAATTGAAATAAAGGATTTATATAAACAGTCATAGTAAATTAGTAAGTGATTGTCATAGTAAATTAGTAAGTGATGGTCATAGTAAATTAGTAACTGATGGTCATAGTAAATTAGTAAGTGATTGTCATAGTAAATTAGTAAGTGATGGTTATAGTAAATTAGTAAGTGATGGTCATAGTAAATTAATAAGTGATGGTCATAGTAAATTAGTAAGTGATGGTCATAGTAAATTAGTAAGGGATGGTCATAGTAAATTAGTAAGTGATGGTCATAGTAAATTAGTAAGTGGTATTCATAGTAAATTAGTAAGTGATGGTCATAGTAAATTAGTAAGTGATGGTTATAGTAAATTAGTAAGTGATGGTCAAAGTAAATTAATAAGTGATGGTCATAGTAAATTAGTAAGTGATGGTCATAGTAAATTAGTAAGTGATTGTCATAGTAAATTAGTAAGTGATGGTTATAGTAAATTAGTAAGTGATGGTCATAGTAAATTAATAAGTGATGGTCATAGTAAATTAGTAAGTGATGGTCATAGTAAATTAGTAAGGGATGGTTATAGTAAATTAGTAAGTGAAGGTCATAGTAAATTAGTAAGGGATGGTCATAGTAAATTAGTAAGTGATGGTCATAGTAAATTAGTAAGTGATGGTTATAGTAAATTAGTAAGTGATGGTCAAAGTAAATCAGTAAGTGATGGTCATAGTAAATTAGTAAGTGAAGGTCATAGTAAATTAGTAAGTGAAGGTCATAGTAAATTAGTAAGTGAAGGTCATAGTAAATTAGTAAGTGAAGGTCATAGTAAATTAGTAAGTGATGGTTATAGTAAATTAGTAAGTGATGGTCATAGTAAATTAGTAAGTGATGGTTATAGTAAATTAGTAAGTGATGGTTATAGTAAATTAGTAAGTGATGGTTATAGTAAATTAGTAAGTGATGGTTATAGTAAATAAGTAAGTGATGGTCATAGTAAATTAGTAAGTGATGGTCATAGTAAATTAGTAAGTGATGGTTATAGTAAATTAGTAAGTGATTGTTATAGTAAATTAGTAAGTGATGGTTATAGTAAATTAGTAAGTGATTGTCATAGTAAATTAGTAACTGATGGTCATAGTAAATTAGTAAGTGATGGTCATAGTAAATTAGTAAGTGATGGTCATAATAAATTAGTAAGTGATTGTCATAGTAAATTAGTAAGTGATGGTTATAGTAAATTAGTAAGTGATGGTTATAGTAAATTAGTAAGTGATGGTGATAGTAAATTAGTAAGTGATGGTCATAGTAAATTAGTAAGTGATGGTTATAGTAAATTAGTAAGTGATGGTTATAGTAAATAAGTAAGTGATGGTCAAAGTAAATTAGTAAGTGATTGTTATAAAATATTAGTAACTGATGGTCATAGTAAATTAGTAAGTGATGGTCAAAGTAAATCAGTAAGTGATGGTCATAGTAAATTAGTAAGTGATGGTTATAGTAAATTAGTAAGTGATGGTCATAGTAAATTAGTAAGTGATGGTCAAAGTAAATCAGTAAGTGATGGTCATAGTAAATTAGTAAGTGATGGTCATAGTAAATTAGTAAGTGATGGTCATAGTAAATTAGTAAGTGATGGTTATAGTAAATTAGTAAGTGATGGTCATAGTAAATTAGTAAGTGATGGTCATAGTAAATTAGTAAGTGAAGGTCATAGTAAATTAGTAAGTGATGGTCATAGTAAATTAGTAAGTGATGGTTATAGTAAATTAGTAAGTGATGGTCATAGTTAATTAGTAAGTGGTGGTCATAGTAAATTAGTAAGTGATGGTTATAGTAAATTAGTAAGTGATGGTCATAGTAAATTAGTAAGTGATGGTCATAGTAAATTAGTAAGTGATGGTCATAGTAAATTAGTAAGTGATGGTCATAGTAAATTAGTAAGTGATGGTCATAGTAAATTAGTAAGTGAAGGTCATAGTAAATTAGTAAGTGATGGTTATAGTAAATTAGTAAGTGATTGTCATAGTAAATCAGTAAGTGGTGGTCATAGTAAATTAGTAAGTGATGGTCATAGTAAATTAGTAAGTGATGGTCATAGTAAATTAGTAAGTGAAGGTCATAGTAAATTAGTAAGTGAAGGTCATAGTAAATTAGTAAGTGATGGTCATAGTAAATTAGTAAGTGATGGTTATAGTAAATTAGTAAGTGAAGGTCATAGTAAATTAGTAAGTGGTATTCATAGTAAATTAGTAAGTGATTGTCATAGTAAATTAGTAAGTGGTGGTCATAGTAAATTAGTAAGTGATGGTCATAGTAAATTAGTAAGTGGTATTCATAGTAAATTAGTAAGTGATTGTCATAGTAAATTAGTAAGTGGTGGTCATAGTAAATTAGTAAGTGATGGTCATAGTAAATTAGTAAGTGATGGTCATAGTAAATTAGTAAGTGATGGTCATAGTAAATTAGTAAGTGATGGTCATAGTAAATTAGTAACTGATGGTCATAGTAAATTAGTAAGTGAAGGTCATAGTAAATTAGTAAGTGAAGGTCATAGTAAATCAGTAAGTGATGGTTATAGTAAATTAGTAAGTGATGGTTATAGTAAATTAGTAAGTGATGGTCATTGTAAATTAGTAAGTGAAGGTCATAGTAAATTAGTAAGTGAAGGTCATAGTAAATTAGTAAGTGAAGGTCATAGTAAATTAGTAAGTGATGGTGATAGTAAATTAGTAAGTGATGGTTATAGTAAATTAGTAAGTGATGGTCATAGTAAATTAGTAAGTGATGGTCATCTTTCAGTCATTTCAGCTTCCTTCAAATGACATATCAAAATTAATGACATTCAGACTGCAAGATCAAATAGCTAGACAGAAAATTTACATAACTTGGGTTTTTTTTTTGGTTTTGCACGTCTGTCCCTAGTATAGACTTGGGCAATAGATGCATCATAATTTTAGTATTAAGTAGAAAGTTCTGACAGGACTTTATCTCCTAAGCTATAACTAGTGTGTCAAGCTTGAAGCGATGTTACAAATGATGTCCAATGCAATTCTATTAACTGTTGTTCTAAACTTCTATTGTTAAATGTTGAATTACTTAGAACTGTAGGAAACACAATTGCTGGATGACTTAACTAGCTGGCAACATCACTATAGCTTCATTTTGATTTTCATTACTTACAACTGCTTTGTGAATCAGTTTTAAAGATAAGTACACTATGTTTTGAATCAGTTGTAAAAATAAATACACTCATCTTTTGAAAATTGATGCACAAATGGGTTTGTGACAGAAAAATATTTTAAATTAAATACTTTACCATGAATAACAGTAGCCAAGAATCCATGGACACACTATAATACCTATAATACCATTAACTCATGGTCAATTCCTGATTTTCTGCAATCAATTTTGAGTATGATGAACATTAAACCAAAAAAAGGTGTACATAAATACAAATTAATGACAGTTAGGTTAATTATTAGGGATTATATCCTAAAGACCACGCTTGGCATTGCTGCAATCTTTGCAACTATTATGACCAATTAATCATCCAAACCATTAATAATTTTAGTTCGAGTTATTCATGGTTTTTTCAATGAATTTTAACTATTTGAACTGCTAATTTAGTTCCAGTTTTCGAGAAATCTGTTTTTGAGAAATCGAAGCAATGTTTACATTGACTATATAGGGTAAAAGTTCCGTACTTTTATAGGTGTTCGAGAAATCCCGGGTGTTCGAGCCATCCGAGTTCGTGCTGCTGAAGTTTGAGTGTATATATAATATGTGTATATTTTTCAGGACATAGAGGACATTGATTTCCAAACGGAAACTAACAGTATGGCTGCCCGATGGTCAGGATTTGCTCATCCACATTTAGATGTAACATACAAAATAAGTATAGGTCGTACCAAAGGAGGAAGTGATGTCATTTCCATGAAAGATGTGGGTTCCAGCTTGTCATATAAAGCAACAGGATTATCTCTTATTCCTTATCAGGTAATAAAAAATATTTCCTTCAAAATACATGATACTCTTAGTAACTTTGTCAATAATGCATTAATATAAACTTCTGTTACTATGCGTCAAAATTATCATCTTATCAAAAATTTCATATACATTCCAAAAATCTTGAGATTAAAGACACAGCATACAGTTGACTGTAGTTTGGTGTTTGCCAATGATGGCAGATTGCCCTATCCATCTATGATAACTTGGAAATGCCACAACTAATTTTGTTTAAATTTTGCACAGCTGCTAAGTACTAGAAAATGAAGATCCAAGTTCAATTTACAGCACAATCCAATATGTAGTTTTCGACTTGAGCCAAACAAATTTTTTTTGGTCAACAGTTGGCGGTTTTCAAATAATAACTTGACAAAATATTAACAGATTTTGTTTAAACATTGCACAGCTGCTAAGTATTATAAAATGAAGATAAATTTCAATTTTCAGCATATTCCATTTGTAGTTTTCGATTAATATCAATATTTAAAAAAGGTGTCAAATATTGCAAGTTTTCAAAAGATTAATTAAAAAACCAATTTTGTTAAAACTTTGCACAGCTCTTAAGTTCTATAAAATAAAGAGTAAAAATTTTTTAAATTTTCAGCACAATCTCCTAATGTAGTTCTTGAGTTGGGCCAATTTAAAAGTGTAGGACAAATCCCCCCAGACAAATTCCCTTTTGCGTAATTTGGCATACATAGGGGGACAAAATCTCCCTTGTTAAATTTACATGGCTGATAAAATCCTCCTGTAAAATTCTCACGGCGGACAAAATCCCTCCAGAATTTGATTTTTATACATCTGTTGAAGAAGGGTTGTATTATAGGAGTACCCATGGCTGTCAGCGGGTGGCATCCAGAGCGATGTCTGCTCTCCAACTCAAGTTGTAATCGTATCTTCATGAAACTTGGGGGAAAAGTTTATGGGCAAAATGTCTCGGCCAAGTTTGAAAACCAGCCAATTGCTTCAGCCATTTCAGAGTTATGGCCTTTTAATTATAAAAAAAACGTCAAATTGGCCTTGTTCACTCTATCTCATACAGTTGTTGTCCAATCTTTATGAAACTTGGGGAAAATGATTACAGGCATAATATCTCGACCAAGTTTGATAACCATGCAGCCAAATTACTTCAGAGTTATTGCTCTTTATTTATGCAAAACATGGCATACCCATGGCTAGCAGTGGGAGGTGTCCACATATATGTCAGCCCTCAAACTCAAACAGTTGTTATCCGATCTTTATAAAATTTGGGGAAAAAGATTATAGGTTTAATATCTCGGCCAAGTTTGATAACCAGCCAAATTACTTAAGCCACTTTAGAGTTAATGCCCTTTATTTATACAAAAAATGACAAATTCTCCTTGTACGCTCTCTATCTCGAACAGTTCTTGTCCGATTTTCATGAAACTTTGGGTTTAATGTTAATGGGCATAATATCTCACCCAAGTTCGATTACCAGCCAAATTGCTTCAGCTTCTTCAGAGTTATGGCCTTTTATACAAAAAATGTCTAATTCATAAAACTTGGATAAAATGTTCATGGGGATGTTAAAATAGTATAAAATGAGCCATGTCATTGAGTCGAACTGTGTAAAATCATGTTTCATTATAACAATTTATATTAAAACAATAGTTGTTTATAAATGAACTTCTCTGTTAACTATGTATGCATTATCTCAATTCAAAGAACTTGCAAATGTCCCGCAAAAGATATTAAAAGGTAATAAATAAATGGTTCCAGTGATTTAAATGCTTAATAATTGTGACCTTTTATTGATGTATTTAATGTAGGCTTGCATTGATTGAACGAATATCACTTTCTTGAGCAAAACATTCTTATCATCTTGTAGAAAATTGAAATGGGTAGAGATTTTTAAAGTAAAATAGTAGTAAAATAATAGCATAATTTAGACAGACAAATAAATACACAAATGGACGGACAGACATTAGGATCACTATATACTCTCCTCAGAGATATAATTATGTTTATAGGTCAAAGGTCAAGATAAAAATTGTCTTCTGAGATGGACTGTTGTCATGCTTAGCTGTTCATTTAGTCTGATTTGTTATTTAGTAAAATGTGTTGATTGGTATTCAAAACAATGCAGCATGGCACTGAGTATCATTTAATGTTCATTAGATACCCAATTTTTACATCTTTTGATTTAACATATTAAATAAATTTAAAACTTAGATTTTAAACCATGTAAATAGTAAATTCAAGCGTAATGTATTGTTTTATTGAAGAAATATTATGTGACAGTAATTGCTGTTAGTTCAGCTGGGAATACACAAGTGTCATCTGATGGTGTAACCATAGTAACAGAAAATGATGTGTTGACAGGTGTGATGATTTATGATGGACAACCTTGTAATATGACAGGTAACTGATAAAGCATATGTTATGTACACTGATTTAGATTGCAATTCAATACTTATATGTGACAACATGAGCAGAAAATTGCCATATTAACCATTGCAACAATTTAGAATGGACAACCTTGTAATATGACAGGTTACTGATAAGGCATATGATATGTACAATTATATAGAATGTATTTCAATACTTATATGTGACAACATGACCATGAGCAGAAAATTGCCATATTAACCATTACAACAATTTAGAATGGACAACCTTGTAATATGACAGGTAACTGATAAAGCATATGTTATGTACAATTATATAGAATGTAATTCAATACTTTGGTCAGCATAAAATTGTCATATTTAAACCATTACAATGGTCGAAGAATTAATACCTGTTCCTATAATGGGCGGTCTAAAATGGGAATTAGTAGACATTAACACATGGTCACTGCCCAATAAAAGACAGCATTTTTGCATGAAGTGTAATAATGTTTATTATTCATTTATTTTTCAGCACTTGTCAGTGGTCATCACCAAAATGTAAGTTATTATTTTATGTTTCATGTTTTAAGACTTGTTGTCCTTTAATATGGCACGTCCTGAATATAGCTGAAATATTGCTTGCTGGATGTTAAACAACAAACAATCAATCAATCCTTTAATATGGTGTCTTCCATGTATTATGAGTAAGGCCTTGCACTGTAGTACACTCTGGTTCTATAATACCTTTTGGTTCTATTGTTTTTTTTTTAGCTCACCTGGACCAATGGTACACCTGAGCTTTTGTGTCCATCTGTCCTTCTGCTGTTAACTTTAAAAAAGCTTTTCCTCTGAAACCACTTAGCCAAATTTTTCCACTATTGCAGGGCTCACCACACTGGGCGAAGTGGGCGACACTACTGGGACCTGAAGTCGCCCTATGGCTCCTCAAAAGCAAAGTCAAAGTCGCCCTGTTATTTCCCTAAAGTCGCCCGATAGTTCACAGTAGATACTTGCATATGATCTGGTCCAAATAATTCACCCAGACTACCAATTTATCAGTAAATGTGTAATTCCAATAAAAACGGCAAACAATATGCGTATTTAACATTTTTTCAAAGAACTGGATTACGCGCCATTTTTTTATTTACCGGATGTGGCTAATTACCGGAAGCGAACAACGAAGAAAAGTAAAGTACAACGGCCCATACTGAAAAATCGTAATTTGTTTGATAAACAAACACTTTCAATTGGTTTCAAACTTAAGTTCTTTCAAAGCATATTGTATTTTAACAATTTTCTTTGATAAACATATGAGCTGCACTTGAAAGAATAAAGATGTATAGTTATTATTGACATCATGAAAAGTGCTGTAGATGGGTGTCCCATGAAGCAATTTTGATCAGTACAACTTTGTCCAAGTGGAAGTGTGCTGAACAGAAGAATTATTTCTGGGTTTAATCATATGTTAGTTTATCTTAATCTTCTTTGAAAATTTTGCTCAGATAAACATGACATGTTTATAACAAACTGTTAGAAATATTGTGATGTATACAAGAACTTCATGAATGATGTTTATGTCTACACCTATACAAATATTTTTAGTTGATCTATTTTTATTTGTTAATACCTTGTATGGCTACAAGTACTGAAGTAGATAGAAAATTAGTCGCTATATCTGGTGCTTTTTTCATTGATTTTATAATAATAAAGGTTATGTGCCATTTGATATTGCATCCCATTAATAATAATGAAAAAGAAAGGGAAAAAAAAGAATCTAAATGTGTTATGATTTAAAAACACAAGAGAAATAATCCTGGAAATCCACCATTCTAAAAAACAGTGTTGTAAATAATGAAAAATGTATATAATTACTGCGAAAATTAATTATTTGTACGGTCCCTCTGACTTCTCCCTAATGTCTCCTGAAGTCTCCCTATCAGGGCCTCACTTCTCCATGTTTGGCTGCCAGGGAGAAGTCACTTCTCCCTACTTTTTTAGAGTGTGGTGACCCCTGTATTGGCCACAATTAACCTGTAGGTTTCTTATTTTAGATTTGTATTCTTGGTGTTGATCCAGTTACAAACATGGCCACTCTCACTAAAAATAGAAAATAAGGGGTCACCTCATGTTTTTGGTGAATATCTAAAAAATTATAACAGCTATAGAAAAATCCATGACCTCATTACCGTCTATACATAATCAAATAATAAACAGTCTTGGAGCAAATGACTATCAGTTACTTGATTAGATGGTTCACTTAATCTATAAATATTTTTGTTATATCATTGGTTTATGTCAGGATCACATTAGTATATGTACTGAAATTTCAATATATTCTTTTGGTTGAATCAAGATTGTAATTAGTATTTTTGTGTAGTAATGTTATGTTCCACATATTGACTTCTATTTCATTCAGTGCATTGGTCAGTGAACAATTAAAAGGTAAACAATGATATTCATGCAAATAGAACAACATATATTTTTACCACTCATTTTGAACATTTGTTCAGGGAGTAAATTTTTGTTTTTTAGTTGAATTTTTCAAAAAGTATGTGTGAAGTGATGACAGGTAATCTCTCAATCACCATTGGTTAATAGTTTAGCCCAAACAATGTACTTAAAAGGTTAATTGTTTACCTATCCTACATATAAATTACAAACAACAGATACTTTAATAAAAACCATAAAATGCAACTATTAGAGATGGCTAGTTTTTTTTAGAAAAGCTAATGTATTGATAAGTATGTCAAGTTCTACAAATTTTTCAATCATTCCTAAGTAAGTTGTTTTATAACTTCCTGTAGGAGTGTTGCCCTTTTTGACAAAATTTAGTCAGATTGATATTGTAAACTGCAAAAATAATCAGGCAATGCATAAAAATCATTTAGTTAGTCAAAAATTACCAAAAAAACTATCCTATTTGAGTTATTACCCTTTAATGACAATTTTTTTATGTATCTTAAAAGCTGTAACAGCTTCAATGAAACTGTAACTTGCAAAAAATGATCATCAAGACAAGGTCTACAAATCAGTGATTTGGTCAAACATTGTCAGTTGATTCATTATAGGAGTTATTGTCTATGAAGTACAATTTTGATGAGATGATCAGTGTATAAATTAAAAACTTATGTTGAAGCTTGTTTTCTTGAACTCGGTTTACTCGATACCTGAATTATTTCTATACAATGTTTAAGTTCCTGCTTTGCCCCCCTATATCTACAATTGATTTCCCCCTCTGATTTGTCAACATTGTTGTCTCGATATTTTGCTTAACTCTATGATTTTTGCAGTCTTTACTGTATTAATGAAACATTGCACTTTTGCCTCATCTCTAAGTTATAGCTCTAGATATGTCAAAACTAAAAATTTCATTTGTATTGTTACTTTATTCACTTCTGTTTATTTTCGTTACTTTATTCACTTCTGTTTATTTTCATACTTATCTATACAACTGTCTTACAGTTAACACTTATATTGATTTGACAATTACAATTTGAATTGGTAATTTAATAAAATGAATTGATAACCCAAGTGCAGTACATGCAATTTAATGTTTAATTGATAATCTGCTCATTACTCTCTGAATTATTTTTTCATGTTAAATTAAAACATTTCTGTTGATCTTATTTATGATTGCTTTGGTTTTGTTTCATTTCCTGAAAGAGATTCTGTTATTTTAATTGACATAATGTACTGTTTTCAATTGCATAACAGTCTATAGTGTTCTTTTAGTACTTAAGAGCTGGTTAGATTAGTGCTTTCCTGATATGTTTTCCATGATTTTTTAGCATTAATTTCTAAATAAAAAGATTATAAAGTTTTAAATAATGCATGATACTTTATTTGAATGGATACATAGCAAAAATAATAGTTATTTTTTTTAACACCCTGGAAATACAAATGATGGAGATATACATACACCAATATACATGAAATAAATACCCATAGATTTTTAACACATCATTTAAAGAATATGATGTCATACCCTTAACTCTGTTGACTGGAACTTCCAATATTTTTACAGTCCCACAAACTTCATCACCTTATCCAGGTTTGACTGTATAATAGCAAAAATAATCAGAAGGAAAAGGCCTACATATCATTCAATTGTCCACAAATTGCCTATAGGATTTTTTGTCTTTTAACTTATTTTATCTCGCATCATGTGAAGATTGCTCAAAGTCTTCCAGGTGAGGGATTAAAGGCTCCTGGGAGCCTCCAGTTATTTATTTAATAACTATTCAACATAGTTAAGAATTTAGAATTCTACATAAAGATTTCCAAACTGGGACCTTGGTGGCCGAGATGTTAAGGCAGTTTGTCGTCTATTATTGATCACATGGCCTGTCATACTGCTGGTGTGATCGTTGGTGGCCGAGATGTTAAGGCAGTTTGTCGTCTATTATTGATCACATGGCATGTCATACTGCTGGTGTGATCGTTGGTGGTCGAGATGTTAAGGCAGTTTGTCGTCTATTATTGATCACATGGCCTGTCATACTGCTGGTGTGATCGTTGGTGGCCGAGATGTTAAGGCAGTTTGTCGTCTATTATTGATCACATGGCCTGTCATACCGCTGGTGTGATCGACTCCATCCTTAATGGACAAGGATTGCCAGTTTTCCTGCCAAAAGCCAGTTATTTTAACAGGTGCTTCTCCCCCAATTACAATTGGACACTATGCAGTAGCTAGATAATTGCTGAAAGTGGCATTAAACCACAGACAAACCAAACCACAATTGGTGTTAATGCATGACATTTTAAATCTCATAATGACATTAAAACATTTAACAGTATGAGGGTAAATATGTTTTGATACAGATAGAATCAGTCATTTTAATATATTGGTATCTACTCACATAATGTACACTTAAATTGCAGGATAACAGATTATACTGTACAGATGACTCTGATGTTCAAATGTCTACCAACTCCTTGAGAGCCTACTGGACAGTTCCTAACAGTATTAAACCTTACACAACAGATGCTTATATTGCTATAGAAAAGAGATCAGGCATTGGAAGTATGTGTACCACTGAAAATTAATAGAATTTACATTTAAAAACAAACATTGCTAAAGTAATGTCTGTGGTCAAACAATTTATGTACCCATCTCTTGGTTGTGTGCATACAGCCAGATTACACTGTTTTACACCATTTTGGCATGACTGGTTACTCATTTGTCCTACATCAGTACTGAGTCGTTTAGGCCATTTTGATATGACTTGTGACTCATTTGTCCCACATCAGTACTGAGTCTTTTAGGCCATTTTGATATGACTTGTGACTCATTTGTCCCACATCAGTACTGAGTCGTTTAGGCCATTTTGATATGACTTGTGACTCATTTGTCCCACATCAGAACTGAGTCGTTTAGGCCATTTTGATATGACTTGTGACTCATTTGTCGTACATCAGTACTGAGTCGTTTTGGCCATTTTGATATGACTTGTGACTCATTTGTCCCACATTAGAACTGAGTCGTTTAGGCCATTTTGATATGACTTGTGACTCATTTGTCCTACATCAGTACTGAGTCGTTTAGGCCATTTTGATATGACTTGTGACTCATTTGTCGTACATCAGTACTGAGTCGTTTTGGCCATTTTGATATGACTTGTGACTCATTTGTCCCACATCAGAACTGAGTCGTTTAGGCCATTTTGATATGACTTGTGACTCATTTGTCCTTCATCAGTACTGTCATTTAGGCCATTTTGATATGACTTGTGACTCATTTGTCCTACATCAGTACTGAGTCGTTTAGGCCATTTTGATATGACTTGTGACTCATTTGTCCTTCATCAGTACTGAGTCGTTTAGGCCATTTTGATATGACTTGTGACTCATTTGTCCCACATCAGTACTGAGTCGTTTAGGCCATTTTGATATGACTTGTGACTCATTTGTCCTACATCAGTACTGAGTCGTTTAGGCCATTTTGATATGACTTGTGACTCATTTGTCCTTCATCAGTACTGAGTCGTTTAGGCCATTTTGATATGACTTGTGACTCATTTGTCCTTCATCAGCACTGAGTCGTTTAGGCCATTTTGATATGACTTGTGACTCATTTGTCCTTCATCAGTACTGAGTCATTTAGGCCATTTTGATATGACTTGTGACTCATTTGTCCTACATCAGTACTGAGTCGTTTAGGCCATTTTGATATGACTTGTGACTCATTTGTCCTTCATCAGTACTGAGTCGTTTAGGCCATTTTGATATGACTTGTGACTCATTTGTCCCACATCAGTACTGAGTCGTTTAGGCCATTTTGATATGACTTGTGACTCATTTGTCCTACATCAGTACTGAGTCGTTTAGGCCATTTTGATATGACTTGTGACTCATTTGTCCTTCATCAGTACTGAGTCGTTTAGGCCATTTTGATATGACTTGTGACTCATTTGTCCTTCATCAGCACTGAGTCGTTTAGGCCATTTTGATATGACTTGTGACTCATTTGTCCTACATCAGTACTGAGTCGTTAAGGCCATTTTGATATGACTTGTGACTCATTTGTCCCACATCAGTACTGAGTCGTTTAGGCCATTTTGATATGACTTGTGACTCATTTGTCCTTCATCAGCACTGATCGAGTTGATTCCTATACAAATGTAATGTTTTTAAGATGAGCATTTCTCTTAGAATTTATTAATTTTTTGTTTCAGATATATGGTCAAAATTTCTTGACTACTTTCATGTCTCCACAGTATTTGATGTCAATATCAACGACTTGACATTAAGTCCTGGCATCATGTATCGTGTTGTACTAAAACTCTGTGCCAAGATGATTTGCTTCCGGCCTATACCTACTAATGGTGTTATGATAATGCCTAATCCACCAGTGACAGGGGGAATAACTGTTGACCATCTTAATACAACAATGACAGGAGGGGCAGAGAAAGTGAGTTGTTGATACAGTATACATTTGAATATACTAAAAGCAGGAATTATATAAAAAAAATGTGTGTCAGAGATTTTATATTTCAAATAATTTACCCATACAAATTATTTTAGAAATTTTGATAAATTGTTGTCATGGCATTGACTTGGCATATCTGCATCCTCTTTGTTTTTTTTATCCTGTTTGTATGTGACATATAAATTTCATTAAGTAAATATTGAACAGACTACTACACATCACTATGTTTTGGGAACAGTGACAAATGAAAACTGCTTACAGCGTATAGTCCAGCTTATGCTCCTTTTGTAGATCCGAAAAGGTATTATTTGAAATCAATACATGTAATTATTTCCTCGAGATATTCTGTGTTTTGAAAACCGGTTTTGTTCATTTGATAGGATGATTTTATATAGTCATATTAAGTGGAAGTGTAAGTTATATAGGATCTTACATTGGTACTCTTGGATTATCTGATTTCCTCAATCGAGATAGTTAAATTTCCATAATTTAACTATCGAGATTGGAGAAATCCAATAATCCAAGAGTACTAAAGTAAGATTCTGTTTCTTTAATTTTAAAAAGTAGTAAATTTGCTAAATGAAGTACAAATTCTCCCAACCCCAATTTTATGTTCATGACTTGAATATGCAGTAAATGGAATGTGTTTTGTTTATGATGTTGTGAGTTCTTATTATGACAATATTTTAAACCAATCAACTGCTGAGAACAACAAATTCGCTAGTGATGAGAACTATATTTTCCACACCAGTCAAGGGGATGAAATATTATCTCAAAATTAGTTTTTACTTTTGTTTTCAACTTTAAAGTTAAGAATGATAGTACTTTTGAAAAATATCCCTAAAACCTAATAGGGCATAAAACTTGAAAGGTGGTGTTCTAATTAATACTAGCTTAAACATGCTTTCCTTCTAATAAGGTTAAAATTGAGTTTTCAAGTCCTCTTTTGAATATACATTGATTTTGTGTATAAAACCACAAATAAGTTTCTTTGAATTTAATGATAGATTCCAATAGTCAATTTTGTCACTTGAATCCTTATAGGTATAAAAATTTTATTGATACAAATTGAATCTACTTTAGCCAATTAACAGGAAATTGAACGTTGTGTAAAATACATAAATATAAAAATTAAGTACAGCATGCAACAGAATAGAATTTTGGCTATACTGGGTACATGGACTTTCATCTAGGAAATAATTTTTTCAGATAAGTGTCACTTGTTTTTGAATCCCATTAATTTACTTATATTGTTAAATGCTGTACTTAATTTTTATTTTGTGTATATTACACAACGTTCAATTTCATGTTAATTGGCTAAAGTAGATTCAATTTGTATCAATAAAATTGTTATACTTATAAGGATTCAATGTTTTATTGTTTGTTTGTTTGTTTGTTTGAATGATGTTTAACACCATTTTCAGCAATTTTTCAGCTATATCTTGGCGTCCAGTTTTTATTGGGGGAGGAAGCCGGAGTACCCGAAGAAAACCCCCGACCTGCATTGGGAAAACTGGCAATCTTTGGTGTATGTTTTATGTTTTCCAAATGGATTGCCTGTCATTTGTTTACTTCCAAGACATTACCGACAGTGACTATTTAGAAAAAAATGGAGTACAAAGGCCCTTAATGAAAAATTGTAACTGATAAATATACAAATGCTTTTAAATTATTTTTAAAATTAAAGTTCTTTCACAATATTGATATACATACCCTTTAAAATAGTTTTATTTCTTTCAAAATTTATAAATGTATTTCTTTTTTTCTACTCATTGTCTTTGAGAAATATATAAGCTGCTATTGAAAGAATATAATGTACAATTATATATCACCAGTATTAATGGATGCTTATTCAACACAACCACCAAAGTATATAAAGTCCTCAAAATTCTGAAAAATTTCTGTGAATTAGTCTGTTTCATGACAATTAAATACTTCACTGCAGAGAAAAAAAAATGTTCTAATTGCACAAATGATAGGTGTTACAGAATTACAATTTTAATAGTATTATTTTATGTTATCATATTTTGGATATTTATTTTCAGTTGATGATATCATTTACTCGATTTTATGATCCAGACATTGAAAGTTCAACAGAGAAATATGATGCTGTAGATAAATATGAATTTTCAGTAACAGACGACTCTCTGAACGGAAAAACATATACACCATGGACTAATTTAAATACCTTTACTTTGAATGGAAATAAGGTACATGTATTTATCAAGATATGGTTGCACTGTAAACAAGCATAATATTTAGAGAAATTGTTTTATCTTATTTGTTGCAAATATGTTGTGCAAATTTTATAAGAAGCATGAGACATAAATGTACAATATGAACTGGTAAACATTTACATTGATATTTTATACGTGGTTATACAACTTTATTACTTAGGATAAGCAGCTTACTTTTATAGCCATCACAGTTGCCCTCAAAGAGTGGTGAGCTCTACATCATCCACGATATCAAAATCTGTTAAATGCAGATTTTTTTTCGTCTGAAAGTTGGTACTGTCAAAACAGTCACAAAGTGAATGGAGAAGAGCACTAAAATTAATTTTAAAAAGTAGACTTCAACATAAATTTGACATCAATAAAAAATCAATATTTTTTTTTAATTACAACAAAAATTTCAGACAATTTTTTTGTAATTCTGAAACATACTATTAAACAACTGACGCTCATACAACACATATGACATCACTTCATATAAACTTTAATTTCAACAATCTTGACTTTCAAAACATACTTGTCCACGGGTGACCATTACTAAACAATGGACTTTCTAGAAAAATCACTTACTAGGGTGATTGGAAATGGGAATTCTAGAACACTGTAAACCCCATCATTCTTTCATTCTTACTGTACATGCTACATTGCTGAAAGTGAAAATGCAACAGTCAGATCAGATATATAGGATCTAACACTGGTGGGAGGGCAAGACGGGAAAATCTCAGACACCCAAGTGAAAAGATGTCTTGTCTCCAACGAGGCTCTGCCGAGTTGGAGACCAAAAGAAATCTTTCACGCGGGTGTCTGAGATTTTCCCGTCTTGCCCAACCACCGGTGTTTGATTCTATTTCTCACTAATTCGTTAAAAAAATCCGGTTCTGTTCTATTGAAAGATGGCAACAAATAGAGTTATCTACCCTGAACGTAATCTCCAGTGTACACATGTTGCGTCACCGTGTTTGTTTTGATGTGTACCGCTATCATATTGTGGCATAAATTGGGTCATGGAAGCTCAGATATGTTGTTTTCATGTTAATATTTAAGAAGGCATAGTAAACCAACACAACTAAAGCAAATATTTTATAATTTTTATTGCTGAACGGACAGTTGACGACGGTGGCTAAAAATAGGTACCACGCTGTCTCATTTGTGGGAAAAATCGTTCCCAATCCGTCAGATCGTTCCCAATCCGTCCATCCGTCAATTGACGGATTTGGAACAATTTGACTGATCTTATGGATTGATTTGGACTGATAGCTCCAACATTCAACTTCCGGTCGGTGAAATTAATATTTCAAAATGTGAAAATTTGTTTCACTCACATATCTTAGAAGTATAAAATTGTCAGCTGTTATGTCCTCATTTATGGCTCATTTAACCTAAATTTTTTAAAGTGAAAAAAGTCTAGTCTAAAGTTATTAATCATAAATGGAAATTCCCCCAATCTATAAAAAATGCATCTGTGATGGAATATAAACATCACAGGGTCATTTTATTAAAAAAAATAATAATAAAATAAATGAAAAAAACACACATAGCCAATGACTTTAAAACATATTTGGCCTGGCGTGCCAAGGCGTACCTCTCATATTTGTCTGTGAAATTTTTGTAAGCATAAAAAGTGAGAAAGAAAAAAATAGTAAATGTGAAATTATAACATTTTTTCATGTAGCATTATTTGTATGTATGTTTGAAGTTTGTTTAACACCATTTTCAATAATTATATTAGTCTATATAATATGGCATCTATTGGGAAGAGCTGGAGTACCCAGTTAAACCACAGACCTTCACAGGAAAATTGGTACTCTTTGCAAATTAAGGGAAGAGTTGAGCATTCCCTCTTGCTTTAAAGGAGACAACCTCTGTGATCAATAGTAGATTACTGCTACCTTCACCACTGAAGTCAATTTAAAAAAAATTATAAATGCTTAAATAGACCACTGGCCGCGGTTTGATCAAAGTTTTCTTTCTGTGCCATTATTCCTTAGAATTCCAGGGTATAATATTAAATAAGATTCACGACAGAAGCGAAAACATCTATTATATATTTTATTCACTACTTCATTGTGTCACATGCATTTACACTGAATTAAATCTGTAATAAAGAATAAACTACTAAACATGCTTGTATTTAGATACTTCTGAGTTAAAGATGCAAACATTTAAGCGTAAGATGAAAATCAATTCTGCTTTTCGCATTTTAGCCGTTAAGTTGGTTTATTTTTTAAGATGTCTGTGCGATAGGCGTTCAATATTTAATGATACATAAGTATAAATGTTTACATTTAAGCGTAAGATGAAAATCAATTCTGCTTTTCCCATTTTAGCCGTTAAGTTGGTTTATTTTTTACGATGTCTGTGCGATAGGCGTTCAATATTTAATGATACATAAGTATAAATGTTTTCCTCAAAATTCTGGAATATTTGAAATTAGTTACTTGGCTCACAGAGCAGTCCAGCGCATCCTCAGATGTTTATTGGATGACCAATCTTTATAGACCTAAAGAATTAATGAGGTTTTGTTAACAAAATTACTATTTCGTACTATAAAACGTGTCTATCTGAAACACATTTTGCCGCATAACTGCAGTATTCGCATACTTTTCTTCTCGGCATTCTTGATGCCTCTGTGGCGGATTGACTGTACTTGTTAGTCATGTACTAGTTATCACATGTCTGTCATCAGGTTGCTGATTCAAATGACTACCAGTAGGGTGTGCAGATTCCAACTTAACTGAAAAAGATTGTCTGTTTTAACCTCATGTACTCCAGCTTCCTACCACCCAACTCCCAATAAAAATTGGATGCCATGAAATAACTGAAATGTTGTTGAAAACCCCAAACAATCAAACAATCCAGCATATTGTAAGTATACTTTTTAAAATACTTTTATTGCATTTCAAATAAAACTTGTGACAAGAATCGCTGTATATTTTACAATATTTTCAACTTTTTGTTTAGTAAACAATGTTTTGATTGACAATTCTTGTTCAACAGTTCAACAATTGTTTATGCATAACAGTTTTATAATTGAATTTAAAAATGTTGTAAACTAAATAAAAACACTCAGTCATACATTTAAATAACTAGTTTTTTCTAACTGCACGTAAAAATGATGACTGTCAAAAAGAGGCCATGTTCTTTGCTAAATGTGAAATAAATATGTTACTGATTGTGGAGATAGGCTTAATATACAACAAAAAATATACATGTAACAGGTCACAGAAAATAAAATATGCCCAAATCCCGAGTTGCAGAAATAAAAAAGAGGATCAATAATGGATTATGAAAATAAAACATTTACTTCGTCTCTGCTGCTGTGCCTTAAATCCAACTGAGTTTTTTTAACGTTTACAGGGCTCGACCCACAGAAATGTCCTGTCTTAAAATTTGCTAAATTATGTAATACATATATATAAAGAAAATAGTTTTTTGTCTCGCCTGCGACGAAAGTCGCTGGAGGCAAGACATATGTATGGGAATCCGGCGGCGGCGGCGGCGTAAACACTTGACATCTTGCTTCATATCTTTGTAAGCCCAAGCCCTAGGTCCATCAAATTTGGTCCAGAGGTAGCTTATGATGAGTACTTGCCAGTCAGTCACCTGTCACCTGACCTTGACCTCAATTTCACGGTCCAGCGACTACGTTAAAGTTTTTGGGTTACGACAGTTCCTCTGTAACCACGCATGGTAGGATGACAATATTTGGTATATAGGTTGCTGATGACTAGTACATGACTGTCTGGTAGGTGTCACCTGACCTTGACCTCAATTTCACGGTCTAGCGACTACGTTAAAAGTTTTTGGGTTACGACAGTTCCTCTGTAACTACGCATGGTAGGATGACAATATTTGGTGCATAGGTTGCTGATGACTAGTACATGACTGTCTGGTAGGTGTCACCTGACCTTGACCTCAATTTCACGGTCCAGCGACTACGTTAAAGTTTTTTTTTGGGTTACGACAGTTCCTCTGTAACTACGCATGGTAGGATGACAATATTTGGTGTATAGGTTGCTGATGACTAGTACATGACTGTCTGGTAGGTGTCACCTGACCTTGACCTCAATTTCACGGTCCAGCGACTACATAAAAGTTTTTGGGTTACGACAGTTCCTCTGTAACTACACATGGTAGGATGACAATATTTGGTATATAGGTTGCTGATGAATAGTACATGACTGTCTGGTAGGTGCCATTTGACCTTGACCTCAATTTCACGGTCCAGTGACTACGTTAAAGCTTTTAGGTTACTGCTGTTCCCCTGTAACCAAGCATGGTAGGATGACAATATTTGGTATAAAGGTTGCTGATGAATAGTAAATGATTGTCTGGTAGGTTTCACCTGACCTTGACCTTAATTTAACGGTTCAGCGACTTCATTAAAGTTTTTGTATTAGGACAGTTCCTCTGTAACTATGCATAGTATGGTGACAATAATTGGTATACAGGCCGCTGCTCATAATTAATGCTATTTACGTAATGCTTATGACGAAATTTATTTTCGTTACTGATGCGGAATTCAGGCGAGACGTTTTTCTGTGTCCACACTTGTTTTATATTTTATGAAATATGTTTATTTATTTTATTTTTTATAACGAGACATGTGTATTAATTATTTTAAATACTTGCATTTATTTTATTATGAATGCATATATAACATACAATTGGTGCAGAATTTGTTTCATCTTCAAATTATTAATTTATATGTGTCCATCAATAAAATGACCGATTTATGCATGTAATTACCTGATGGATTCTGGATCGCACTGATTGGGCTGATCACTGATGGTTACCAAGGTAATGAGATATTAAAAATTTTGGACAGATGTATTCGTCATTTATCCCCCAGCGTATAAAAAAGTTGTCTATCTATTCTAGATCAGTTGTTACTATACTTACATCATGTGTTTATAATTCAATCATGTGTATTGTAGATATCCTTTCAATACCAACTAACAGGAACTATGGACTTCTCCCGATGTAAACGACTTGCCATAAGGGGATATAATAATGCAAAACAGTACTCCGTTGTTTCTACAGAGATAAAGAACTGTAAAGCTATAAACCCCATCCTTGTAAAATCTAATATTGTTGTAGATGCTGTAGGAGAGCCTGATGTACTAGGTAGGAAATTCTATCTGATGTGAAAAAGAAATTATATGATTTTCCTGTAAAATTAATTATAACATTGACAGCACTGAAATGCCGAGATTCCTCACTGAAAAAAATTCTGGAAAATCACGTGAAATATATTGAGTTCTCTCACTCCCTGGAAGTGACTTCACAATGATTATCTTTACCATGTTTCTAGTAAACATTGATGCATAAGAACATTCAAAACAAAGTTCCTGTATGTTTTCAACGAGATATTAAATATTCGTCAATGTTATAAACAGGGTAATCAAAAATGCATTGTGGACATTGAAAATATGATCACTCATGGTGAAACGCACTCAGATTAATTTGTATGTGGAACAAGTTCCTTATACTTGATTAATCTGATGCGTTATACTTGATTAATTTGATGTGTTGGTAATATTTTCAGTATTCACTCTGCACATGTCTCAAAGGATGATTGTGAAGCAGCGTAAATAAGGAGTCAAATTATATAAAGGTGCTAAACATTTCCCACAAACTGTATTGTAAAGCACAAAGGTAACAGTATACAGTTATTTAATGCCTTTACGGAGAGAGTAAAGAATCTTGGTTGGCCATGTTTAAACTTTTGGATGCCATTGGTTGATCAAATCCTCGATCTGAGAAAATGAATTACTAGCATGAGAAATTAACCCCAAATAATCTCTAGCACCATAAAACAATAGTGTTGACCATTATGAGTGACAATCTTCATGAATGAGATGGTAGTCTGTGCTCTTGACACTGTGCATCGTTCTCGGGCAAGGAACAGTCGTTCTGGAAGGAGTAAAACAGTTAACTGTTACACACTGACGTCATTTTGGAAAAAAAAATTAATGAAAACATTCGAAATTACTTCATATGAAAAATATATACTATAAATTAATAAAAATAAATGTAATCACAATTAGTAAAAATCATTAGAGCTTCCTATCAAACTATGTCTGTAAGAAGTAGACCTGTCATTTTATTATCAAGCCATGTCTTTTAGAATTAGATCTATTATTTTACTATCAAACCATGTCTTCAAGCAGTAGACTGGGACCATACTGGGAGGGTTCCCAGTGCTCGACCTACAGAGCAGCCCAGCGCGTCCCCGGGTGGCGGATAGGGGAGACCCTCTCGTTGGGGGGTTGTCAGGTCATAATACGGAAAGCCTGACCGCGGACCGTAGTGGGTAACGCGTTTGGAGAGTGCCACGTTCCTTGCACGATAAAGACCCATTTGGTAGATTTCGAAAAAGAGTAGGCTCATTGTAGCCGCTACAAAAGGCTAAATTTTCCGCCCCTACCCAAAACTCAATGCTTTTCCAGTGGCAGTCAAAATTGTATTCCCTGTGACCCATCCCACCCCCATTTTCCATTGATTTATTGTTTGTTAACTTGTTCCCGTCTTGAATATAGCTGAAATACTGCTCGCTGGACGTAAAGCAGACATTCAATCAATCAATCAAGCAGTAGATCTGTTGTTTTAACATCAAACCATGTATTTAAACAGTAAAACAGTTGTTTATTTAAAGTTGGTGTTTAGTTGGCATTTAATATTGTTATTTTTCAGATGGAATTGGAAAGCCAGTATTTTTGGAGAAAAATGCCCTTTGGAAAAATCCAGATGCAGATTACACACCGTACAAGAATGTGATATCAGCAGTATGGCCGACACTACGTCATAGAAACTACAAATATGCTATACTTGATGCTCGGTCAATAGATGTCACTACATATTATCGCCAGGTCAATCAACTAGTCCTGACAGATCCATGTGCACATCCAGATAAAATCCGATGTGGAACAACACGTATGTATATATTTATACTTGTAAACTGTACAAAAAAGTAATCTGTGAAATTAATTTGGAAAATCATGCATTTGCCTCAAATGCTCTAAACATTGCTAGAAAGTATACTAAATGTGAGTTTTTAGATAGTACACATTTCTTTCTTGGACTGATTCTATTTTAAGATGCTTTTCCATTTTTAGAAAATGAATTTATGAATGAACAATTTGAGGTCGGGTCAGAACTGGTTCATGGAACACGATATACTGTCTGTGTTCATGCTGATGCTGTAACAATACCACATGAAACTTGGATAGAGGTCCTCAATGCAATTAGCACATGTAGTGATGGGGTTGTTGTTGATTTAACTTCACCTGTCGCTGGACGAGTATGGATTGGTGTTAACCCTGGAATGTATTATCAGGTAAAATATGCACATTAAAACACAATAAGAGAATATAACAGCTGTTTCAGAAAAATACTCTGTACCCTTCTCCTCAAGGAAGGCACTTTTTCTGAACCAGAGTTCGACATCAACTTTATTTACTGCTAGACCAGCGGGTTTGCTAACTTTAGAATTTACAATACCTGACCTAATTTTAACTAGACCAGGTACAAAAAGGCCAAACATAATAAAGATGTGGTTCTTGCATGAGTGCAATTGCTGCACATCGAGGTAAATGACTGTATAAAAAATGTGGGTTTTTTAAACATTTGTTTGTGCATTAGGTTATTCTGTGCAAGTTATATATTTTCCACTTTTAAGTATTGAAAATATATTTTTTTAATCTTCCATGGAATAATTTTGTTCTTTAAATATTACATTTTTAGACAGTTTAACTCTGCAACATAAAATTTTTAAACAATTATAAAAATCTAAACTGAAAGACTAACATTCCGTTTACTGTCAAACATTAGCTGTTTATCACTGTTAAAGGGTTTTTATTGCTACATATATTAAAATCATTTCTTAAATTTATTCAGATATTAATTTTTGTGTGCACATGGTGCGCATGAACACACCAGACTACTGAGTTTGTCATGGAAAACACAATTTAAGGACGCATGGTTTTTTTTATTTGCAAATTCAGTATATGACCAATCAAATCTAATTGGGGAAGTTTTTATGTCATCCCGTCAAAATAATATAAATGAAAACATGTAACAATGCACAATCATATTAAATCTGTAGTGAAGTCCTTAAAAGCTCAAAGATGTTTTTTTTCTTTTATTGATGAAAATCGTCAAAAATAATGGCTGATGGTTGAATTATCAGTGTCGTGCCTTAATTTTGAACCCTATGAATGCCCATATGACATGTTACTTACATAATTTTTGCTTTTACCCACCCTGTGACCAACATATATTCTTTCTGTGGTGAGGGGGAACATTGTATTTATGGCCATTAGGTGTTCTTGTTATAATTTATACATTAATAACATTATGTTCATCTTAAAGATGTTGAAATAAATGAACAAAATATGCATTGAACAATTGTCTTTATGAAAAGCATGTATTTAATAAAATAGCAGACATATTTTGAAAATTAAATATAAGCCAGTTAAGTATGCTTCAAAGCCAACTGGTTTGTATATTAAATGTTTTGTAGAAACTGTGTAAGAGATATATAACTTTATAATAACATGTATATTCTCAGAAAACCACATCGGATATGTATGTAAATTGGGATGGATTCCGGGATGTAGAGGAATTCAATACAGCACCCCATTCTACTGGGATAAAGGAGTATATTTTAGGGATTGGTTAGTATTCTAATAGTATTCTAGGTCACTTTATTAATTATTAACTTCTTACTTTTCTTGGCGTCACATTTGGCTATTAATAAGCCTGTTTTTCTGTATGTTCTTGAAATTAAAATTTCTTAAGCATCTATGTCTTAATGATAAATAGCATTACATAAGGCCCTATATGTCTTGGTGTGGTTCTTGAAAGTAAAAGTTTGTAAATATCCATATTTCATTGTAATTTATATATATTCAGATCACCTTTTTAGATCACCTGATCCAGTCCCCACTTTAGCTTTCCAATCATGATTTGTAAGTTGTGTGTCATTTTTGTTCTTCTGGAAACACTGGTCAAATTTACTCAAAATTAGAACAAAGGTGTCCATGGATGAAAGGCATTCAAGTCTGTTCAACTATAAAGCCATGTCCTGCTTCAAAGGGAGATAATTGAAAATGGTCAAAATATGTCAAATTGGGCACAATTTTGTTATTTTCACCATAATTTAATGAATTTTGAAAAGAAATTAGCCAATTTACCCAGAGAAAACCCCAGATTAATTTGATAAACTCTGATTTAGTACAAAACAGGCAAAGGCCCTAAAAGAATATTTTTTTGAAAAATCATTTTTAAGTTTAGTCCAAATTATACTTGTATATAAAGTAAATAAACATAATTCTGCTCAGGGTACATGTGTGACTCAGTTTTATTTAGGCCCTGTAATTATGGAAGCACAAAATGTAAGAATTTTAGACATGCTAATTCTTTCTATATTGATTAAAGATGATTCAAACTTTTTACAGCTTGTTTATTCTTGTTTTCACAGGTACTACACCTGGAGGTAATGATGTCCATGCATTTGAGAATGTAGGAGTTGTACAACACAAGGCTTTACATGAACTCAATCTACAGAACGGGTACCAGTATTATGCTACTCTTAAAGGTAAATAGTTCTGACCCAGAACGGGTACCAGTAAAATGCTACTCTGAAAGGTAAATGGTTTTAATATTATTTAAAGGTTGGATAATAATTGGTCTTAATTGGAATTTGAATCAGTGTTTTTTCTGTAATCTTTGGTACATGTTTATAAACACATATATGTTCTGTAATTTATGTTGTCATCAAATGTGGTACTTTCAGGTTTCTGAAAGTTTAAAAACTCTGCCTGAAATTCATCAAGCTTGTGAGAATATTTGTCTGACTAAACAAATATTAACTTGACACAAGTGCACAATTGTTGACACTTTCTACTTTTTTGTTCTAGACATTTGATCAGACAACTTAAAACTGTCTGAGCGAGGCAAAATTTGCCAAGCAGGTCCTGTGTTCATGCTAATTTCTGGGAGACATTTCCCTAATGTTAATATACATATTTTATCAATTTTGAAAGAAATTGATGTATGTTTAATGAGAATCGTCTTTTGTTATTGATATTCTGAATTTATTGATTAATTTATTTGTCATCAATAATATGCAGAAAAGATCCTAATTACTGTCGTTAGTGTGTAATGTATATTGAGACTTGTTTTATGGGATACAATTTGACAGGAGTCATAATTATGCTCCATCTTTTTCCTGAAGATATTAAACAAATAATAAATCAAAATATTTATTTCATGAAAATATAACTGTTTGTGTAGTGTTTAATTTACCTCTGTCTACTGATAATCAGACAAGTGTTTATCATTTATTTGTAGCTGTTGACTTTGCCAACAGAGTAACCATAAAAATATCGGAGCGTGTCACTATAGATGTCACCCCTCCAGAAAAATCAAATAAACCAATAACTTTGACAAACCAGCATATAACCTCAACAACAGAAATAAATCCTTGGTAAGTCTATCTCATACTTGCATGACTAATTCTTAAGCTGGGAACCAAATATCTTTGGTGACACTGGATTTCTATGTTTTGAAAATTTTGTTTGACAAAAAGGACTTTAGAGGAAGAGGTTTAACCAACACTGTGTAAGTTGATCTCTAGTTGATGCTCCTTAGAAGTGGATACATGTAGGTATGCAGGGTCGTTATAGTACAAGTAAAACTATTAAAGGAATGACAACAACACTTCGTAGGATGCAACAGTCTATGTTTATTCTGGTCAACTAGTTTACTTTGCTCAAAAGTTTGGTAAAATAAAAAATAGATTTAATTAAAATAATATGTGACGTAGATCATTTGGACAATTTTCGTAGCACCGTATAAATTATACTTTTTTCGTTCATATTTAGGGAGTAAGTATTGATTTCTGTAATAATCTTGTACGACTATTGCATTTTTTGAAGGATTTTAATTTCGTGGATCACTGATAACAGTGAAAAAAGAGAAAATGAGATACCCGAGCTAAAAAAACCATATACTTTTTTGATTTGAAAGTACATGTATTTGATCATGGAATGTGCTGTCTTGGATTTTTTGCTCTTACTGATTTTGTTAACAATGATTTTTGAATCACAGTAAACAGTTCAGTGTTAATAAAGATAGTATAAAAAACATAAATGTATGTGGCAGCCATGAAAAGATTAGAGAGATCAGATCCACCCTCTTTACTGTTATATTTAGTAGTCTACCTCTTATACAGTCCCCTTGCCAGTGTGATATTCCAGATCAGTTTGATGTCAGCAAGACAGAAATGAAGTCTTTTATAAAGAATAAAGCTGAAATTATTGAAAAAAGGTAGCAAATTAAATAAAAAGTTGTCAAAGATCGCAGATGTTTGTAACCAGAAAAACTGGGTTCAAAGAAAAATTTAGATGAAATTTGGTGAGATAAATTGTTGCAAACAAAAATGGAATTTTAATTAATTACAAAGTGTAATAGTGGACAGACAATGAGAGAGATAAAAACGGTGATGATGAAACAAAACTGAACATTTCAATGTTTAGGAAATGTCGAACTGTTATGACTCATTTTTTTTTAAATTAAAACAGAAGACAACATGAAGTGGTTTTGTAAATTTGCATTAATTAGATTTTATATTGAAAACTTATAATGACAATACTTCTATTTTGTACTATGAGAACTTTTACCCAGTTATTATTTAGCTATTACTTGGGTAAAAGTTCATTATATTTCCCATAGTTTTCTAATATTTGGAGATAAAGGTTTGACCTGTTCAAATTGACTGGAATTTCAGTGATTACTTTTCGTACCGTTTTCCATACAACTTCAACAAAATTCATAACTTTTTTTTAACAAACTAATTTAAATTATCTTATTTCAAAATTTATTCTGTAATAAGTTATTAAACAGCCCCTCTGGGTAGAGTGATTTTATTTGTCTTTACACTACTATTTCCCTCAAATGCTGTGTCGGTGGTCAATAAATTAATAATATTTAATTTCTGTGTGATTTTTAATTGCTTCACGTATCTTGCTTCCAATTAATGGACAAACTGCCACAAAAGACATATGTTGTACATGATTTCTGAGTAGGAGTAATTGTTTGAGATTTTGTCAAAACTGTATCCCCTCCAAAAGACCACCTCCATTATACGACCACTTCATGTATCAGATGGGGTGGTCTTATAATAGGGAACTACTGTACTACCAATACAGACTTTAAGATTTTTTTTTAAAACAGCACATTGTGGATGAATGTTACATCTTAAATAAATCTGAAATAATTGTAAACAGTTAATTATTGTGAAACCATTTTCAGAAAATTGAAATTCTAATGTACTTTTTTATTTTCACTTATTAATAGCCTTATGCATGTGGACCTAATAATAAATACTAGTTTAAAAAACTTATACATATAAATTGTTTATTGAACTTATATTTCAGTTGGAAAGACATATTTACAGACATTGAGAGTGGTATAGACTATTACATGTGGTCCATTGGATCGGAACCAGGCTATACAGATATGATGTCATATATGAAGGTCGTTGGTGAGGAATGCGGAGAGACAGATGAAAACAATCCTCTAGATCTGAAAGATGGTCATTACTATTATATTAATGTCAGGGTAAGTTGTTGGTAATAGCTAGACAGATGAATATATATTGCTTGGATTTACACAAACACTGAATTAATGTCAGTGGCAATTACTTTATGTGGCAGACAAAAAATAGATCTACCGGTCAGACAATTTTGTTACATTGATTTCATGGTGATTGTTGATAATTTGACTATGGAAAACAGACAAATTATTAATGGAAAAACAGAAATGAAATGTAAGGCTATGTTGTTTAGAGACAGACATCAACATGGATCATTTTGATGGTGACTTAAGTATCATTAAAGTAAATAATAATAATAATTGTTGAATAAAAAATAAAATATAACCTCGAAACCAACCTTACTGACTGTTATTTCCAACGTTGTTGTTTGATAAAAAGTATCAACCAATAATTCATGTTGCCCATATTACTGATTATTCAAGGTATCCGACCCATAATTGACCACATGATCATATTTGGTGTCCCGGATGTCCATTGTTTGTCAATGGAGCAGACCTCGGTAATATTCGGCAAACATCGGAACTACTATTTGAGCAACTAACTTTTTTTCCTCAAAACTATTAACATTGACTCAAAATAAAACAATATATTTACTTTGTATCATTAATTATTAATATATTGAGTAAATAAATTTGCATTTCTTGGTCTAAAAATAAAATTAAACGGTGACTTCAATTATGGGTTGGATACCTTAAAAATGATTAATATTGATGAATATATTGAGTTGAATGTTAGCAGCTATAAATAATTTCAGTCCAAATATGGAAACTTAGAAATTTATAATTTTTTGCCCATATAGGTTAGATAGATCCTCCACTGGTGAATTTGTTTTTCTAAATCTTAGATACTGTCTTAAATTGATTTTATGAATAAAAGAAACATTCATAGAAACAAAATAACATATTAATAAACATGAGGAACAAAAACAAAAGAATGACATTTTGGACAAAAAAAATACAGTGACTAAATTGAAGAGGATGGTCAAAATATAAGCAGAAAATATCACACATCATTGTGCATGTACAACTTATATGTTAAAATAACCTAATAATCTTGTTTGGGGTTAGGGCAGGTCAACAAAGACAACAAATATAACCTTTAATGCTTGTTGTGTTCAAATTAAAAGAAGACTGAAAGACATTGGCATAATACACACGTGAGGTGATATTTTATTGCATATTTAAATATGTATTTGTTTCCAAAGCATCTGAATGACATTAAATTGGAATGGACATAATATCAGCCAAGCAAATTTGCCTCAATGTAGAAGCAAAGTCAAAATGTATCAGATTATCTGTATTTGTTGTCAAATCTATGCCATGTTTTTTAAAATTTTTGTGTTTTTATTTCATTGTCACCCTAACAGTTTGTGTAGAGAACAAATTAAGGGCCTTTATTTAATGTATTAACAGGCATTTAATAAAGCTGGCTTGTCATCCCTGGCAACATCCTGGGCTTTCCGAGTAGAAACAACACCACCTACTGCTGGGCATGTTTATGATGGGGACAAAACACAGATAACAGGTAGTGTGAAAGACATAGATTTTCAGACGGAGACTAAAGTTCTTCATGCCTATTGGGAAGGCTTTCATGACTCTCACTCCACAATTAAAGAATATTATGTCTCTGTGGGAACCTGTCCTGAATGTGAAGACATATTACCGGAGCAAGCTGTTGGAATTACAGATGGTAAATATCATTACTTGTATAGTTCATAGTGTTCACATTCCCTAAAAGCTTCTTATGTACCGTTTACACATTAATTTGAAAAAAATTGACAATTTAAAGCACAGTCAAAACAATGAAACAATTTCAATAAAAGCCAGGAATAAAATGTTTCTGTTACCATTTAAAGAAAGATTGCACAAAATTGGGCAATTGCTATTATGAAATTGTTTGAGAAATATTGTTTTTTCCATTTTTTCCCCATTTGGGAACTAAGTAATTTTTTAGCCAACTTGTACTAAGAAGATATCCAATTTTGTTAGTCAACATTTCCTACAGGTTTGAAACAAAATCCATGAAATTTCAGAGAAAGATTGAACACATATTACAATTGTGCACTTGTTATCATGCAATGGCTCAAGGAATGTTTTCCCATTATAATGTCCCATCAAACAAAACTTTGGGGACATAGATCTTCTAACTGTTTGTCTGTCCGTCCCACCTCATGTTTACCTGTGTGTTGAAGCCTTTTTTATGAGCCTTACATCTTCATGAGACTGTACACAGATGCATGAGATTTCTTCATGAGACTGTACACAGATACATGAGATTTCTTCATGAGACTGTACAGATACATGCATTTCTTCATGAGACTGTACACAGATACATGAGATTTCTTCATGAGACTGTACACAGATACATGAGATTTCTTCATGAGACTGTACACATATACATGAGATTTCTTCACTAGCAAAACTGTAGGGCTGTGCCAAATATTTCATGCTTGAATGAACTTAAAAAAAGTATGTGCCAAATTATGAAGAAATGCTATTTTTCCTAGTTATTGGAAATAAATTATGGCTGTCAGGGCTACTTATGTGTTCTGATTGGCTGAAACTTCAAAATTCATTTTCAACCAAACTGCTTGGAAGAAAGAATTCTGATATTGTGGAATGTAATTCAAATGATTCCCTGATTTGGAGTTTATGGGGGCAATTCAAAATACTAAATAGCCATGACAGTTTAACATATCTTAAAATTACACAAATCTGCGAGAAGTACAAACAGCTTCTTCTTAAACATTATCCTACATGTTAAAACCTAGAAATGCAGAAAGTAAGCATGGGAAGTTATAAATTAGAGTTTTGGCTGCTATATGGAAATTCATCATGGTTGCTGGAGCTTTATAGAGCTTGCAGCTTGCCACTTAAAGTGGTAATTGCTCTATACTGGTCAGTCACTCTGTCTATCTAAAACTAATCATGTCCGGACTTTTCTCTCTTTTAAGGTAGGTTTTTGATGGTAGATATTTCAAAGGGATGTGTCACATACCATGATTGATGACCTTTGACCTTGAACTTTGGCATCAATATCACATTATTATACCCCCGCTTTGAAGAAGAAGGGTTATACTTTTTTACCCTTGTCCATCCATCCATACATTGCACGGTTTGTCCATCGGTAAAAAATTTGTAGGGTCACATGATGCTATATTGTATTATTTATTAAAACCCTGCTCCCCATAGGGGATAGGTGGTATACTGTTTTCACTCACAAAAATACTTGTTTTAATATGTAACTCCTTCCAGGCTATTTTATATATTTATTTTTCAACTAATTAGTGCTTCCTTCATGCCAACATGTAATGGCATATTACAGTTGATCAAGTCTATGAGGCTATGTGATGACATAAAAAAACCTGTACTACAAAAGATATTTTATAATGATTTATTTATATCGTTGGTTAAATCTATTTTAGAGTTTACCATGGAGAACATCCATCTTGGTTCTGGATTGCGATATTATATCACAGTTACTGCCTGTAACACAGCAGATATGTGTACCACTGTAACATCAGATGGGGTTATAATTGATAATAGTGCCCCAGTTGTAGGATCTGTACAAGACGGTGTGGGATACTTGGATGAACAATATCAGTCCATGAAGTAAGATTTACTTGTATTAACATCAGATGGGGTTATAATTGATAATAGTGCCCCAGTTGTAGGTTCTGTTCAGGACGGTGTGGGATACTTGGATGAACAATATCAGTCCATGAAGTAAGATTTACTTGTATTAGCATCAGATGGGGTTATAATTGATAATAGTGCCCCAGTTGTAGGATCTGTACAAGACGGTGTGGGATACTTGGATGAACAATATCAGTCCATGAAGTAAGATTTACTTGTATTAGCATCAGATGGGGTAATAATTGATAATAGTGCCCCAGTTGTAGGATCTGTACAAGATGGTGTGGGATACTTGGATGAACAATATCAGTCTATGAAGTAAGATTTACTTGTATTAGCATCAGATGGGGTTATAATTGATAATAGTGCCCCAGTTGTAGGTTCTGTTCAGGACGGTTTTAGATACTTGGATGAACAATATCAGTCCATGAAGTAAGTACTGTAACATCAGATGGGGTTATAATTGATAATAGTGCCCCAGTTGTAGGATCTGTACAAGACGGTGTTGGATACTTGGATGAACAATATCAGTCCATGAAGTAAGATTTACTTGTATTAGCATCAGATGGGGTAATAATTGATAATAGTGCCCCAGTTGTAGGATCTGTACAAGATGGTGTGGGATACTTGGATGAACAATATCAGTCTATGAAGTAAGATTTACTTGTATTAGCATCAGATGGGGTTATAATTGATAATAGTGCCCCAGTTGTAGGTTCTGTTCAGGACGGTTTTGGATACTTGGATGAACAATATCAGTCCATGAAGTAAGTACTGTAACATCAGATGGGGTTATAATTGATAATAGTGCCCCAGTTGTAGGATCTGTACAAGACAGTGTGGGATACTTGGATGAACAATATCAGTCTATGAAGTAAGATTTACTTGTATTAGCATAAAATGGGGATGGTAATTGATTGGTTAGTTGATCACATGACAAGATTACTTAGGTTGATTCTAGAATGGGACTTACCAACAGTCTGACAATGTTCAATGCAAGGTAGAAACAAAGAAATCAGTCATTGGTAGTGGCTTCAATAAGCCTTCTTTTATTAACTTGTGCAGAAGTGGTCTTTGGCACCCTCCAAGATATGTCACTGTTTTGTTCTATTGTATTATATTAGTAGCCTAACAGAATCCGCGGGGTCTCTGAATTAGGAGGACATGAGGGTCTAAATATGATGAAAATAAAATTGGTACACATCAATGATTTCTAATATGACCAGATTTATTTGTTTCAAATATCATTTATTTATTTATTTATTTTACAACATACAGTTTTTATTGGGGCAGTTAGACTAAAGTTTCTTGTGAGAACCTCAAAATATCTGCAGGACAAGTTTTAGTTTTTTATTAAGTTGGGAGACTTTGGTGACTGAGTGGTCTATATAATAAGCTTTTTGCTATTAGCAGCAAAGTAACACTGGTATTGAGTTTAAGCATAACTTCTGAAAAGGTGTGCCAGCATCAATTAACAAAACACGAGTTTATTGCTTGGGCTGTTACTAATAACCTGGAATCATCTATAAATAAAAACGGGATGCCCTTATATCGCTGAAAAAGTGCTGAAAAGGACACAACAAACAACAACTTTTCTAGAAGAGATATGACTTCTGAGAGACCTAATAATTAATCTGTAAGAAGCTTTCAATAGGATTTGAAACAAACAGCACATTTTAGATTCTCTGCTTTGAAAGTTTTGGCTATGCCATGTTATACAACCATACTGTGTTAAAATAGGAACTTAAAGCATGAACAAAATTCTTTGAATTTTATTAACTGTCAGCTTTTGAATAGATCATTATTAGCACCACATAAATGTTACATTCAAGCGATATCAATATAAAAATCCATGCCTTATACAACAACCACCTTCGTGGACCTTTTCTGTCTGTTTACAGTGAAACGTTTGACATGTTTACCTGTGTTTGCCTGAACAGGCATGTCTTCTTCATTTACTATTTCTTAAAATTTGTATTCTTTACACATTAGTCCACTGATAATTAGGGCCCAGTAACTAAGTGGGGGGTGTCTAGTAGCATTAATTCTGTCTGTGCTTTCATCTAAAGGTAAACGTGTTTGCACTATAACTTTTGTCAATTGTGGTAGGCTTTTGATATTTGGATTGTGGGTAAATAATTTCAAGGCAATGTGTCCCATACCACGATTGATTACTTTTGACTTTAAACTTTGATCTTAAAGTCAGGGATGCATACCATCTCACGGATATCTGTTTTTTTTTGTGGTTTGTTTTTTACAACAAGTTAAAATATTCATATGCCTGGCATATTTGTTTAATTGAGTAAAATGTTATTTTTGTGTTACAGACATTACATATCAGCTAAATGGTATGGGTTTGATGATCCCCAGTCTGGACTAGACAAGTATGTATGGAGAGTGGGAACCAAAGTTGGAGGAGATGATATTGTACCGCCAACACAGCTTCATCTGACTGAGACTGCTGTGTTATTAAATTCAACACGGTTTCTACTAGAACTTCCTGTGAATAAAAAAATATATATAACAGTCAGAGCCTATAATAAAGCTGGTTGGTATTATTAACATTCTACTAAGTAATGTAGTTCAAATTGTTCTGTTGTCTTAAGGTAATATATTGTGAAAATGAAAAAAAAAATGGGAAACATGTCTGTATCAATGATGATGATAGCTAAAATGGTGCTATATATCATACACATCTATAAAACAGGTTGAATTAAAATAAATGTGTTTGCATAATATTATGAAGTATACTATTGTTGTGTATTTATATTTTTATATTAAATGGTACCTAGACCTTATGCTAACATTCTGCTGTTTTTTGTAGGATTGTGGTCAGAGGACACATCTAATGGCTTTTCGGTAGATACCACACCCCCTGCGATAACAAAACAACCGACATTCTCAGATGACTTTGGAATTAATGGCTTGACCCAGATATATAGAACTTCAATGAAGATAGATTGGGCTGTTGATGATGCTGAATCATTTATAAAGAGACAGTATCTGTCCATAAATTCTCATATTGGTGGGGAATTCATGTTATCATCTCAGTCAGTAAGTTTTTATGGAAATGTTTTCGCCGACAATACTTGTTTACACGTTACACCTCACTGGATTTACATCAACAATACACATACAGAAATGCAGATATTTTAGTTTAGTTGTAAGAGCCTAAGAAATCGTAGAACTCTAAAGCTCTGCTTAGAGACAAAAATTATCTTTATATATTCTGAAAATTGTACACATATGTTTTATCTTGATAAAATATATTCTTTACCAAAAAACATTAAAAACAGCATTTTGAGTGAATTTCTGGGCTGAGAATTTTGCTGTATACCAGAAATGTTGTTATAACGGAAGACCACAAAAAATTATTTAGTAACACATGCTGAACCAAGAATAGCTTAGGACAAGGTTACTTGGAGTCTTTATTTGGTTACTAGCCAAAAACAGCAAAAAATTTGTTCTGTATATTTATCTTTATTTTACAGCAACTATAATGTGGAAGCCAGGGTAAAAACATTTGTATGTTTAATGCCACTTACAGCAAATATTCAACTATATCATGGTGTACAGTACAGTGTTTTATTGGGGGATGAAGCGAGAATACCTAAAGAAAACTCCCAAAATTTGGTGGGAAAACTGGCAATCCTTGTCAATTAAGATTGGAGTTGAGCATACCCTGCCCTCAGCAAGACTCGAACCTGAAATTTCCATGTTGACAGACCATGTGATCAACAGTAGACAATATACAATTAATGACTTTTTATGAGGTTGACATGAAGATTTATCAACCTAAAGAAGTGAAATATTCACAGAAGCCAACAGCTGAGGTGAATATCACTTCTGAGGTTGATAAATCTTATGTCAACACGATTAAAAAAGTCAACAATTGTTTTATTAAATGACTCAAGACCTGTGAATAATTTCATGATATTTCTCCATATCCTTTCAGATGTTTTGATCATTTGCCAAGGCAAATTAAATCTCACCAGATATTGGACTTTAAAACATGTTAAAGTAAACAAGATAAATAATTTTCAACATTTCTTCAACAAATTTAATTTAAAATTTAACTTTTTTCCATTTTCGGTACGGACTTCTGAGTAGAATTTTTTCAAAATAGCATCGAGTTGTTCATTTGGCAGGTCCTGAAATCTTCGTCGTAGTTTTTTTTCACGTAAATAACTTTTAAATGTCCTAATGCTAGAATCCTTGGCTCTCCTGGTATTTTTCGCATCTTTCTCCGTCAAAATCTTCTTTAATTGTTCCTCATTGATAGTTGCAAATCGAGATTTATGTCCTGCCGGCTCCATCGCAGCCTCTTCTGCCATTTGCAAACGTTTCTAATGACCCGAACTTAATTTGTAAGAACGCATTTGATTGGACGAAATAAAAATAAAGTCCAATCAAAAGCTACGTTTTATTGAGTGTCTCTGTGTTTTCCCTTGATCTATTTTTGGGTACACGGTGCCAGTGATATGACATTTGTCCACCTCTCGCGCAAATTTGCGCGGTAGACATGAGGTTTGATCGACAACATCGGCAAAGGATCTAAACCAATGAAAATGCTCAAATTTTCTAGTCATTTAATAAAATACATTATCCACTCTGCCACTGAGGCAAGACCCCTGATTATTTACAAACTGAGTTAGAATGGATCTGCTTATTGTAGTAATAAACTATATAAATGTAGATATGAAATTTATTGCCAGTGGAACTTTGTTGTATTTTTGATTTTTAACACCCGTGAAGGTTAGCGCTGCTGGTGGAGTTTTGAATCCCCGCGGTTAGCCCCCTATGGCATCAACACTTCTGTTTTTGAAAAACACATCAAGGCTATAAAATTGTCTGTGTAAATTTCAGAATTGTCAAAACCCTAAGGTTCTTCCTACGCCAGGTATAGGTTGATCTTAGTCCAAATTTGGTTTCCAGTTAAGCATATTTTGGTTTCATTGTTCTATGCTCTTCATATTCATATAGTGTTTGGCATTTTCCATTTTTTGCATAGAGCGCCTCTGATGAGTCTTGATTAGACTAAACGCGTGTAAGGCGTAGCAACATTTATTGCCTGGAACTTTGTTATATTTTTGATTTTGATATTTTAATTCTGAATAATTTAACGGTGACTGTGACAGTTAAGTAAACTTGCTAAATATATATAAAAATAATAATAAATGTGTAATGAGACATGTTTTATCTACTGCTGTGCAATCTTGAGAAATGCACTAGATTGGTTGTTGAACATTATATGACTTTTCTTACTTTTTTAACTTGTGCAAGATTTCTATATATTGCACTGACTCATATCAATAAATATGCTTTGAAATTATTTTGATATCTGGGTGCCGTTTCATAAAGCGATTGTAAGCTTAACGTGCACGTTATTTCATTTAAATTGCATGGGATAACGAGCACGTTAATTAGCGATCGCTTTATGAAACGGCACCCTGGCTTGCAAGATCATTTTTTACTTTTGTACCTCTTCAGACCAGTATTAATCCTAGATGAAAAAATGGTAGTTTAAACTCTAGTAAGACATTGTTCCTAAGAATTTTAAGTATACATTTAATCTGAATTAAGCATGTAAGACACTTGACAAAATCGTGTGGTTTTTATACCCCACCACACAAACTGGCAGGGTATTATTTACTGAATAAATTGGAAATTGCCTTACTTGCTTGATTTGTATGGAACAAGTATTTTTACTAAGAAATCAAATCCATGTACCTCAATTTCCTAGGTATATTAGGTCATGGACTAATTTTTCTAGGAAAAAATATCCTACTTTAATTGAAAAATTCTGGTACACCTTTTTCCTAAGAAATTCATTGTTGAACTGACTGACTATAAAACTCAGTTACATGACTTGTAATTTTATTTGTAAAAATTGTATCTAAACTTATATATAGTTAAATAAGATAAAATATATTGTATCATGTCTCTCCCTACTTTCACTCTTTCCTGCAGCTATTCATGTATCAATAATGTATAATATTATTTTCATAAACCTAAGATACAAAGATAACGTACAATGGGACATATCTTACAATATTGACCCTAAAATGTCTAATTTGGTCCTGTTGTATACAAAAATCACAAATGAGTCCCTTTAGGATACCAGACAAGTAAACTATGTCCCCCGTTACACAAATGTCCTCAGTACTGACGGATTAGGTTTGCTTTTGTTTTGTGTTTATATGACTTAATATTTTTATTTGATTTCTATATTTTAATAGGGAAATTGTCGAGTGGTCAAGGTAGTTCGTCTACTATTGATCACGTGGTCTGTCAACACTGAGATTGCGGGTTCCATTCTCACTGCAGGCAGGGTGTACTCGACTATTGCCTGTTTTCCTACCGCAGGTCTGGGGTTTTCTCGGTACTCCGGCTTCCTCCCCCAATAAAAACTGGACGCCATGATATAGCTGAAAAATTGCTGAAAGTGGCGTTAAACACCATCAAACAAACAAAAAAACAAGCTATTTTAATAGGAAAATTGTTCCCCGGACTAGATTTACTAGACTTGGACTATTTTAACTAGGAAAATTAGTAACAGCGAATATATTTTGTTACTAATATGTTAAAGACTATTTAACATAAATATGACATGAAAGAATTTACTATCAATTACCAAAGTGCCCTCTCCACTTGATCTTGCAGTATGTTAAAAACTACTTGTATATTTTGTGTTTAGGTGAACGGTATTGCCCGGTCCTATGTATTCACTGGATTAGACTTACATGATGGAGTGACGTATTATGTCACATTGATTTCCTGTAACAGTGCAGACATTTGTATAACTAGTACATCACCTGGAATGTTTGTTGACAGTACGCCACCCTCCAGAGGTATGTTAATTAAGGGGTTTAGCTGTATAGTAAGGGAGGTTTTATGATTGTGTAACTTTGTTCACAAACTTAGAATTACCTCATTGGGTGACATATTAACTACCATATATACTAGCACAAAAGTATTGAAATTGGAATTTAAATTTTTTTTAGAGAAGGGTTCCAACTTATAAGTGAATTCTTTAACTGAAGGAAAGTATTCTTTTCAAAGTTTGAAGGCTCTTATTAGACCATCAAGATATAAAGAAGATTTATTATGCTAAATAAAGTATATTTATGACATTCATAAATAGTTTTCACTTGTGAATTGGTTTTTATACCCCCCGCAAACTTGTTTGGGGGGTATATAGGAATCACCCTGTCTGTCTGTCCATCTGTCCACATCCCTTGTCGGCGCTTCTCCTTCTCAGCCGCCTGACAGATTTTGAAGAAGTAACATCATATGTAGATGTGCATGAAGAATTTTTGTTGCTGTCTGATATTATTCAGGGGAGATAATTGGACTTAGACTTTTTAAATATAGTATTCAGTGGGAGACCTCGTAAGTGCAACTCCTCCTAAACCGTTTGACAGATTTTTATGAAACTTTACATGAAGGAAGTACATCATATGTAGATGTGCATGAAGAATTTTCGTTGCTGTCGGATATTATTCAGGGGAGATAATTGGACTTGAAAGCGAATCGGGGGGTATCCCTTTGTGAGTGTGCTTACAGTCCACACTTGTTTAACCAGTTTCTATATTTCCATTAGTATTTATCAGTGTTTCGATTTAATTGTGTGTATAACACAATAAGCGTACATCCTGTGATGTCATGATACAAATGAAATCTGACAGTCAAGATAAACTAACTAATGTAATGATTTTCTCTTCACTTAAATGACAAACAAACCATCAATTTAACTGATAAAACAAATAAAAAACAAGAAGTCATGTATGCTTTTACACAAGCATATACGGTTTGTAACGTTCATAGCTTGTAAAAATTAAGAGATGTTTACAACTAGTATATCACAGAATATGTTTGTTGACAGTACTCCACTCTTCAGAGATGTTCATTAAGGATAAGACTATAAAGTGTATTATCATTACCTTGAGACTTGTAACCCAAAGAACAGGCAATATGAAAATTAAAAAAAAACTGGTAAAAAAAAAATTAAGGGTGAAACCAGGTATTCTTCTTTGTTCTAGTGTTTGCTTCATCATTAATGACACCAAATCATGTTTTCTTTTTGTCATTTTAAGGGGGTAAGTAAATTTCAAGACATGGAGAGACAAACCTATTTATGTTTAAGTGTGGTGAAGAACAAGTATATGACACTTGCTAAGTGTTTTTATTGACAATTTCATGATTTTGCTCAAACGTTTATTCAAATTATATATGCAGTACTCAGAAACATGTCCTGTTCCAAAAACATGTCCCATTCCTTATCATCACCAATCTGATCAAAACAACATATAAAAAAAAAACACAACTGTGTCCGATTTGGATTCCACAAAACTAGACGCCATGTCACAGTAGAAATTTGTAATGTCCAATGAAACTCCAAAATGGGAAGCCATGAAATTAGAAGAAAGACAGTAGACTGTATTATACATTCTGTCTTGCACTTTTGGCTGCCTAGCATCGTAGGCATTGTCAAATGTTCTAGGCCCATAGGCTGTGTCATACGTCCTGTCTTGCATCAAATGTCCTGTTTAGTGCCATGGGCTGTGTCATACGTCCTGTCTTGCATCAAATGTCCTGTTTAGTGCCATGGGCTGTGTCATACGTCCTGTCTTGCATCAAATGTCCTGTTTAGTGCCATGGGCTGTGTCATATATTGTGCTCCAAAGTCAGTGTCTGTGTTAGGTAAAAAAGGGTTCAGACATCCTATATAGAAACATTGACTTTAAACGTCCTGTCTAACACCGTAGTCTGTATCAAAGGTCCAGGCTAACATGGTAGTCTGTATCAAAGGTCCAGGCTAACATGGTCCAACTAGAACCTTGGGTTTAATCAAAATTTTTTCTAACACCTTAGGTTCTATTAAATCTCTTGTCTTAATACCATGTAGCACTGTAAGGTAAGTTAAAGGTGAGGAAGGCTGCATTAAATCTCCTATCAAGCTGTGTGCTCAAACCTCCTATATAGTGCCCTAAGGTGTGCATAATGCTAAATTAGTTGCTTAACATGGCATACAATGCTAAATAAGGCATATGTTAAACATCTTATTTATATATGTCATTCCACCTAGCCTCGTGGTGTGTTAAATGTGCATCTTAAGCTTGTCTATGCATTCTGTGTGTAACACCACTTTGTTCAATTCTGCAGCTATATTGTGTCTTCCAGTTATTACTGGGGGGGGGGGGGGAGAGAGTCAAGCACACCCTGGCTTGAATCGACATCAGTTTTTACAGGCACATAATCAAAAGTTGATAACCAACCACCTTAACCAGTTGGCCAATGACACCTTTTTACATATGTGTTTCGCTTGTAATAGTTTGCGAAAAATCATTATCAGTATATTAATGTAACACAAAACAATTAAACTCACAAATCACTTAATCACTCAAACACTGGAAAAAAGCAAATAAAATCGTGACAAACAACAACAGGAAGGTCATAAAGCTGGCATGGTACAGACGGGTTAAACTGGAATACCTTACCTACCTTATTGTTATGCCCTAAACCTACATGCAGAAATTAAACTGCATGAAACAAACAAGACATCTGCATCATACAGAAATGACCCTTATTTCCATAAGATAACAAAGATGAATTATTTTATATATTAAAATAGGAATGTTTGCTGTTACAACAGACCATGCAGCTGACCCTGATCTTGCCAGGAACTCTGCAGGTTGGATGACATGGACTTCTAATGCTCTTAATCTAGCATGGCTTGGTTTCAGCGACCTCCATTCACAGATTGATCATTATAAAGTTGCTGTTGGTACTTCATACATGGGTCAGGACTTAACAAAGGTAAAGTTGGTCTTTCAAGTTGTTAACGTATAGTAATTCTGTATTTGACATTATTTGGCATTATTTCATTATTTAGTATAGTGGTATGGGCTTTTACCTTTTTAATTAAAAGGTAACATATGGATTAATAAATAAATGCAAGCAAAAACTGCACACCATGGGTTACTTTGCTGGACATTGGTATAAATGTAGAGGTAAAAGCCAACAGCATTTACAGATAGTTAGAAATGTAACTTTGGGGGACATTGGTATAAATGTTAAGGTCCAGTATTGGAATGCATATTGATTAATATGTTTAAATAATGTGCTTAAACATTTGTATTTTTAGGACCAGACAGCTAAATACATTCATGTGAATACCAATGCAGACCATGGGGATGAGGGCAAAGTTCAGTTGTATAAAGTTGAAACCGAGTCCATTAGAAATTATGATATAATCTATATCACTATATGGGCTGTCAACAAGGTAATATTAATAATCATATTACTAAGTAGTGTGTTATAATACTTGAAAAATGACATAAAAAATATGATAATTACCGATTCATATGCAGTTGACTAAATGACAATAAGACAAATTTCAAGGTTACTCATTAAAAAGTTAAATAATAAAATTCTATATTTTTAGAATAATACATGATTGATTGATTAATGGTGTTTAACGCCAGAGCAGTAAACCGACCTGACACGCCGGTCAGGGTACTGGGCGCTATTTAGTCGCCTTTTACCACAAGCTAGCGCGACTGCAGTCTATTCTTTTAGCCACCCGGATCCCGCACGGGGCGAATAATACATGATAAAATCAATATTGAATGCTGTATGATCATGAGTAACCCTATCAGCCTCGAGGGATGTTGATGCTATTAGTATTGCCATGTATTCTGTTTATCATAAACTTAAGACATTCAAGATAGGAAGGATACAGGACATAAAATACAGGTTTAGATATATGATACTGGGTATGCACCAGAGGGTAGATCAGTTTTATGATATAGCTTAAAGTTCAGAACCTTTGTTGAATACACAAAAATCCTGTATTAATTACTAATATATAATAATGAGTGTTATATAACTTGCAAAACTAATTCACATTTTTTATCAAAGATTTTAAATATAACTTACCTCAATATATATCAACAGGTTGGTTTGAGAAGTCATTTGATATATTCAGCCTTCAGAAGAAATCCGGGTGGTTCTTTAGACTTGATAAGGCGTTGTCTATCCTTCACATGTGAAGGACATTGTATTTGTGCTCCGCAAGATCAGAAATGTTCATATGCAGGAACATGTAATGACGTTTCGTCAAGTAAGTAATTTCATGTTGAGAATTGCAGTCCACAAGATCAGTCAAATCATATTATTTAATTGTCAAATTAATTATACTAAGTGTTGACCTTTTGTGGAGAGGGTTTTTAGCATGAAATATGAAAACTGCTTACCATGTATGGTTCAGCTTATGCTCCTTTTGTAGATCAAGAAAACTACTTTTTGAAATCAATAATTATTTCCTCGAGATATTCAGCATTTTGAAATCTGGCAGTTTTTAAATTTTGAAAGGGCGATTTTCCATACTAAAATTTGACCTTAATTAGAAGGGAAGTGTACTTTAGGAACAATTGAGTGTTGTCTACTCGAAATCCTTCGGGTGATGTCGTCTGCAGTTAAGGCAGGAAAAGTCTCACGGTTTGTCAGAATACCATTGAACGTCACGAAAGCAGATGAACATTTGTAAACATCGTAATGTCCCTTTAGAAACAAAAATGGCTGACTTATTATGTTAAATTTCCCGTAGCATAAGTCAAGGACAATTTGTAACAACTTAATACCTGAGGCATATTATAAAACATAGACAGGTTAGCGTATCTACATTTTTTCTACTGAATTTTCGTAATTAAAAGGTAAAATATAGAATAATGAAAAAATAAGAGCAAACTTATTTTCCCAAGCGGGTTGGCATTTAGTATAATGCATTCATTTATGGCTGATACATATTACCAAGTACAGATGAGCTCAAGTACACTTATCTGAAGATGAGCTCACGTACACTTATCTGAAGATGAGCTCACGTGAACTCATCTGTGCTCATGTCATGCATCAAAATGCAGGAAACAAGAATGTTACGAACTTACAAAAAGATATAAAATTTCTATCACTTGTGGAAGAACTAATGGTGCTTCCCAAAAATGTTTAAAAAATTATTAAAATTTTTAAGTTTTTTCAATTGCATGGTGTAGGTGGCCTTAGCTGGATTTAGTACAACGTTTTGGAATTTTGTTGACTAAAGATCTACAACATCATTTGTATTCTAAATATTTTTGGGTTTGAGAATAATTGAGGTATCTTGATAAGACAAAATGTGGGTCTTGTGCGGTAAATTTGTTAACCTTGATATCTTTGATGACATTTTGTTAGAAAAAAAATTTGTTTGTTTTTAACGCCACTTTCAGCAATTTTTCAGGTATATCATGGCGTCCAGTTTTTATTGGGGGAGGAAGCTGGAGGCAATCCTTGTCAGTTACCGTAAGATTGGAGTAAAGTGCAAAAAACACTTTCATTAACACTACCTCTAGCCTATGTTGTTGTTAATATATAATTATATATAATACTTATTTTTTTTTGCTAAATAACATGATTTAATTAGCCAAGATATATATTATACACAATATGCCAAAAAGGTTAAAGAATAATTATTTAAATTAGGTTTTCAAAGAAAATAATTAGATTTTGGTGTGTAACACTCATCACAGGTACCATTTTTGGTACATGTAAAATATATTGTAAGGAGTAAATGTGTTTTCAATGTGAGCAATTGTTTGTTTGTTTCACGTTATAAACTTAGAAGATATGTTTACATGCCTTTCATGTTTATGTATTTACTTCGTACACCATGGTGAATTATGCTGATGATAATATCACACAATATGGACTACTCAAGGACCATGGTATGGACCAGGAATATTGATAAAAGTTTTCTTGGTCCATACCAAGGCCCACAGGCTGTTGAATTTGAGGTAATGCCATTGATTTCAATTTACTTTAGTATTTATTGCATTGAGAAACATATTTTTCTTAGCCATCCATTTTTCTGGTATTGACTGCTTGCCCTGAAACTTTTTATTTCTTTAATCAATAAAATGTACAAATAAACACTTTTATCAGTGAATTTTGATTGGTCGAAGAGCTACAGTACCATATCCTCTCTTGTCATTAAAGCTTATTAATTTATAGCATAGCAGTACCAGCTTTCAAAGTTCTGAAATGGTTTGTTTGTCTCATATCAGAAATGCAAAAAGTCTCCAGTTGACAGTCCTCTTGTTTACCATCATTTTTTTTTCATCAACTGACAATACAACTTTTGTTTAAATTCCATTTGCTGCTGCAATTACATATTATGACAAAAAAAACAACCAAACCACATTTATTTAAAATTAATTGTGTGAAACAACCAAAGAAATGGTTGTGCCAAACAGTGAACACCATTTTGTAAACAAAACTTGTTACGTGAGATTCTGCAATTTACCAAAAAGGACCAAAGAGATTAGGAAAGGACTTGAAACAAGCAAAAAGTATACCAAGTGTAACATTTAGTATACACAAACATGTTTTCAAATGTTCAACTGACAAACTGGTCACTTTTGAAGTAGAAAAATCCACATGCACTGGCAAAGTATATTTATATATTTAATCCATTAGATATTCAATATTTTTCTTTTGATAATGGAACATTTAATTAATGCAAAAAAAGACATGGTTTTTTCCCAATTAATTGTTTTCTAAGGATGGGCGGTTATGGTGAACACAAGTATGTTATTCCTTAAAAATTAAATACAATTTTTTGTTACCGCTAACACAGGCTATATGGCATTACAATTAATTTTGAGATACCAGTTTAACTCAACTATACTAAATGCCTCACCCCCTTGGAAAAATTTGTTTGCTTGCATTTTTTAATTATTTTATATTTTACCTTTTTGTTACAAAAATCCAGTAGAAAAAAATTTAGATATGCTAATTTGTCCATATTTTATACTATGCCTCTGTTGTTTAGTTGTTACAAATCGTCCTTGACTTTTGCTATGGGAATTTTTCATAATAAGTCAGCCATTTTTGTTTCTAAAAGGACCTTGCGTTATTTACAAATGTTCATCTGCTTTCATGACATTCAATGGTATTTAGAAAAACAAGGAGACCTTTCCCGCCTTAACTGCAAACGACATCACCCGAAAGATTTTGAATAGACAACAATCGATTGTTCCTAAAGTACACTTCCGTTCTATTTAATGTCAAATTTTAGTATGGAAAATGACCCGATAAACATTTTAAAACCTCCATATTTCTAAAAGCTGAATATCTTGACTCTAGGAAATAATTGTTGATTTCAAAAAGTACCCTTCTTGATCTACAAAAGGAGCGTAAGCTGAACCATACACGGTAAGCAGTTTTCATTTGTCAAATAGATAGATATCAAATATAAAGTAAAATTAATATGCTGGAACATTAATAACAGAATTCTTTTAAAATTGTACTGTTTTTGCACATGCCTACTGGTCAGAGAATAATTATTTAGCATTTAAATGACGGAAGCAATTTTCACCATTTTTCTTAATGTTCTGTTATTTTCCCATTAAATTCTATGGCAAAGGCTTCATTGTATTGATGTCATTATATTTCTTCTGAAACAAGTTACGCTTACTATTTATAATATGTTTATAATATTTAAAACGACAATTTTTCACAAAATATAAGGAAAGATTATGTGGCGAGAATTATTTGCCTGAGCCACAACTACTCTGTGACCAGTATATTATGCAAAGAAAATTCATTTGTATAATATATATTGTGCATGGATATAATTTCTGAGTATAAATTCCAAAATTATCTTGAGTGTAGCAGTTTTCTTTTATTCACAGCTGTTTTTACTAGCACAAAGTACACTCTACTGTTGGTCAAGGATACAAATGGTTACTTTACTGAAGATCAGTCAGTCACAGCAACAGATAATGCACTGAGGGCCACATGGCAGGTTTCTCAAGTTTATCCATCAAAACCAAAATGGTAAGTACTGTCTCATTCTAAATGGTAAGTACTGTCTCATTTTAAATGGTAAATTCTGTCTCATTCTAAATGGTAAGTTCTGTCTCATTCTAAATGGTAAGTACTGTCTCATTCTAAACAGTTAGTACTGTCTCATTCTAAATGGTAAGTACTGTCTCATTCTAAATGGTAAGTTCTGTCTCATTCTAAATGGTAAGTTCTGTCTCATTCTAAACAGTTAGTACTGTCTCATTCTTAATGGTTATTACTGTCTCATTCTAAATGGTAAGCACTGTCTCATTCTAAATGGTAAGCACTGTCTCATTCTAAATGGTTAGTACTGTCTCATTCTAAGTTGTAAGTTCTGTCTCATTCTAAATGGTAAGTACTGTCACATACTAAATTGTATTTATGTTTGTTTGTTTGTTTGAATAAAGTTTAACGCCACTTTCAGCAATTTATTAAGCTATATCATGGTGTCCAGTTTTTATTGGGGGAGTAACCCGGAGAGAACCCCTACCTTTGGTAGGAAAACTGGCAATCCTTGTCAATTAAGATTGGAGTCAAATAATACACACCCGCAGTGAGACTCAAATGTGCAACCTCTGTGTTGACAGCCAGTACTGGCATATACAAAATGGTAAGTACTGTCATATGGTAAATGGTATGTACAGAATATCACATGTATACAACTAACCCCAATGGTACACACATTGTTACATATATCTATCAAAGCCTAGAATTTAATGTACACACATTACTTGACAACTAGTTTAATTATTTGCGCATAAGGGAAACTATTAACATTTTTTGCTCTCATTTAGGCACCAAGTTTCGTTGAGTAATAAGAGACCCCTCAAAATGAACGGAAAAATTTCAGCTATATCACATTATGTTTTCAGGGTGTCATGTCAGATAAAAAAATTTAGCATTTTTAGAAACACCAAAGGGTAAACTCACAACCACCCATAAAATAGGCCGGAAATGGGCTTTGCACAATCAGCTAAAACAACAGCCAATAAATTTAATAAATTTTCTAAATAAATTTATTTACAAATTCTATATGAAACTGCTTTTTGAATACAGCCCGTGAGCTCCAGTAGCACAGCCAAATATCAAAATAAGATCTAATTTCCTCTCCCTCAGTCAAAGTTCATTAACAGAGCTGTTGTCATATGTCACAGATGTAGCCATCTAAACTTAAATGATGTGATCATATGTCACAGATGTAGCCATCTCAACTTGAATGGCATAATCATATGTCACACAGGTGTAGCCATCTAAACATGAATGACATGATCATATGTCACATGTGTAGCCATCTAAACATGAATTAAATGATCATATGTCACATGTGTAGCCATCTAAACATGAATGAAATAATCATATGTCACAGGTGTAGCCATCTAAACACAAATAACATGATCATATGTCACAGGTGTAGCCATCTAATCATGAATGACATGATCATATGTCACATGTGTAGCCATCTAAACATTAATGAAATGATCATATGTTATAAGTGTAGCCATCTTAACATGAATGACATGATCAGATGTCACAGATGTAGCCATCTTAACACAAATGATATGATCATATGTCACAGGGGAATCCATCTAAACATGAAAGACATGATCATATGTCATAGGTGTAGCCATCTAAAAACGAATGACATGATCATATGTCACAGGTGTAGCCATTTAAACCTAAATGACATGATCATATGTCACAGGGGTAGAATTTCAACCTAAATGACATGATCATATATCACATGTATAGCCATCTAAACATAAATGACATGATCATATGTCACATGTGTAGCCATCTAAACATGAATGACATGATCATATATCACATGTGTAGCCATCTAAACATAAATGACATGATCATATGTCAAATGTGTAGCAATCTAAACATGATTGAAATGTTCATATGTCACATGTGTAGTCATCTAAACATGAATGACATGATCATATGTCAAATGTGTAGCCATCTAAACATGATTGAAATGTTCATATGTCACATGTGTAGTCATCTAAACATGAATGACATGATCATATGTCAAATGTGTAGCCATCTAAACATGATTGAAATGATCATATGTCACATGTGTAGCCATCTTAACATAAATGATATGATCATATGTCAAATGTGTAGCCATCTAAACATGATTGAAATGTTCATATGTCACATGTGTAGTCATCTAAACATGAATGACATGATCATGTCAAATGTGTAGCCATCTAAACATGATTGAAATGATCATATGTCAAATGTGTAGCCATCTAAACATGAATGACATGATCATATGTCAAATGTGTAGCCATCTAAACATATTTACATATATTATGAATAAGGATAAGATAGGAAAAATATCTGGTTTGAATAAATAGTGATATATCAATAAGAGGTATTTTTTCCAAAGGATGAAATTAATGGGTTTTTTTTCCATCAGGTATGAATGGAGTGTAGGCTTTGCTGATAGAACAATGCCTCAGGGTATTTATGACCTTGTGGAGGATAAAGTGTGGCAGGATGCTGGCCAATTAACAAATTCTATTTTTACTATAGATACAGGTGAGGGTAGTTGTGTATGCATTTTAATTTCAAAGAAATTTCCTGCTGAAATTGTTAGCCTACTGAAATTTCACTGTGTTATAAATATTTTATTTACTTTAATGTATATCAAGATTAGTCATAAATTCATATCTTGTATAATGTTGTTTAACACCCCTTTCAGCAATTTTTCAGCTATATCATGGTGTCCAGTTTATATTGTAGAGGAAGCCAGAGAAAACTCCTGACCTTCGGTAGAAAAACTAGCAATCTTTTTCAATTAAGATTGGACTCGATTACACCGTGCCCAGAGTGACACTTGGCCACTAATGCCCCATGTATTTTGTATATTGATATAATGTTAATAAACACATTATGCAGGTTCAAGATATTTTAATTTTTTTTAATAGGCAAAAAGCCACTGATAAACGGCTTGGTATATTCTGTGTTTGTGAGGGTATGGTATGATGCCAACACCTATGCTGTATTTAAATCTAATGGCGTTTTAGTTATGACTAAAGCTCCAGCTTTGTCAGTTGTACGGGGATCAGCTGTAAGTACTTGAAATAAATGTTAGGTCTACATGTATGTTAAGTTATAGAAATGATAATGTATTGCATTAGTTGTCATCCAGCTTGTTCAATAGTAAAAAACTACTGCCTTAAGATATTTTTTGTAGGATGTTGTATATATAACCATCCTAAGTAGAACATATTTTTATACATTGCAAACTTAGCAAAATTTGTGAATGTTGTTCATTTGATACAATATTTACAAGACATTAAAAATTTATGGTATTGATATCTCTGTGTATGTTGGTACAGAAGTAAGTTCCCGTGCTCAGCATTTTGAACTAGCTCACAGATTATCATATTTTCAAATATGGTTGTTGGAACAAAGTAAAGATGAATGATGGGTGTTTTGGCCATTACCATCTTGACAGCAGAGGCAGAATGCTAAAATTTCTATATAGATTTTTTCTGTTTTTTGTTTGAATTAGTTTCAGTATTTTTTATTGCATGAAGTGCAAACCAGGGTTATAGTATGTTTAAAGTTCAACCCAGCTTGACAGAAAGATTGAACATTTTTTTGTAGTTGTGCACCTGGTATTATGGTATTGTTCATGGATTTTTTTCTTAATTTTCCAAAATATTTCCAGAAGATATATTGTTTAATCACCTCCTTCAATAGTTTTCAATCCAGATCTCTAAACCTTAACAGAGAGATTGCACATGGCATAGAAGTTGTGCACCTGCTATTATGGAATTGCCTAATTTTGTACATGTTTTGTAATCAACTCCTACTTTAGCTATCAACCCAGATCCCTGAAACTTCACAGAAAGGTTGCAGACACATAGAAGTTGTGTACCTGCTATTATGAAATTGTTCAAGGAATGTTATCCCATTTTTTCCAGACAATGGAACTGAATCATTTTTTTATTGTTCTTTAGTCCTCCAATCTAGCATAGTTTTGTCCGGAGTATTTTAGTATCAAAAAACCTATTTATATGATATGTTGATTTCAAACTTGTGTTAATTTGTCAGTTACTAGTATCTCCCTTAGTTAAATTTTCTTCTCCAGAAAACCTTCTGTCCATCACAGTTTTGTAAGGAGCACACCTCCAAAACTGTTTAGCATATTGATTTTAAACTAGGATTGGATAAAACTTATGAGTGGAGTGCAGTGCTCAAGAACCATAGCATAGCAAAAATGTTTGTCGGAAAGATACTTAGTATTGCCTAAACGATTGTTTTAAAATGATACTGTGATATGATACCATAAATTAGGTTATTTTGGTTGTAGTTTTTTTGTGTGGCTTATTTGGCACTTTCCGTGAAAGAGCCAAAATTAAACACACCAAATAAAGCATGCACCAAAATTTTACATGCCAAAATAGCGACCGGTTAGACAATATCGTAAATTCTACGGCTTAAAATACCGGTAATTACAAGTATACATTTAAATACACATTTCCTTATTTTCTTATATTAAAAGTTATTAAGAAATTGACACAGTGTATGAATTTATATTCATACACTGATTCTGTTCATACATAATTATGTCCAGCTTATCATTTACTAATTAGACTCTGTTATCAATAATACAAATAACACCTTTAGTCATTTAATCAAGATGTACTGCTGGAATACAATAAAGGGATTAATATTTAATTATGTGAATGTTAATTACTGACAGAAAGGAATTTAATGAACATTTGTTTTATATGATATGTGTGCGATAATTACTTACTCTAATAAAATTTAATTAAGGCGCCATTGCTGGAAGTGGATACGCGCAATCCACTCAAATTATTTACCAATTATATATTAAACACATATATGTATAATAACATTGTTCACTACTGCGAATTGAACGTGCCAAAATTTAACACATCAGTTGGATAAAACACCAAAATTAAACACACCAAAATAAAACACATGGCTTTTGAGAGAAAAATGCCAAAATATCCACATGCCAAAATATGACCCAATTTACGGTATGGCAATGGCCAGTATAGTGTGATTATTTGCGCACCCCTATATAATGATTGAGTGCAGTGCTTATTGCTCTTTTATATCCGTAGTGTATTTGAGGTATCATTAATCTGTGTACTGACACTTGTTGTATTGGGTCAATAGTAATTTTATCTTTTAATCCAGAAATAAGTGGTAAAATTTCATCATTTAAAAAAAAATTGTTTTTGTATGACCCAATTTTTATAATAAAAACTGTCCCATTTTGTCTTTTAATACAGATTAAGATATTGAAATTCAGAGCAAACTGATTACAAAATTAGTTAAGTGAAAAAGATTTTTGTTGCATAATACATTCGGTTTCTTGGTCTCTTGACAATGTTTTACTGTTTTAAAAACAAACACATATTTGACAAGCAGGGCTAAAACAAATGTTTGCCAATTTCCTGCCTCTATTCCAGTTTTGATACAAAAGTTTTTTTCTGTCATTGGCCAGTGGCCGTAAGAAGTGCTCCTAGGCAAAACTTGCATATTATCACTGCAAAATGTATGTTCTTGCAGGTCACAGAAAAAGTACAAGGAACTACAGTGAAAGATGATGATTTTATGAGGATAGGACGACCTATAACTTTTACGTGGAAAAACAAATTCCTTGAGGCTGCTACCACGATACAAAAGTACAGACTATATCTTAGTACCTTCCCAGGAGGTTAGTGATTTAAGCATTGTATGGACATATTAATTACAAAATGTTCAGTAACATTGAGAGTATTCAGCAGTAAAAGCAACTTATTATTTTTGAAAGCACCTCCCAATTATCTAATTTTATCACATTAAAGTTTTTTATCCATTTATCTTTTTTGTTGTGATTCATCAACAAATTTTAATAATTAATTTGTATCGCCCCTCCACAGAATCAGGGGTATATAGTTTTCCTCATATCCGCGTGTCCGTTCATCCATACAAATTTGGTTTACCAGATGATAGTTCAAAAACCTTACATCTGATTTGAATGAAACTATTGTATATTGTTATATATTAGGTTAGTAAGAATCCTATTGATTTTTGGGGAAATCAATCAAATTTTAAGGTCTCAGATGTGAAAAAAAAACGTTAGAAATTTTTACAAAAAATTTGTGTACGAACAAAAACTCAAAAAGTTTGCATTGGATTTCAATGGAACTTTGGGATATAGTTTGATATTTTTTTAATCTGAAGCCTATTGATTTTGGGGGAAATCCATCAAATTTCAAAATCACAGTTGCCAAAAAATGTGAGAAATTTAATAAAAATAACCGTTTCCAGACAAAAACTCAAAAAGTTTGCATTTATATTCGAAATACTATGACCTGTCAGGTATTTTCTTCCTATTGGTCAATCAATTCTTAATACAGATAACAGGCTTTTAGAAAATTGCTGTAATCTGTTTTCTTTAAAGCTCTTCACCAGTAATAGCTGGACATTTAAATTGCAGCTATTCTTGCATAACTCTGGTAGCTTTAAACTTGTAATCTGGAAGATTGTCATAGGGTCTAATGCAGGTGGAATAATTAAGTTATAAGTTTTAATTACACCTCATATAAAAACCTGGCTTTTGATTCTTCTATACACAGTGTATTTTTTTGCACATTTCTTGATTTCAATTGAAATTTGCATTAACTTTGTCATCACTGGGGTATTTGGGAAAAATTACCCTCTGTGCTGTGGTATTTTCTAACAAAAAAACCTTGCATATAATGATCACAGAAAAATTCATTCGGAAGTTTTGACTTTGACCTTAAAGTAAACATAACATGAGTAATATTTTGAAAACCAGAAGTGTCCCGTTAGTAAAGAGACAATAAACAGCACGCAGTGGTCTAGTATCATTGCTCTTAAGATGAAACACACCATTTTAGGTGTTCTCAATGTTATTCATGTAGTAAAAGTAACAGAGACAGTAATGTCAATAAATCCAGAATGCAAAGATAAAAAATTGTGACACCGTCGAAAGATATCAAGATTGACCATGATTGATTACTAGTATATATGCATCTACGTTTTGGAAATCAAAGTGCTGGGAATGATTCACTCCAGCTTTGCTATATTACGAGAAATGGGACTAAGTTCATACCCTGGCCAAAAAAGAAAAAGAGGGAGAGTACAATTAATCGTTCTACAGGCCGTCAGGAAGCTCTTAGAAAAATGCAAAATTACTCCAAACGTGACATATTTAATATAGATGAAACTGGGCTGAATACATATTAATCATAACTGATACAGAAAAATTCTTAAAAAGTCTTCCCTTTTTATACTGCCACCCTCTTATAATGCCAAAAAAATGTCGAAAAGGAGGCATTATAACAAAGGAGCACTGTACTTCCAGGAACGGCCACTGGATATAACCAGTCTAGAATAAACCTGACACCAGGGGTCGTCTATTATGATATAGCTTACAACTATGCTGGAGCTCATATCACTGTTTCTTCTATTTTAAGCTTATGATATATTGACAGTAGATGATGTGCTTCCAGGGACAGCCACCGGATATAACCAGTCTAGAATTAACCTGACACCAGGGGTCGTCTATTACACTAATGTTATAGCTTACAACTATGCAGGAGCTCATACCCCTGTTTCTTCTATTTTTAGGTTATGACACTTTGACAGTTGATGATGTGCTTCCAGGGACAGCCACTGGATATAACCAGTCTAGAATTAACCTTACACCAGGTGTCGTCTATTACACTAATGTTATAGCTTACAACTATGCTGGAGCTCATACCACTGTTTCTTCAGATGGATTCATGGTTGATCATGTTGATCCTACAGCAGGAATGGTTTATGATGGAATAGGTTTGTGTTGTAATACCAGAATTGAAATAATTTTCAAAAAATAATTGAGTACCAGTTGGTTTGGATTCTAATATTTATATAATTAGGGCCTCTTAGCGGTGAACGCTCTATAGTGATCAGTCGGTCCATATGTCCGTGCTTCGTGCGTCCTTTCGTCAGCAACATAATGTGTCCGGGCTGCAACTTTTTTTATCTTTTGAGACAGGCTTTATATATTTGGTATGTGGGTAGATAATTTCAAGGTAATATGTTTCATACCATGGTTGATGACCTTTGACCTTGATCTCAAGGTCAGTTGGGCCCACAGAGATGGATACAATTTCACTGATATCTAGTTGTTAATTGTTTTACATGTACAGCAGATGTTTCAATACAATATATGATCAACAGATTGTTTTAAATTCTGTTTTATGCATGTTTATTATACCCCCCACAAACTTGTAGATGTGCATGAAGGACTTTTATTTACCTCGGATATCATTAAGGGAGATAATTGGACTTGAAAGGGAAGTGGGGGTATCCCTTTGTGAGCATGCTCACAGTCCGCACTTGTTTTTTCCTGTAATTTAAAGGGTTTATTGATCTGCTTTGGGAAAATGAAAAGAGTTAAAATTGAAATTCATAATTTTATATACTTGAGTACAAAGTTCTTCATGCAATTACTAATAACGATTATCCACAAATAAAATTTAATGGTTCTAAATTTGTTATGTTTGTTTGTTTGTTTGATGGTGTTTTAACGCCACTTTCAGCAATTTATCAGCTATATCATGGCGTCCAGTTTTTATTGGGGGAGGAAGCCGGAGTACCCGGAGAAAACCCCCAACCTGCGGTAGGAAAACTGGCAATCCTTGTCAATTAAGATTGTGGTCGAGAACACCCTGCCTGCAGTGAGAATCGAACATGCAATCTCAGTGTTGACAGACCACGTGATAAATTTGTTATGAAAACTATGTTAAAAAAGAAATAAAAAATACTCACAATAATAAAAACCTTTTCAGAAATCCTGTCATATGTTACAGAAATGCTAAATGTGTTTAGAATGTTATCTTAAAACTCTAGTGTCAACATATTTTTGTGGAAATATAATTAACACTTTTGGGTTATTGCAGGTCGAAATGATCATGAGTACAAAAATTCCTCTAACTCCGTGGGAGCTCATTGGCATGGATTTATTGATACAGAGTCTGGTATAAAGTCATACTTATGGTGTGCTGGACTGACAACCACTGTGCACATGTCATACGACAAAACAGAATGTGGAGTCATGTCATGGACTAATGTTGGACTTCATGTGTCTGCATCACGTAATTTGTCATCAGAACTTGCCCAAGGTAGAGTTTTGTTAATATATAAAACCTTTCTGATTACAAAAATATTGCAAATAGTATACTATGGTAACAATAAAGAATAATGGACAAGCAGGCTATTTCTTGTCTTTATCTGCAGGAATCATGAAGTATTCATGAAATTACATGCTTGTTATAAATAATAAGTGCATGCAACAAATATGCAAATATTATGACACTCAAGTTTCTGTGACTTGTTCCACAATAAACAGATACGTAACTGGTTTAGACTTACACACTTTCTATATATAAACAGTATTCCTCTTACATTACAGGACAAAAAATGTACAATAAAGTGTGTGCAGTGGATGGAGTTGGTAAGATTTCAGATGTGGTAGTATCAGATGGTATACTTGTTGACAAAACTCAACCTGTTCCAGAAAAACTTGTACATGCTTCTGAAAATATAGCAGGAAATCCTTCATTTGAAAACACTGGAGCTGATCAGGTCATTTGGAACAGTATTAATTCTACGGATATTTGTATGGTTGCTGATACTTACCACCCATCGTCATGGATACCAACATTTAAAACATGTATGGCTGTTGTAACTTCTGACATTAACTTGGCTAAAGATGGCCGTTCATTTTTGTTAATAAGAGGCAGTGTATTTCAACAGTTAGACGGTGTGGTTGCCGGACGCCTGTACCGAGTAACGTTTTTCTCCAGCCATTTACCTATGATTGACTCAGTAGCAGCCAACAAGGAAGGATTTGTACAACTGGACAATGATAGACATGTTTTCCTTATTTACACCAAAAGTTATCGCCGAGATGGACATGGTGAAATTGAGAGTCGTGAGAAAATTTCATGGCACGCACACACGTTCTACTTTAAACCAACACACAGTAATGCTAACATCAGTATTGGAAGTATGGATGTAACTACAGGAATATTTATTGATCACCTTTCTGTACAGGAAGTGAACCTTACAACAGGCCATACAAGTGGTCATGTTCTTGGTCATGTGGTTTATTTACATGAATGGAGTTCTATACATGGATCATGGAGTTTTACAGACCCAGAATCTCCAATAGTAAATTATGCTTGGTCAATTGGTAAGATATTTAAAATAAATATTTTGCAGTTTCAGGTGATGTTTATCAATAGTTTTCAAGTTTATTTACCTCTAGTAGCATGCATTTTTACATTTTATTTGTTATTTTCTTAGACTTAAGAATCCTAAGTTGTACTCAAATCTCTAGATGCTTTTAGGATTTTTTTTAAATGAGATGCATTTTCTTGTCTCTCTTTGAGGAGCGACACAATTTATTAGAGCCCCACCACTTAGTTGAAGATGCCCAATAGTGATCACTCGTCCATCTATGTATCTGTCTGTCAGAAAATAATCGTGTCCAGCTATTAATTTTTTATCTTTGAGGTAGCCTTTTGATATTTGGTATGTGGGTAGATAATATCAAGGCGATGTGTCACATACCATTTTTGATGACCTTTGACCTCAAGGTGAGTGGGGCCCTCGGAAATAGATACCTTCTCATTAATATCTAGTATGTTTACATAAACACATTTTGACAGCAAGGCGAGATGAGCCCATTTCATGCTAGTAGAGTGAGATGGGATAATACTAACACATAAAGATCAAAGGAAAATACTGCAAAATAGAGCTAAAACAGTTTTTGACAATATTGTTGCACATCCAATTATAGTATGTTTTGTAGCATTAGACCTTGAATTCAGATTGCTTCTGCACAGTAGTTTTAGGTGACAAAATTGCAGTTTCTTACAAATGGAATATGAATTAAAGGACAACTTTGCAAAAAATCAATCAAATACAGAAATGGCAGTATTTCGTTAAAAATTGTAACTAAGTCAGTTAACAGGATTTAGGTGAGCGACAGACCTGAAATCGAATCCCACGTTATGGGAGGCCATGCTGATGCTGCATACCAAATTTCTTCAGAATGTGATTAGTAGTTGCTGAGAAAACTGTAACGAAAATTTTCTACCATTGAACATTAATGTTAGTTAAAAATTAACTAAGTAGGTTAACAGGAAGTAGGTGAGGGACAGACCTGAAATTAAATCCCGCGGTATGGGACCCCATGCTGATTCTACATACCAAATTTCAAGAGGCTGTGATTAGTAGTTGCTGGGAAAACTGTTATGAAAATTTATTCCCAGCCCACGCGCCTGAGGCCCGCCACCCGCCAGATATTCACCATTTTACAACCCGGATTTTGAAAATCAGGCCAAAAATAAAAATTTAATGTGCTGTTTATTAAATAATTAAATGTTTGCCTTTTGATGTTGTATCATCATACTTTCAACTATTACACTTCTAGAGTGGATTAAAGGTGGTAAAAGTTTGTAAATGGGGGCTGCCATATTGACAATATTTACCATGGTTTTTCCAGTAAAAAATAATAGAAAATCCAGTTGATATGTTTTTCTGCCTTCACTCTTGGAAGAATATAAAAACTGACAATGTCTTATGACCAGCTAACAACTTTTTGCAGATTACCAAATAGGTCTTAGTTTTTAATGGTATTTGTATATTTATAAAAGTTCTTTCTGACAAAATTTTTAACCTGTCTTTATTAATCTTTGTTTTGAAGAAAAGAAATTGTAGATAAGAGATTTATAGATTATTTACGTTTTTTGAAACGAGATGCCATTTTCTCGTCGTATCTCATCAAAGGGCCAAAGCCCTGAGATGAGATGGCGAGAAAGTGCATCGATGTAACCTTCAATTTAACCAGCACATCAATGTAAACTACAGCTTTACATGTTGATAATGATGGACCTTAAATTGTTTAAGTTGTTATCATGCAATGACTTTAATTTACGTGGCTGTTATGTCATCTTATGTACCTTCATATACTGGTAGTGATTAAATATTTACAATATCTACATTAGTGCAGTTTTTACACAGTAAAGTCACGGTAGAAACTTCATCGTTGAAAATAAAATAAAAAGTTAAAAACTTCAACTGTGTTTCTTTTTATTTGAAGAAAAACATATAAAAATATTATTTTTTTTGTGAAGTTTACTTTTAACAACACAAATCCAGAATAAATAATTAAAGAAATAATTTAGTGAATTCTGAACTATTTTACATAAAGTTTACAATTAATGTAATTGGAGTATTTTATAAACAAAGTTATAGAAATAATTTGAATTGTACAGTAGCAGAAATTTGTTTTGGACCTCATCAATCAATTAAAGAAATAAGAAACAGAGAATAACATGTATCAAGGAAATTGTCCCATACAGTATTTATGATATCAAAAAGACTATATTAGTTCTGTATTGTAGGATATGTTGAAGGAGGAACCCAGATTCAACCCTTTAAAACTGCAGGACTGATGAACTTCGGATATAACCACAATGTAACACTGGTACACAACACGTTTATCTACATCACAGTTATAGCTACTAATGCAGCTGGTTTAAAGACTCGATCATTCTCTGATCGTCTCCTGGTTGATCTTACACCACCAAACATTAAATATGTATATGATGGTGAAGGTGAGTTATCCACAAAACAGACTTCAAATGTCCATGTTGTATTTAGACAAATAAAAGAAATTTATGGACCATTCTAGTTGCCAGTATGAATCTGTGTATCTGCAAATCTTGTGTAATAGTGAATTTCAGTGGTTGTTACAATATTAAGAGAAATTAAACCATTTTTTATAATCCTGTAATTAAACTTCAGGGAGCAGATTGTGTCGCCACCTTGTCCTTCTATCAGGCCCATGTATACAATATATATGACAGGAAGGCAAGACGGTTTGAATTTATTTCCACATTTCTAAACCATTTTTACCAAATATAAACAAAATAGAAAAAGTAAAAATGTCAACTGAGTTATTCTATTTTTTTAATATGTATCTTGTATACTTAAATGGGACAGGCCTGATTTGAAACATTTGATGGTTTATTGCATACTGCTTGAAATGTTATTGCTTTGTGGAAATGATAATTAAACACTTCAGATGTGTTTTTAAGTAGAAAGTCATGGATATATTTATGAATTCTATATTGCTAGGTACTGATGAATATGCCTGGACATTCAACGAAGTGGTAGCAAACTGGGCTTTCGAAGATCCGGAGTCTGGAATTTTATTGTGTTACTGGGCCATAGGTATGTTTTATTTAATTGTAGATACAATTTTAATATTATACCAATTAAACAGCTCTAAATTGCATATTTGCTTGGTGATTGAGGAAGAGAATCAGACCTAGATCCACACTCTTATCAGGTCTCCTGAAAAGGCAGTCATTTAAGGGTAAGTTTATGTTTTCTCATTATATCCTTTTTCATCTCATCTCACAGAAGGTCTATGTAAGCTTTTAACATCACTTGGCATCCTTTGTCTGTTTTTAAAAAATCTTCTTTTTTGGAACTACTGGGTCATTTTTTTCAAACTTGGCAACAATCATCCTTAGGGTTGCTAGTTTAAAATTTGTACCAAGGGTGCTGATCAATAGACAAAGATGGTTGCTGTTACTAAAAATAGAACATAGGTGTCAACACACGTTTTTGGTCTAAATCTCAGAAATTATAATACATGTAGCTATAGAGAAAATCACTACCTCATATTGATCAGCACATTAAGCTCTACCATAGTTGCTATTAGTCTGAAGTTGTGTATTGACTTCCTGTAGGAGTTATTTCCCTTTAATGACGATTTTTGACAAAATTTTCAGTTTTTTCAATCTAACTTGAAAACTGTAATAGATAGATTGACATTTTAAATTCCTTAAATGATCAGGAAGAAAATGCCTACAAGGCATTTTTGTTAGTCCGAAATTGTCGGATCACTCCTTATAGGAGTTATTGCCCTTTTACTGATGATTTTTTTTTAAATGAAATTTTCCCTTTTTTGTTATCTAACCTAAAAACTATAACTGCTAACAGTAAAACTATAAATTGCCAAAAAGAATCGGCATGACACGTTCTACATTTCACTTAATTGGTCTGAAATTGTCAGATGACTCTTTATAGAAGTTATTGTCCTGTAATGAAAAATTTTATTAAATTTTGTATGCAAGTTTTTGTCCTGTAACCTAAAAACTAGAACAGGTAGAGAGAAACTATAAATTGCAAAAATGATAAGTAACACATGTTCTACAATTCACTTGATTAGTCTGAAATTGTCATATGACTACTTACAGGCATTATTGCCTTCAATGATGATTTAAGACAAAATTATAATTTTTTGCCTTAAAAATTGGAAACTGTAATATCTAAAGTACAAATATATATTGCAAAAATAATCAGAAGGACAAGGCCTACAAATCATTATATTGTCTGAAAATAGTCAGATTACTCCTTATAAATTTTGTAGTTTTTGTCCTTTAAATGAAATACCATAACAACTAGAGTGAAACCGTAAATGACATGAATTTTCCGCAAAGCAAGGTCTACAAACTAAAATTGTTAGATGACACTTTATAGGAGTTTTTGCCCTTTAATGACATATTAGGACAAAATAATCAATAAGTGTGTTGTAAATTAAAGTCTGAAACACTAGAGTAAAACTGTAAACCATTAAATAAGGACAAGGCTTACAAATCATTTAGTTTTCAGAATTTGTCTGATCTTGCCTTATAGGATTTATTGTACTTAATCAAAATTTTTGAAGAAATGTTCAGTTTTTGCACAGTAACTTTAATGCTATGACTACAAGACTGAAATGGTAAATTGCAAAAATTTAAATAAAGTTGTAATCATTTTTGTTCCAGTTTAGCAATTACTGGGAGCCCCTAGTTTAAGCGGCAGTCAAAATTTTTTCCAATTAGTTCTTCCCTTTTCCACATTGATTTGTTATTTTTTAACTTGTTTATGTCCTAAATATTGCTGTACATTAAGCAAAAATATTCAGTCATTCCATCAAACTATCCATTTTACAATTCCCTATTTTCGGAATACAAGTAACTCTCCATTTTCAAGAGTTGTCTTTCATAAAAGGTATCTGGTATTGAAAAAATTGGGAAATTAAGATTTTATTTTTTCTAAGAATCCTTTTCCCCCTGTATCTGATACCTTTGAATTAAAGAACTGTGAACTTGATATTTACATTGTAAATAAAGAACAAACTTTAAATATCAGTTCTGGTTACTGCTTTTGTAACAACATTTCTTACTAAAAACATTTTAAGATTACTCTCCATAGTTCCCTGAGATGCTAAAATTGTTAAGTCATATCTAGATATCAATTATTTTGCAATATTCTCTTTTTAATATTCTCCGTTGACTTGGTTGTGTATATAGTTATTGGTCTTTTTATTGGATAAATTATAGTTCTTTGGTTCTAATAAAAATTTTGCAATAAGCCATACATGAACAGCAAGCCTGCATATTGTTATTTCTTGTTTTTTAAAAAAAACTGGTCATGTGACCTACACAATTTATATGTAACCAGGGTTGTTGTATTTGGATTGGCCATCACATGTTAACTAACAAAGAAAATTAAATTAATACAGATCATGCCCCAACTGGAAAAATGTTTTATATCATCTCATATCATCTAAGCATATCCTAGTATGCGCAGATGTGTTGGAAAGCATGTCATTCTATTTAGAGAGCTGGAGAAAATTTCATTGAGCTCAGTAGCCATGGGGTCTGATAGGTGCTTGTCAGCACTAAGGTTACATGTCAGAGTCTTAATGTTTATTGACAAGGATTTATAGGATAATTAATTGGGCGGAGTGAATATCCAAAATATGATCACGAGTGCCGCATAACGGATCTGATTAAACGAGTGCGCGGAACTTGTTCCGCGCACAAGTTTAATCGGATTCTTTATGCGGCACGAGTGATCATATTTTGGATATTCACGATGCCCAATTGATTATCCTTTTTATTATATAGATCACAATTTTTTTCGTAAAATTTTAATGCTTAATCCTAAATTTTATAAACGGCGGATGAATATTTGTATAATACAAAACCATTGTGACATTTTGGCAGGAAAAAACCCAGAGAGTGAAAATAAACGATAATTTTCACATGTGATTTACCGTGATTTCTGTCACTCGGAAAATTCGATATTTCATCTCTATCTATATAATAATGTCAGTTTTCCTGTAGAAGTTTGCCATCAGGAAATGATATTAAACCCCATTCAAACAAAAACAACCAAAGAAGTATATCATTATACAATTATGTGTGTTGTTCCACAAACAAGCTTTCAACAACAATGTGTACATGTATTTACAATACATTAAGTATATATCACAGGATCATGCTTTTACCTCTATGAAGTGAGGTATGATTATTAGGCCTCACTTTGTACCTGTAATAAATTGTGCAATGATACCGTTTTGCTACAGGCATTCTGTAGTAGATTGCACTACAAATGTGTCAAAGGAAGATAACTCACTTTTTGTCAGTGCAAGTAACATTATAATTGCAACTTCAAAATAAAAACTGACATCTATAGATAAAGTAAAAATTAGATGATGCAGTTATTGTTTCCTTTGGGCTTAATACTTGCATTCATCCAACTTGAATTCTTTGTGTCCTCATCTGGTTAAGCATGTCCCATCATTAATATTTAAATTAAAAAAAATTATACATATGACATTGATCTTAGGTTGTCTCGTCATTGTCTTGTTCATTGAGTAATGTATGAGATAATGCTACTGAGCTTTTTTACAGGATACAAACCAGAAGGAAATGATTTAATGCAATACACAATGGTGACGACATCCAAAGGGAAAAGAGAATTCCCTTATAATGTGCTGCAAGGTCACACCATCTATTCTACAATTAAATGTGAAAACAATGCAGGATTGACGTCAGTTAAGTCATCAAATGGTGTAAAGATTTCAAATGAAAAGCCATCGATACAAACTGCTAATGTGGAATTATTGTCACTCTCAGCGACCGAGTATGGTGCACGGGACACATACCAGGGAGTTACTAATAATATGCGACTAAAGTGGTCAGGATTTACAGACCAAATTGGAGTGGAAACATTCATGGTAAACACTTAGAAATAACATGCATTATATGTCAATACTTCATCTTTCAAATAAGTAAAGAAAGTCTTACAAACATTTTGCTGTTTGTTCCAACTACCTTGTGTAGGTATGGAACTTTATGAAAAAAAAGAAGGGTGATTTTTGAGTTGCAGACTTAAACTGATAAAAGCTTTCATCAATGCTGTCAAATGATTTGATATGTCATGGACATGGGGGTGATAAATAAAACAAATATATGCAAATTATTATAAAATTTCTTCTACTTTCATTCTTCATATAGTCTTCTTGAAAAAATTGTCATCAGATAGAATTATGCATACATGATGTACATAGCTCTTGTCCTTATCTTCAGATATCACATCATGATTCCTAGCACAGCTGTTTATTTTATTTTTTTTATAGGAAAATTTTAAGTTAAACAGTACTAATTTGTTTCTGCAATTGACATTTTTGTAGGTAACATATGATGATGGACAAGAGGCAGAGAAAATGTTTTTCTCTACAGCTCAAGATGTTCTGTTTGCTAGCTTTAACAATATGACCCTGACAGAAGCTTCACACAACATTTCTGTTCAGGCGATCAACAGATTGTTTTACAAAAGTGACAAAGTGGTATCTACATTAACTGTAGACAAAACTTTGCCAAAAATAGACAGTAAGTATTTGTGATATCTATATCAACAGAAGTCATTAAACCTCACTTAAAAAACACTTACCGATTGGCTCAAAAAAATATCACGTGACTTTTATAAATAAGATAGTCTTGCTAGACACCTCTGAAAATTTGCTTGCAGAGGGTGACAATCTTGAAACCCAACTGGAAACAATACTATTGTCATCATCAATTTCACATGATCGGCAATGGGAAACGGGGTGTCAATACTATTCCTCGACCTGGACAATCCTAATTCATAAAAATCACGTCATCAATAATTGGAAACAGTTTTATTATTTAAATTTGAAATAATGGATAGCAAAGAAATTTTTAAAACACATAATTATGAGAAATTACGCCATTAAAAGCATGTTTGGTCTATAAAGTTGTTCTATATTGATTTGCTTGGTTTAATAAAACAATTGTGGCCTTCTTTATTGGTGGACATCAGAATTGTCAACTTTCTTGGGTTTCTTCCCTTGAGCTAAAGTGCTCGGGAAAGACAACCCACACAGGTAGACATTTCTGGGATTCCACCTCTGAAGAAGGTCATAATTGAATAATCTTGGTAGCTGTAATATCAGCATCTAATGGAAACCCACCTGGCAACAAGCAATACACACTTAGTTCATCTTGTGATCAATAAACATCCTCATTGCATTCAAAGATTTGTTAGCAATTCTGTAAAAGTGTTTAAATTGAGTAAAAAATGACATATATTTGGTATCTTTGTGTTTTAAATTTTAAACTGAAGAAATATATATTTAAAAATTTAATATTTAAAATCAAGTTTGTAGAACAGAAATAAGTGCTTAGCAGTAAATTCTGTGACAAATGTCAGATAAATAAGAACATAAAAGTGTTAATGATCAAATCTGTAATAATTATGATCATGTATTGGTACACAGTATGAGGAGAAACTACGTCAAATTAGGACTCAGATAGTCTTTATGGTTAAACCATTTGTTCTAAATGAATGTTTGTTGAGGATTTCAAATTTATAACATTACCATGTATACAGGTTGGCTCCAAAAAACACATCTTTTATACAAACATTGATAGATAATTGTTTATTTCTATTAATATTGTAATTATTACAAGCCCACTACTGGCTGTTTACATTTAATTGAAATAAAATCAATACTTAATATAATTACATTAAAATAATGTAGGACTTACTGGGTATAAAAATAAAATATTAAGTAATGGGGGTCTTTGTTGAGATATGATTGAAACAGTTTCATCTGATATTATTTTGGTTAGTATTTTTTCAAATCATTTCTTTAACAAAATGTTCCAATGACATAATCAGCAGGGTCCTCTACAATCAACAAACATCGTATGTTTTATTTGTGTACTAGTTTCACCCAAAATTTCATGAAACATGATTTAATTTCCACTCATTACAAATCTTGCACAGTATACAGTATGCGTTTCTCTGCTGAGCATTATATATTGGGTACATATTGCACAATGAATTAAATCTTAAAATCGGCAGTATACAGCTAGTATACCTTATTTGGTCTTTTTACATTGTTTAATAGTTTTACACTTTTATACCTACTATAGACAATTTATAAAACCTCCATATAAAATTTCTAATAGAACATTGTATGTGTTTACATACTGTTCAAAGAAAACTTTACCTAACATATGACATACTTTACAGATACCAGAAGTCTAATTTTGTCATGGACCAGCAGCCAGGTGGTTGTGTCATGGAATAACATATTCCAGTCAACTCACCCACTTTTCTATGAAGTATCAGCAGGGTCTTTTCAGGCAGGCGTCAACATTCTCCAATGGCAAGAGACTAATGCAACAAGCATCACATTTGGTATACCAGCTACTGTGGCAGTAACAAGAGGCCTACCAGTCTATGTCACTGTCAGAGCAATATCTGTTGGTGGATTTTCTGCAGTAAAGGTTGGCAGTTTTCAATTGCCATAATTTACCTAAATTCTGTATACATTTAAAACGGGATGATCAAGAATTCCATAATACAACCCATTTAAATAGTTATTGTTCAACATATTTTGCTTTTTTTAAATATAGTTTCTAAGATTACGGTTGTTATTCCCTTGTTAAATGAAATTGGTTTAATTACATTAGGTCATCGATTACAAAATATATCTGAAAATGCATATACACATGTAATTTACATTTAATTTCTATAACATGCATGTCATATTAATGTTGAATTACAGAATAGTTATAAAAATATTTCCATTTATATATTTGTTTGATTGTTTTCCTTCACTTATTAAGACCAATCTGTGAAATTTAGTATTTATATTACCTGTCAACTTATTTATAACTACAAGGACATGTATATAAATGTCATTATTTTACCATCCCTTTTAAATATCTACTTAGCTTACATATATTAATGAGAGATAAAATGCATGTTTATACATTAATTTGGCATATTTATTTAATATAGGTTGTATTACAGAATTCTTGGCAATTCAATACCGTATAGCAGGTTATTTTAGCGGCGTGCAAATTTTGGCATATTTTAGAGGTCAAACTGAAATCTCCAAAATAAAACCGTTAAAATTCATGATTTTAGAAACTCATGTAAAATGTTTTGTAGATGATCGGTATTGTAAATTTAATCAATAACATGGCCATTTGTCAAATATTGGTATTACATAAGATTGTGTTAAAGGTTAGATTTAATAAAACTATTCATTAATGTTCTACGGGTAATTTGGCCAATATCTGCGCAAAATGTTTTCTTGTGAACATTTTACTCATAAATAGATCAGTTCGAAGTTAAAGTCGGAAGGATGAGTATCCTAAGTTTTTTCAAGAAGAAAGACATGAATCTGTCAATAAAAAAGTCTTAACTTTCTGATATAATTGGCCGGAGTGCATTAAATAATAAAAAATGTAGTTTTAGTATAGATCTGCATTTTGATATCTACAATATTCAAAACCTACTGTGACAAGCAAACTAAAGTTACTGTCTTTGTACATGAAATATAGCCTTATTTGCACATGAAATAGAGCCTGTTTCTTTCCCCTTTCTATGTTGTCCCCGTTGTTTACTTGTAACCTTCCAATTGGAAAATACTCAAACACATGTTATCCAGGATTTCTAGACCGACAAATTTTTTTCTATGGTTTTGCCCATCCGCCAAAATTAAAACCACCAAATTTTTTGTAATACATTTTGACCTAAAACCCGCCAAATTTTACACCCGCTTAAAAAAAGACTATACGGTAGAATATGAAAGTTTTATGATAACGCATAGATGCACTTTCCTTTAGGTCTACATTGTCAGCAACATCCTTTCATAATGTGTAGGTCAAAAGTAATCAAAGAATTCTATTTATGTGCTATACAATAAAGACAATGGATCCTCAATATTTAAAACAATGCCCAATTTTAATTGGATAGATCTACTGAAAACACTTTTCAATAGGTTGTTTTCAAGATATAATCGCTCTCGTTAAAATAGGTTAATATTGTAGTACTGATCTTGTGATTTCATAATAAATTTAGGGCATTTTGATTGGAATGTGACAATAAAATGTGACTTCTTAAGAAAGATGTGCCAGGGTTCAAAGCCCAACCTAAACAAACATTTAAGAAAGGGGTTGAGTTTATGCCATTTTATGTCGTTCGCATAATTTTAAAAGATGGTGCGTTGAGGAAAGTGCCTTAAATAAAATCATGTGATCTACCTATCTTGAAAAAGGCGTATTGCAAATGTGAATTATGTATGCATACATGATTTGTATCATGTTCACATTTAAAGTGATAGAATGTTTTATGTATTATACAAGAGTTTATTTTTTATACCGGTAATTTAATATATGTGTTGTCTTTCCTTTTTATAAATTATTTGTTTATATTTTACTTTTGAATCTGTGATATGTTATAAGTTTGTCTGTCATTTTTTAATGGGAATGCAGAATTATGTTCAACACAAAAACAAAAAAGTCCCATTAGGTTATGTTTATGTTTTTGTACTCCGTCGTGCATTAGTCGAGAAGAATTTATATTTTTTATAATTTTACTTTATAAAATCTAAATTTTTACAGGTTTTCTTTATGCAAGCTTCAGATAGTTGGTCAGCTACTTTTGGAGTTTTGTTAGGGTATTTAAATCTATATTTTTATTGGTTGCCTTAGTAAGTTGGTTAAGTGCTCATGAACTTAAATTTAAATCTATTTGACAGGTTCCCTTATTAGGGTGGCTAATGAAGTATTTGTTCCCCTATATCAATTTATATTTTTATTGGTTTCCTTAGTAATTTGGTTAACTGCTCTTGAAATTTTTCTCCCCCCACTTTGTGGGAAGACATATTGTTTTTGTTCTGTCCCTCCGTCTGTCTGTCACAAAGTTATTCCACTCGACTCCTCAACCAAATTTAATAAAACTTGGTAAATAGCACATACACCATATGTAGTTGTGCATATTACCAGGAACTTGTTATCCTCAAAATTTTGTGGGATTTTTCAGACTTTGAACTAAGATTTTGTGCTGAAAAATCCACGTTGGGAATGGGGGAGACATTGTTTTTGTATGCATAAATAAACTTTAATTTTTATCATGCTATTTAAATCTATATTTTTATGTGTTTCCTTAGTAAGTTGGTTACCTGGTACTTAAGTCTTTGTTGTCTATTTAAATCTTTATTTTATCAGTTTTCTTATTAAGTTGGTTAACTGCACATGATTTTTTTTTACATTATTAAATCTATATTTAATTGGTTTCCTTAGGATGTTAGTTAACTACTCTAGATTTTATACATGTTAACTGTCCTTACTGATAATTTAATCTTTTAATTTCTTTGGAAAACAACAGTTCTTGTAAAACATTTAATAATTGGACATTTGTGCAACTTATTGTCATATGATTAAAAAATATAGTAAAATTGTTATAAAACTCACACTATATGCAGAACTAAATGCACAATTCTTTATTGTAATACAGATTTTTATTGTTTTTTTCTGTTATCCTGTTTTATTCTGTAATAGATCTTGTGCTTGTTTATTTGCTTACTTACAAGTGAGCTCATCACATGAAAAGTAACGTTATGTTTTTCAGTCCGTCCAGAATCATTCAAAGGGAATTATTTTTGTGGTTTTATCTCAATTTTGGTTTTAAAGGTTTCTTAAGTATGTAAAAATCAAGTGAGTAACTTTGTCTTAGTTTGACTTGTTAACTTGACAGTATGTATACTACATTGTATTAGATGAAAACGGATTAAGATGCATGTAAAATTTTAAATTACAGGGACATTTATTGGTGTTTTAGAAAGTACAGTACTACATTATTGAAAATCACACATTTTTATTAAAACACAATTTGTATGGAATTATTTATTTTATACAATTTTCGAAATGGAATTCTATGGGTTTTTTAGTTTTTAAATTGATTGTTTATTAGGAAACATACTTTTCAGATATTAAAAGTTTACCTTTTGGCTTATTTGTATTTTATTTTTACTATTAGTTGACAGCACCGGTTGTCTATTACTTGACAGTAGATATTTATGAATTGTCTCTAATACTATGGGAATTCTGTCAATTTTGTAGAAAAAGCTAACAATATTCTGCAAACTCATTCCGTGGCTAATTCGTTTTACTCACATCATGAAATAACTTAAAATGTTATACATCTCTCATCTTTGATTTTTCAGCTGGGTAAATGCTAAGGCATTTCAATTGAAAGTGTTCCATCTTTTTCAGTTTTTTTTCTATTTTTCCTGATCTTTGATAGTGATATGGCCACCATAAATTTAGTTGTCAATTCCAATGCTGTATTTGAAGTTTTAATCTTTTCATTTCTTCTTCTTTCTCGGGTTCTTATGATCTAATTTTATGGTACTGTGTTATTTACAAGTTTATCTAATATTTTGTTTCATTGGTGCATATTTGCTCTCAAACGATGGTGTAGCTAATTCTAGTATTACCATGGTGCACATTATATGGAAGCTAGCACAGACTCCCTAATTTTCAGTTCTTACCAGAGGATGACTTCGGACAATTTTACATGCAAACCTTTCTTGACACATGGATTTCTCACAAGCTGCACTTGGACTATTTTGATTTCAGAGAGCTAATGATAATTTTTTTCAGTACTAAAATATTATCTACATTTAAACAGGAACATATAAATCAAGTTAGTTATACAAGTCCCTGATTAAAAACATTTATATACATGGAAATTTCATTTGCAGGTAAGAAATATATACTAACAACAGTTGAAAAGATTTGTCATTGTACGGATATAAATTCTTTTTTATAACCATTGAATAGCTTTTGTCCTTTTTGGCATGTTAAAAACCTGGGTTATAGTATGGTGAAGTCTATTTTGTGTGATCAACTCCTCCTACAGTTTTCAACTTAAATCTCTGAAACTTCATAGAAATATTTGCACATGTATTGAAGTTGTCATGGCACCTGCTATTATGGAAGTGTTCCAGGATTTTTCTCCTTTTTTTCCAGAATTGGAAATTTTGTCATTTTTCAGAACATTTGCAGAAGACGGTACCTATTTCGTGCAATCAACTCCTACATTTTGTTACATTAACCCAAAATGTTCTTCCAACAAATTGTAAACCATTCCCTATTTATTAAGTCACTCGCATTGCAACCTGGCAATTACACAAAAATACCAAAAATTACCACACAATATCCAAGAATACCTCTACATATATATTGAAACCATTAAATTTGTAACCACACAATATCCAAGAAAACCACAGAATATACATTGAAACCATTAAAATTTTCAGCAACCAAAGCATGCATTCTCGCATTGCAACCTGGCAATTTCAGACTTTTGCAATTTTTAAGAAGTTGTAATTTATTGTTCTCCTTATTTAATCTATATTACACATCAATTTTCCATTGTTTCAGTCAATTGTGTTTATGGACCATAGGAACACCAGAATACACAAAAATACCAAAAATTACCACACAATATCCAAGAATACCTCTACATATATATTGAAACCATTAAATTTGTAACCACACAATATCCAAGAATACCACAGAATATACATTGAAACCATTACAATTTTCAGCAACCAAAGCATGCATTCTGTGTTAAAAAGCCACACACAAATAGTCCAGGTTGGATATTGGATATAAACTATCAAATCAATAGTAACACAGTCATAACTTTGTATCATAGTTCAACATGGCAACTGCTTAGTTGAAGCTGCAATTGATAGCAAACCAAAAAGTTGCCACCTTGCATTTGAAGGTTACATCTTCAGAGTAAACCGGGGGGGGGGGAGGTCTACTTCACTGAGGTAATCAACAATCCTGTGAAAAAACCTACTACCTTCGGTGAGGAAATGGGAAGTTGACAACAATATTTCATCAATTTCGTGAAATATTTGTGTTGTTTGATTGTTTTAATGGTGTTTAATGCCACTTTAGCCATTTTCCACCGGTAGGATAACTGGAAATCGTCAATCAAGATCGAGCGCACCCTGCCCGCAGTGAGACTCGAACCCGCAACCTCTGTGTTAACAGACGACATGATCAATGAACGAAATACCGTAACCAATCGGCCACCGAGGCCCCAGTTTCGTGAAATAAATATTTACATCAAATTAATTGTTTTAAAAGTTCGATGATAAAAATTCTTTAAACATTTTAAATGTTTTAATAAATTGCAAATTATAAATAATTTTACGGGTATTTCCGAAATGTCTACTCGCAAAATGTTAATTATTTTACAGGTTAATTACGGCTAAACAAAATACTTCTATTATTATGGCTCCCAAACGAAAGTTTGGGAGACATATTGTTTTTGCTCCGTTTCTTATTAAGTCTCCCAAACGAAGTTTGGAGACTTATTGTTTTTACTCTGTTTCTTATTATGTCGCCCCAGACTTTGTCGGGGCGACATATTGTTATTCTACTGTTTCTTTTTCACTATTATTATTATTATTCTTCCTCACTTTTTGTCCGGCTGATAACTCAGAGATAGCTGATTGGATTAGAACATCACATGGCATAAAGTAGAACCACTATCTGAAGTTGTGCCATCAACTTTAAAAATGGTGATATGTGGAACCATCTCCATGGAAACCAGAAAGTTATGCATGAGTGATTTTGGGCATTTTCCTTAATTTTTCGGAAACCTAGAAGCACAGAGGGACCAAACTTGGTATGATGGAAGACCATAATGAGATACAGGTTTGAGATGATTTTGGGGCGGAACGGAAAAAGAAGATGGCCACCATGGCTAAAAATAGATTTAACATGGGGCCTATGGGAAAATGATTTTTCTACAATAGCTTCACCATGGTTTGAGATATTCCAAAGATTTTTTATAGGAAGTTGGACCTCATCAACCTCGAGAAGACAGGAAAGTTTGAAAAAAAAATTTCACACCGTGTGGCCGCAGCCACAACCGTTACGTTTGCATAGAAGCCTATGGGGAAATGGAGGTTTTTTGTCACCTCCATTTCTCTGCTATGCATTGATAGATTCCAATCAAACTTTACACAAAGCACCGTCATCATTACATCTTGGAATTCACATATCAAAAAATTCTAAAATGGCCACCTTTTACAAGATGGCCGCCACGTTACATTTGCATAGAAGCCTATGGGGAAATGGAGGTTTTTTGTCGCCTCCATTTCTCTGCTATGCATTGATGGATTCCAATCAAACTTTACACAAAGCACCGTCACCATTACATCTTTGAAATTCATATTACGAAAAATTTCAAATGGCGGCCATTTTTAAGATGGCTGCCGAGTTACGTTAAAAATTACAACATTGTCGGAATTCAATGAAAATCAACTTCTAGAGATATTTTGATGTGGGGAGCAACATGGAATCATCGATTTTGGAATTCACATGACGGAAAAAAAAATTTCGGGGCGACATCTGCTATTGCTCGCAATGGCAATTCTAGTTATTATTATTCTTCTTCTGGTTTCCCCGTAGAGATTTCCGACACTTTTCTCAGAGACCGTAAATGGGATCAATTTGAAACTTGGTAGGATGTTAGACCCTATTGGCTAGATGTGCAATCATCTTTCGGAATTTCCAAGATGGCCGCCACTTTCAAAATGGCCGCCATTTAAGTTTTCCCGCCAAAATGCAGTTCCCGGAGAACCGCCAGATGGATTTCGATGAAACTTGGTATGTAGGTTCAGCATAGTGGTCTTGATTTATTTTTGGCAAAAAATCGCGCGCGAACCGGCCGCCATTTTCAAAATGGCCGCCGAATCGCCAAAAATTCAAGTTTGTCGGATTTCAACGAAAATGGGTTTTAACAGTAAATTTGGTATGCCGAGTCCAATGGTCAACTCAGAATTTTTATACGACGCGCCATTTTTTGTAAAATGGCCGCCAAAGTTGCCAAATGGGCAAAAATTCAACATTGTCATAATTCAACGAAAATAGGTTCTAAAAGTAAATTTGGTATGCCGAGTTCAACGGTACACTCAGATTTTTTATACGACCCGCCATTTTTTTAAAAATGGCCACCAAAGTCGCCAAATCGGCAAAAATTCAACATTGTCGGAACTCAATGAAAATTGGTTCCTAAAGTAAATTTAGTATGTCGAGTTCAATGGTCAACTCAGAATTTTTATATGACGCGCTATTTTTTGTAAAATGGCCGCCGAAGTTGCCAAATCGGCAAAAAATCAACAACGTTCATGTGGGACAGGTGAAACATGTCTGTGTCAACAGAATACCAGTAAAATTTGAAAATTTACCATTTTTTTCAATTTTATTAGAATTTGAAATCTAGGTGAATAGCAACCTGTAAAGTCAAATATAAGGTGATTCACAGGCTGCACAGGACTATCAGTAACTTCGTTTGGGAGACTTCACGTTTCGCGAAACGTAAATTTTAATTATTATTATTTTTTTTTTTTTCTTCCACTTTCCGCCAGAATTTTGTCTGGATGTTTTCTCGGAGACCGTATATTGGATCCAAATGAAACTTCACACAAAAATAGGTCATGACGTGAAGTGGTGCCTTTCAGGTTTAAAATTTTTAAATTGGCGGCCATCTTGAAATGGCGGCCATTTTGAAAATGAAAAAAATCCTTAAAAATCCAAAAGTTAACGGATTTCGATGAAATTTGGAATATAAGTAGAGTATGTTATACCGCACTATATTACACACATGTTGACTTTTTATGGCGGCCATTTTGAATCCAAGATGGCCGCCAAAAATTTAAAATGCTCGTAATCGCACAAAACTTGGTTTTTAGGTAGATTGCAATGTTGCGATCAGATGTTGGTCATCAAAATTTAAATTTGAACAAGGCAGCCATCTTAAAATGGAGGCCATTTTGAAAATGAAAATAAATCATGAAAAATCCTAAAGTTACAGGATTTAGATGAAAATTGAAATATAAGTAGAGTATGTTATTCTGCACCATATGACGCATATGTTGACTTTATGGCGGCCATTTTGAATCCAAGATGGCCGCCAAAAATTCAAAATGCTCGTAATCGCACGAAACTTGGTTTTTAGGTAGAGTACCATGTTGCGATCAGATGATAGTCATCGAAATTTGAATTTGAACACGGCGGCCATCTTAAAATGACAGCCATTTTGAAAATGAAAATAAATCCTTAAAAATCCATAAGTTAATGGATTTCAATGAAAATTGGAATATAAGTAGAGTATGTTATACCGAACCAGATGACGCACATGTGGACTTTCTATGGCGGCCATTTTGAATCCAAGATGGCCGACAAAATTGAAAAATGCTCCGATTTGCACGAAACTTGGTTTCCTGGTTGATAAAGTTGCTGTGAATGGATGTCTGAACTCCAGTGTCCACGGGGGTCGTTTGGGAGCCAGTTATGATCCATAAGATCATAATCATGTTTAATTAGGTCTTTCCACCTTTCTGTGGAAAGACCTATAGTTATTGTTCTGATTATTATTATTATTATTATTATTATTATTATTATTTTCTCTTTTCTTCCGCCAACTTATTTCGATGTCTGGTTTTTTCACTTCGCGACATGTCGCTTTGATATTTTATATCTGATATCGGTTACCCATTGCGCTTTCGCAGTTCACCCTGACTGACCGCACCCTTTTCCTTTACGGAGTTATCTCCCCTTTTACTAAAAAGCTTGTTCCTGCTACTCCTCCTAAACCAAAAAAGATAGCAATACCAAACCTTTACCAAAATGTGTCCTATATCCTTGCGCAACTTTGGGACAGATTGATTGAAGGGTTCTGATGACATGTTATAGGAGTTATCTCCCTTTAAATAAAAGTATTAAGTGAAATTCAAACAAATCTCAGCAACTAAAAGAGATAGAGGCCTGGGGTCTTCGCTTTAGACCATCATGACCTTTGACCTTGAAAATGGACACAAGGTCAAAGGTCAAGGTCACGTTCTAAATTTTGACATTTGCTTGTGTCCGCTACTCCTTTGAAACGGTAAAAGATAGATAAACACTTATTGAGAGTAAAATGTTCGTCTTATTAAGACGCAACTTTGTCACATTTGGAGGGAAGTAATTCGACTTCATTTTATAGGAGTTATCTCCCATTATATATGTAATTTATTGGTTTTTCACATGTTACTCATTAACAATTACTGATAAAAGGAAACTAAAGAGTGCAAAATGTTGGTCTTTTAAAGGAGCAACTTTGTTACATTTGTAGGGAAAGGATTTGACTTAATTTTATAGGAGTTATCTCCCATTATATATGTAACTTATTGGTTTTTTACATGTTACTCATTAACTATTAAAGATAAAGGGAAACGAAAGAGTGCAAAATGTTGGTCTCTTAAAGGAGCAACTTTGTTACATTTACAGGGAAAGGATTTGACTTCATTTTATAGGAGTTATCTCCCATTATATATGTAACTTATTGGATTTTTACATGTTACTCATTAACTATTAAAGATAAAGGGAAACGAAAGAGTGCAAAATGTTGGTCTCTTAAAGGAGGAACTTTGTTACATTTATATGGAAAGGATTTGACTTCATTTTATAGGAGTTGTCTCCCATTATATATGTAACTGATTGGTTTTTCACATGTTACTCATTAACTATTAATGAAAGAGGGAAACTAAAGAGTGCAAAATGTTAATCTCTTAATGGAGCAACTATGTTACATTTACAAGAAAAGGATTTGACTTCATTTTATAGGAGTTATCTCCCATTATATATGTAATTTATTAGTTTTTTACATGTTACTCATTAACTATTAATGATAAAGGGAAACTAAAGAGTGCAAAATGTTGGTCTTTAAAAGGAGCAACTTTGTTACATTTATAGGGAAAGGATTTGACTTCATTTTATAGGAGTTATCTCCCATTATATATGTAACTGATTGGTTTTTTACATGGTACTCATTTACTATTACTGATAGAGGGAAACTAAAGAGTGCAAAATTTTGGTCTCTTAAAGGAGCAACTTTGTTACATTTACAGGTAAAGGATTTGACTTCATTTTATAGGAGTTATCTCCCGTTATATATGTAACTTATTGGTTTTTTACATGTTACTCATTAACTATTAATGATAAAGGGAAACGAAAGAGTGCAAAATGTTGATCTCTTAAAGGAGAAACTTTGTTACATTTACAGGTAAAGGAGTTGACTTTATTTTATAGGAGTTATCTCCCATTATATATATGTAACTGATTGATTTTTCACATGGTACTCATTAACTATTAATGATAGAGGGAAACATAAGAGTGCAAAATGTTGATCTCTTAAAGGAGCAACTATGTTACATTTACAGGGAAAGAATTTGACTTCATTTTATACGAGTTATCTCCCATTATATATGCAACTTATTGATTTTTTACATGTTACTCATTAACTAGTAATGATAGAGGCATGGGGTCTTCACCATAAATACTCATGCCCTTTGACCTTGAAAACTTGTATGGGTCAATGGCCACGTACTAGTTTTTGACCTTTGCTTTTTTTAAAGATATTGAAATTATTTTCGTCCTAAAATGTTCTATTAATAATTTCGAGTAAACTAAGACATGGCGTGAAAAGTTGTATAATACTTTTATAAGAGTTATCTCTCTCAGAATGACAATATTAATCTGCGGCAAATAATACAAAATATTTTTTTTTAAATATTTATAGCAAAGTTATAGCATTTTGCAAAAAGATGATTATTTTAAATGTCATCATGTAATACAAATTAAAACTAATGTGGAAAGACCCTCAAATGTTCAACCGAACAGTTGATCTTTAATTATTATTATTATTATTATTTACAACATTTCTAAAGCGCATTATATAATTAGTAAAAATTACTCTAAGGGCTTTACATAAGTATATACTGTAGCAAGCTGGTGAAGGGAACTTCTATTAAACAATTCTTTGACAAAAGCCAAACAGATATGTTTCAGACAGTATACTTTATATTAAATTTTAAACCTTAGAATTGGTACTTGGTCGTTTGGTATTGAGACTAAGAATAGGTCCAATTGAGGAAAACTAAGCAAGCCAGTAAGATTAAATATAATATTTATTTGGCATTATGTTAATAACATCAAATGTACTATGTATGCAATTATTCTGATCCTGAGCTCTTACAGGATATATGAATAATGTAAAATAATGTCTATTTCTCCAGATACACTTATAATAAAGTATAAATACAATTTTATTGTTTTGTTGTGTTGTATTATTTACCCTTCAAAGCCTTGATTAATACAAGCCTTGATTAATAGAAATGCTTCCTTATATCATTATATGTCATTTATTAAAAAAATAAAATATTTACTAAACTTTGTTTCTATTTCATTACTTTATGTTGAAAGATGAAAGTTTATTTCTACACTGGATCTCCCAAATCCTGGGTGATATATGTGCAGAATAAATTTTACTCATGAACTTTATGTTGAAAAGTTTATTTCTACACTGGATCTCCCAAATCCTGGGTGATATATGTGCAGAATTATTTTAGTTAATTGAACTTTATGTTAAAAAGTTTATTTCTACACTGGATCTCCCAAATCCTGGGTGATATATGTGCAGAATTATTTTAGTTATCAATTTTATGTTGAAATGTTTATTTCTACACTGGATCTCCCAAATCCTGGGTGATATATGTGCAGAATTATTTTAGTTAAATGAACTTTATGTTAAAAAGTTTATTACTACACTGGATCTCCCAAATCCTGGGTGATATATGTGCAGAATTAATTTTAGTTAATTGAACTTTATGTTAAAAAGTTTATTTCTACACTGGATCTCCCAAATCCTGGGTGATATATGTGCAGAATTATTTTAGTTATCAATTTTATGTTGAAATGTTTATTTCTACACTGGATCTCCCAAATCCTGGGTGATATATGTGCAGAATTATTTTAGTTATGAACTTTATCTTGAAAAGTTTGAAAAACAACTAATTTTCACAACACAACCTAAATAACAAGCCAGATAAATATCAGATAACTTCACTTATATACTAGTAAATAACTTTTGAAAGAGTTAAAATTTTCCACAATCCACAAAAAAATTCCTTCATAAATAATTTTCCATAGTAGAAATTAATTTTAGATATTGTTAAATTACTTTGCCATTAAAAATTTCAACAATGAATAATTTTCTTACTTCAAAATTAAATTCTTTTTGGAAAAATAAGCCAAACGTCAATTTTCAATAAAGTAGTAAGAGTGACGTCAATTTTCAGCGTTTTGCCCTTTTATATGCTGCACAAGAAATTTTGGTGCAGTTTGGTGCAGTCTTGCGCAATGCGTAAAATTACTGACGGCAATGACCAATCAATCAATATTATATAAAACAATCTTATACTTAAATAAAAATAAGTTTAAATATCATTTTTCTCAGTTAATTATCAACACACTAGAAATTATGTCAGTACAATTAAAATATAACATTTTTAACAATTATTTTATAAACACCCAATAAAAACGTTCGGCTACCAGCTGATCGAAAATGGCGGTAGACGACCGAAAACTTGAAGTTGTCAACACAGTAAACTCAGCCCTAGTTAACATTCTGTAATCAACATTAGGTTTGAATTTTATTGGATTCTTGTTGTTCTGATTCTTAGCTCTTAAAAAATATCAACAAAATTTTGCTGAACTAAAATTAAAAATGGATTTTTTTTTTTTTTTTTTTTTTTTTTTTTTTTTTTTTGTTGGATGTGGAATTAGTCAAATTATCTACTGGGCATCAACATTTTTTTTTCTCTTCAAAAGCCTCATCCATTTTGGGTACTGATTCCCATGATAGGGTTTCATGTTATGATTAATTATTTTTCTAGTTCCCTCCCCATCAAGTTGGATTTCATAATTTATATCATTGAATCTGTTAGTTATCAGACAAGGACCAATATACAGTGGCTGTAACTTCTGACTTATTCCTTCCCATCTTGATTCATCTAAATACCAAATTTTGTCAAACTTTTTGTAAACTGTTAAATTAGTTTTTGTATCATAAAAATCTTTACGACGCTTTGCATTTGAAAGCAAGTGTTTCCTAGCAACTTGGTGGGCAGTGTGTAATCTATCTTTAATCTTTAATGCATAGTCCCCCCAGTTCTTAGAATGTTCCTCCCCCGGTTCTGCAGGAATTCCTTTAATTAAATCATTTGGCATTCTTATCTCTTTTCCAAATAAAAGAAGATTTGGGGTCAGTCCTGTTGATTCATTTGGAGTAGCCCTATAAGCAGCAGCAAGACAACCAAGATTTAAGTCCCAATTCGTTTGTTCCCCCCTTAAATAGGATTTTATCATAGCGATTAAAGTTCTGTTGAAACGTTCTGTTTGGCCATTGCCTTTAGGGTTTTTGGGACTTGTCCTTGTTTTTCTTATCTCCAGTAGTTCACACATTTCTTTAAAAATTTGGCTTTCGTAATTTCTTCCCTGGTCAGAGTGGATTGCAAGGGGACATCCAAATCTACAGAATACATCATTCAGTATAATGTTAGCACATGTTACTGCTGTTTGGTCTGGAACGGGGACGACCTCCACCCATTTCGTGAAATAATCTGTTACAGTTAAAATGTATCTATTTCCTCTTGGTGTCAGAGGAAGTGGTCCTAAAATATCTGTTCCCACTCTGTCCCATGGTGCCCCAGTCAACATGCATCCAAGTGGAGCCTTGGATGTCTTTTGAGGTGGTTTAATAGATGCACATATGTCACACTTTTGAATCCAGATATTGATGTCCTCCCGCATTTCATACCAATAATAATTTCTACATAACTTTTCCTTGGTTTTCTTCTTTCCCAAGTGTCCAGATGGCAGGGAATTGTGCATCTGGTACAAAACTTCTTCTTTTAATCTGACAGGGGTTAAAAACTGGTAGTAAAGGTCGGTTTTATTTTGCTTGAGAAATTTTCTATATACAAGGCCATCATGTAGTTGAAGTGATTCCCATAGGAACCAATAATGTCTGGTTGCAGGACTATTTATTTCAATATCCCTTTTGTCAGGTCTGATTCCATTCTTCATCCATTGTAAAACTGGTCCTATGTCTTCATCATTCTCTTGTAATGCTTGTAATTCTGTCAGTGTGTGACCTGTTTGTAATAAAGTACAACAGTCATCTTTTGCCTGGTTCCTGGTCTTCACAACATTCAGGAGATCTAGTTTATCATTTACTATAGGGGTTTCAGGGGTTGGGGTTAAACTTGTTTCTTGATTCTTAGTGTCGTCTATACAGACTTTACTCCACTTTGCTGAGCTCATCATACTCTGTGCTCTCTTCATACATTTGTAACATGGGCCACATTTAAGATATTCTAGATTGTCAATAAATGAACAATCACAGTCACGAGGATTTAAACATCTAGACATTGCATCGGCATTGCCATGTTTAGGACCAGGTCGGTATTCAACAGAGAAATCAAAGGCGGACAGTATTTCCAACCATCTTGCAATTCTTCCCTTGGGTTCCTTTAGGCTGAAAAGCCAGATCAATGCTTGGTGATCTGTTCTGACACAAAATTTTCTGCCCAACAGATATTGTCGGTAGTACTCTATGAAGTATCGGACAGCTAAAAGTTCTTTATCAGTGATACAGTAATTACATTCTGCCTTGTTCAGCGTACGGCTACCATATGCAATAACTCTCATACGTCCGTCCTGAACTTGACTTAAAACTGCACCTATTGCAGTATCACAGGCATCTGTATCCAGATAGAATTCACCATCATCTTTTGGGAAACCCATAATATCTGTTCCAATAAATGCTTGTTTTAAACTTTCAAAAGCTGACTGACATTCTGGAGTCCAGTTAAAATTATTATCCTTCTTTGTCAATTCTGTTAGCGGTTTCACTAAGGCAGAGAAATTTTTGATAAAACGTCTGTAGTAACTTCCCATTCCAAGGATTTGTCTTACTTCTGTAACAGTCTTAGGGGGTGGCCAAGATAAAATTTTTACAACATTGTCTGGGTTGGGTTGTATGCCTTTACTTGACACTAAATGTCCAAGAAAAGCAACTTCTGGTTTAAATAATTGACACTTCTCAGGTTTCAACTTTAATCCTGCTTTAGACAATCTCTCCAGAATTAATTCTAGTCTTACAATGTGGTCATCAAAGTTATTGCTAAATACAATAATATCATCCAGATAAATCAAACATATCTGCCATTGCAAGCCATTTAAAACTAGTTCCATTAGACGCTGGCAACTAGGGGGTCCATTACATACACCAAAAGGCATTGTCAGGAATTCAAAAAGACCGTACTTGGTAACAAATGCTGTCTTGGGTATATCTTCTGCTTTAACTGGAATTTGATGATACCCACTAGTTAAATCGAAAGTACTAAAAAAAGTTGATCCAGCTACGGTATCAAGACAATCCTGAATTCTGGGAAGGGGGAAAGCATCTTTTATGGTTACAGCATTTAATCGTCTATAATCTACACAAGGTCTAACTTTTCCATTCTTCTTAACAACTAAAACTAGTGGGCTAGACCATGGAGAACTGGATTTCCGAATGATACCTTGTTCCTGCATTTGTGTAATAATTTTCTTTTCTTCGGATGCAAATGCTATCGGTACTCTACGTGGTGGTTGTTTTATTGGTTTAGCGTCGCCTGTTTCTATGCTGTGTTCAAGGAGTTTTGTCAGGCCAAGGTCATTGTCATTCTTGGAAAAGGTATTTGAAAATTTATTTAAAAGTTCTGCTATTTTTATGTGTTCTTCTGGTTTACAGCCCTGCACAGCCTCTGTATACATATCTACTAAATGTTCTGGTACTATTCCACTCTTTCCACCATCAGCTGTTCCCCTTTTGGATATATTTCTAATGACTCCAATGTTTGTTTCCCAGGTGATTGGATTTCCAGATTCAAGAAATTTTATTCTTCTTACAGGTTCATAGTTCTCTAACTCTTCTTCATCTTCAAATTCCATCAATAACAAAGGCTCTCTTTCAAGTAGTTCTGCATTCCCAAGTATAGTGTCTTGCTTTAAAACATATTCTTGGTCAAAGGGGTTCATAATACGTACTTTAGATGTGACATCTTTACTGATGTCTACAACAGTAGGGGCCATAACAACAGGAAATATCTGTACAAGGTCATCGTTAGGTTCCAAAATAAAATTGTATGGTTGGTCGAAGGAATCATCGTCAAATCTATCTACAAAAACATCAATAACTATCTCACTTCTGGGAGGTATCTCAATATTGTCTGCAACACGAATTTTCCTAAGTTTTTCAGGTTGGCCAATTTTGGTACATTGAATGGTTGTTCCACCCAGCAGCATAATCCCATTACTTAACCTTAAGTCAGCAGGTCCCCATTCTGCCTTCATTAAAATATCTAAACCTAATAAGGCCTCATCCTCAATATTAGCAACAATTAACTCTACTTCAAACTCCAAATCTCCTAAATTTACTTGAAAAATGGCTTTCCCTAACTCTTCTAGGGGTTTGCCATCAGCACTAGCCAAAGAATTGGACTTCTCCAAGTTTGGTCGTTTGGACATGGAAATCTTCTTATAAGCCTGCTTTGATAATACAGTTCGGGCAGCCCCTGTGTCTATTGTAAAATTTACTTCAAAACCTTGAACCTGTCCAGTGACATATACTCCCTCATTACGAAGTACTTGACGTCCAATTACTTGATGGCTAGACAATTCTTGTTCTCCACCAACGTCACGGTTTACTGAACAAGCTGTGTCCTCCACAACCTGGGATGGACATAAATTATTTTCTGTCTTTTCTTTAAATTTTTCATTAAATTCCACTGAATTAATGCTGCTGGTTGGGACATTACCATTCTCTGCAATCAAATAGTGACCTTTGTCCTGAAAAAAATGGGTTATCTCTCGGTCAGCAGAGCTAACCCTTTCTAGTTTAAAGCATATCCTGGAGATTGCTCAAAAAGTTTTGTTGAATTTGCAGTTGTGTGCTCAGATTTATCATTGCATTTGGGTGTCTGTTTGCTTTGGCCTACAGATGTCCTGTCAGATTGTCTATTGGGATTACTGTAACAATGCCTGGCATAGTGACCAGGTTGTCCACAGTAGTAGCATATAATGCAACTATTTCCTGAACTTTTTGCAGGATGGTCAGTATGAGTATTTGCTGATTTTTCTCTTAGTGTTCTATCATTTCTAAATTGCCCATCACTTCTAGGAAATGGCTGATTAAAATTCCTCCCCCCTTGGTAATGTGGATTTTGCATTCTCTCTAGATTTTTCTGTTCATCATACATCTGTTTAAACATTTTCATCAGTTCATTCTTATTCACGGTGAGCAAGTCAGTGGATTCATCTTTGTGTGTCTTTAAATCTTTACAAGTGTTATCTTGAGGCTTTTTGCCATTTAGTTTCCCTTTGTTTCCCAGGTGTTGAGATTTCTCAGAGCTATCATTCTTGACTTGTCTAACTGGTCTCTTTGAGTATCTGGTCCAAGAATCTTCCAATTTAGGGTCTCTGGTTGTTTCTACGTAGGTAATCACCTCCTGAACAGCTTCTTCTATTGTTTTGGGGTCCTTAGTGAGCTCAACATGAATTCTGGCTTTATTGTCCTCCAATCCCATCAAAAATCTTTGAAGGAGGTCTTCTTGCATTAGGTTTTGTTCTCGGTCTGGATAAGCCTTGTCGTATATGCGCTTTAATTCTGCTGCAAAAGTTTCAGTGGTCTCCCCTGTTTTCTGGTTCCTCCTGTTAAATTGGACTCTATAATTTTTCTTATTTTCCAGGATTCCAAATCTGTTTTGAAGCTCCTTTGTTAACTTTGAGTAACTGTTTAAAGTTCTTTCTGGTAACTGGTCAAATGCAAAGTCTCCAGCAATTCCCTGGAGTCTTGGTATCAGCTCCTGTAGCTTACGAGTTTCATTCCAGGAGTTTAAACAGGCTACAGCTTCAAAACGTTTAATCCATACCTCCCACTTTTCCTTGGCCGTAAAAGCTGGTAATTTAGCAAGTGTATTGCTATTACGATGATGGGGCTTTGATTCTACTATCTCACTAGTATGAAAGCTGTCTGAATAAAAGTCTTCAACATCAGTATTGTCCTCTGAGGAAGATGAATATGATTCTTCATGTGACTGATATTTCTTTCTTTGCATGGATGGTTTGGCTTTCTGTTTTCCTTTTTTTTCAGTTACTAGAGTGTCTGCAAACTTGGGTCTGTCATTCTTTTCTGGAGTAGTCCCTTTCAGGCTTCCGAAAGCTGTCTGTACTGCAGCCACTACTTGGCTGGTCATTTCTTGTATTGCTGTCTTTAGCATCCCATATAATCCTGCCTGATCCCCTGAGGCAGTTTGGTGGTGTATTGTGGCCTCAGTTTCAACTACTCTTGGTCTTCGGTATTTAGGTATTTTTGGTCGTTGAGGGGAACATAGTTTCCTCCTAGGTTTTGGTCTCAATACCATTGTGTCATTGGCCTCATCTTCATCTTCAGCTTCTGTTACATAAGGATTATGATCTGTACCAGTATTTTGTTCAGCTTCTTCAATGTCAGAATCTTCAGTGTGTCCTGTTTCATATTCTTCACTTTCCCCTGTAACAATGTCGGTTTCATCATTTTGCTTTCTTGTCATATACATTGGTTTAGTCTTCACCATGGTGACTGCTACTGTTTATTCTCTTCCAAAAGGTTCGTATCTCTGGACCCAAGTAGATTTAATCTTTAACTGGATCCCGCCGAGGATGCCAAAAATTATGTAGCAAGCTGGTGAAGGGAACTTCTATTAAACAATTCTTTGACAAAAGCCAAACAGATATGTTTCAGACAGTATACTTTATATTAAATTTTAAACCTTAGAATTGGTACTTGGTCGTTTGGTATTGAGACTAAGAATAGGTCCAATTGAGGAAAACTAAGCAAGCCAGTAAGATTAAATATAATATTTATTTGGCATTATGTTAATAACATCAAATGTACTATGTATGCAATTATTCTGATCCTGAGCTCTTACAGGATATATGAATAATGTAAAATAATGTCTATTTCTCCAGATACACTTATAATAAAGTATAAATACAATTTTATTGTTTTGTTGTGTTGTATTATTTACCCTTCAAAGCCTTGATTAATACAAGCCTTGATTAATAGAAATGCTTCCTTATATCATTATATGTCATTTATTAAAAAAATAAAATATTTACTAAACTTTGTTTCTATTTCATTACTTTATGTTGAAAGATGAAAGTTTATTTCTACACTGGATCTCCCAAATCCTGGGTGATATATGTGCAGAATAAATTTTACTCATGAACTTTATGTTGAAAAGTTTATTTCTACACTGGATCTCCCAAATCCTGGGTGATATATGTGCAGAATTATTTTAGTTAATTGAACTTTATGTTAAAAAGTTTATTTCTACACTGGATCTCCCAAATCCTGGGTGATATATGTGCAGAATTATTTTAGTTATCAATTTTATGTTGAAATGTTTATTTCTACACTGGATCTCCCAAATCCTGGGTGATATATGTGCAGAATTATTTTAGTTAAATGAACTTTATGTTAAAAAGTTTATTACTACACTGGATCTCCCAAATCCTGGGTGATATATGTGCAGAATTAATTTTAGTTAATTGAACTTTATGTTAAAAAGTTTATTTCTACACTGGATCTCCCAAATCCTGGGTGATATATGTGCAGAATTATTTTAGTTATCAATTTTATGTTGAAATGTTTATTTCTACACTGGATCTCCCAAATCCTGGGTGATATATGTGCAGAATTATTTTAGTTATGAACTTTATCTTGAAAAGTTTGAAAAACAACTAATTTTCACAACACAACCTAAATAACAAGCCAGATAAATATCAGATAACTTCACTTATATACTAGTAAATAACTTTTGAAAGAGTTAAAATTTTCCACAATCCACAAAAAAATTCCTTCATAAATAATTTTCCATAGTAGAAATTAATTTTAGATATTGTTAAATTACTTTGCCATTAAAAATTTCAACAATGAATAATTTTCTTACTTCAAAATTAAATAAGGCTGTCTATTTTAAAAAGGGAAAATCCATTTTATTCCCTTTTCCCTTGTAAACCTCAACTGTAAGCATTTATTTTATAATACTGCAAAAACTGTAGCCATTTTTAACTTTTATTCAACAAACAAATATATATACAACAAAATTTCACATCATAAACACTAAATACAAGCTCACTTTATAAAATGTGTACATTTGCACAATTTCGGGAAAGTTCCCGAAACAAATAAAAATCTAACAGTTTGCTTACTCTTGAGAATCATACAATTTAAAATGTTTCGGGAAAAATCCCGAACAATCTTTTCAAATATATCGCTACATTTCTACAAAATTTTAAGAATAAAATATTTCGGGAAAAATCCCGAAACAAGTCCAAATCCTACAGTTTGCTTACTCTTGACAATAATACTATTTAAAATGTTTCGGGAAAAATCCCGAACAATCTTTTCAAATATATTGCTACATTTCTACAAAATTTTAAGAATAAAACATTTCGGGAAAAATCCCGAAACATGTAAAAATCAAACAGTTTGCTTACTCTTCACAATCATACCATTTAAAATGTTTCGGGAAAATTCCCGAAAACATCCTAACAAATATATCACTACATGTACATTTCTACAAAATATTAAGGAGAACAAAATGTTTTCAGAAAGTTCCCGAAACAAGTCAAAATCTAACACTTTTCTAACTCTTGACAATCATACCATTTAAAAGGTTTCAGGAAATATCCCGAAAAATCTTATCAAATATATCACTATTTTTCTACAACATTTTTAAGGAAAAAATCGTTTTTAAGAAAGTTCCCAAAGCAAGTCAAAATCCAAGGCTTTGCTGACTCTTGACAATCAAAACATTTAAAACACTTTCGGAAAGTACATGAAATTAATCTTTTCAAATGTATCAATACATTTCTACAAATTTTGAGTAAAGATAATAGTTTCAGGCAAGTCAAAATCAAACATTTAACCTACCCTTGACACAGGTACCATTTAACAGTTCTGGAAATTTTCCAAATAAATCTGATCTAATATATCATATTTCTTGAAAATTAGAAAAAAAGTGGTTTCAGAATGGTTCTGACTCATATGTTTCTTGCATAACCTTAAAAACTTAGCATATAGAATTTCAGAAAAATTAGAAAAAAAAGGCTACTTTATTTCATTATGTTTCTTACAGACTTACAATAGGTAGGGAAATGCAAAATAATAACTTTCATACATTTTCTTTTGAAGATGCAATTTTTGTCATACAATACATATGATTGTTGAAAAATAACACAACTGTCACAATGTTAGGTAAAAATTGTCTGAAACATTGAAACAAATTCACAAATCACTCAACAAGTATTTTACTCAGTTTTAAAATAGTTTAGTATGGTAGCCCAAAGGAGCATTTCTTTTATATTATAAAAATCTATGTACAGAATTTGTGATGAAGAATAAAATAAAATACCTAAAACTTAAGCCCTTGATTAAAAATACATTAAAAAATGTGACAGTGGTGGTGACTACATTGTAATTAAAAGAAAATATACACAACATATAGACATAATACAACTTTTTTGACCGGAACTAAGACTTAGAAGACCTTATAAGTTTTAGTGTGGAATCAGACTTTTTTAACCTCCATAGTAATTAAAAATCTGATCAAAATAAACAGGTGTGGACACAGAAAATTTCTGGCCTTCATTCTGCATCAGTAATGAAAAAAAAAACTCATGCCAGTATGTATAAACCTCTAAATGGTCATCATTTAAAATATGAAATGCAAGGTTACAGAGAAACTGACCTAAATCAAAAACTTAAATGTAGTCATTGTAAAATTGAGGTCAAGGTCAGGTGACAACTGCAACCTATATACCAAATATTGTCATCCTTCCATTCAAAGTTACATAGAAACTGCACTTAGCCAAAAAACTTTAACATAGCCACTGGACCCTGAAGAGGTCAAGGTCAGGTAACACCTACCAGATATTCATGTACTAATTCATCAGCAATCTATATACATAGGTTCTGGACCGTGAAAAAGAGGTCAAGATCAGGTGACAGGAGACTGATTGGTAAGAAGCATCTTTGGACCAAATGTGATGGACCTAGGGCTTTAGCTTACAAAGATATCAAGCAAAATGTCAAGTTTTAATACCACCCCCCACTTGATTCCCATATATATATGTTTCGTCTCCAGTAACTATCATCACAGGTGAGACAAATACTGTTCACCACAGATCTCTAAAACAAAATAACTAATCAACAATTTTTTTGTTTGAGGAAATTTACCCTTAAATGTAGTATTTAATAAAGTCTTAATTCACAAAATTAAATGCAAAAAACTTCTGGTCTTAAGATGTTCAGAAAAAAGCTATATCAAAGTGAATACAACCTTGTCTGCCTTACTGCTATATTTCAAACCACAAAATTTAATGCTACATGACTGAAAGTTACTGCAAGTAATATTTTTTCGATGCTTCAGCTATGTACAGCAAATGGAAAGTGATTAATATATTCCATAAATATGTAAGATATATATCTAAATTAAGATTCAATAATGGTCTGCACACCAAAAATTACAAACAAATAGTTTAACAAATATTTCACTAATGTCTTTGAAAATGTTTAGAAAAATCAAATGGTACCGCCACAAAAGTTTGAAAAATAGTCCTCTAATTCATAACAAGAATATACCTTTACTTTTTCTTTTTGTTGTTGGTATCCTTCCTTGTTTTCTTTGTTTTTGTTCCTTTCTTATCTGTAACAAAGTGCATAAAGCATAAGTACAATACTTGATAAAATAGCTATAAAACTGTTGTAAAGAGTTATAATTTAATCTATTATTACAAAAAACAAAAACAAAACAAAACAACAAGAAAATGTGCCTTGGCCACACCCAATCTCTCTTCAGTCAAGTATGAAATATTTGGCACAGCCTTAACGAAATTTGCCAGTGAAGAAGTCTCATCATGTTGTAACTGTGTATATATATCAAGTTTCATGATTATGGGCAGTTAAAGGTTCCAGCAATGGAAAACCTAATGTGGGATGCACAGTTGAATTGACGGACAAACGAACAGAAAATATGTCTACTGAAATTTTGTAGTCAGGACATACAAAAACTAAAAAAAAATTCCAACAATCGAACATATTTTTTTCAGCAGGAATATTTAAACACCCATTTTTTTCTAGGGCCCTATGCTTAAAATGTGAGCTAGCTTTGCTTGAAAATAAAGCAAAGGATTATCCATTCCAAAACTAGTAAGCTGTGAGCTACTGCTCTCTCAGTATACCCCAGCTATACACATCATTTAATTGACTGAGTCGGTAAACAGGAAGTAAATATGCAACGGACCTGAAATCGGTAATCGCAATATAGGACCACATGGTAATGTCACATATTTTCAAAATTTTCAGTGGTTGTGGTAAGAAGAAAAATGTAACGAAAGTTATGTTACGAACCAAGTATACCCCTTCTTCTTCGAATAATTAGTGTTATTAAAATTCTCTCTGTTAACTGAGATAGGACTAAAATGTACAACTACAAAGCGTACGGTAGATGTTAAGAAAGGATTCTTAAAAATATAAATCACTAAAGTGGATAATTTATCCCAGTGATCGAAAAATAAAACATATTATTAAAAATACCTTTTGCCACACTTTTTCTCTTCCTCACTGTTACAATCACCTGTATAAATATATTTTGTTTTTATTTATTGAAAATATGCCAAAATACCTGATATTTAAACATATCACATGCATATTTAGCTATAAATTTCTTATATAAATTTAATTCTATTTCTAAGACCATTTGTGTACATGTAAAAAATAAAAATATTACGTTGCACACAAAATATAATTATTTCATGCAAACAACTTTAAAAGTTGTTTGCATGAAATAATTATTGTGCTCACAAAATATTATCTGGTGGGGACAAAATGTTCAACTGTGGGATTGCCTCTTATACAGGAAAGGTTTCAGTTGGTCTGCTATATTATAGAGGTTTCAGTTGGTCTGCTATGTTTATTCTATAAACATATACCAGTGCATGTACCTTGTTTCAACGATCTGTTTTGAATAATACAATCAAAAACATGTACCAATATTCCTTTGCCTGTGTCAAATCAAGTCTTTATATATTTTTTCCCACAAGTAGCTGCCTTTGGCTTTGGCATACATCTTTCCATTATCATTTCTTTGCCTTTTTACATTCAATCTGACAAAAAAATAACAACATTTTCAAGTTAATACAAAATGATTACAGGTATTGAGATTTTTTAACCATTAATAACCTACCTGAATTAAACACAGACTGTACATTGTTTATATATCTATGGTTGTACTTTGAAGAATAGAAATAGGACCAAATTTATGTATGCTTATAAAATCAACAAAATCACTTAAAAATTAAAAACTGTTGCCATGGTTTCTGTACCATTTATTTTAATATATATTTTGCAACTGAGTTGAAAGTTTTCACAGATTCTCATTAAATTTGAGAAGTTTTAAATTTATATAAACATGTAAACCTAGAAGTCAAATAAGAAAACTATTCCTATTTCCTATTATCTCCTCATTATGAAGAAGGAACAGCCATTAATTTGAACAAATTTGAATTCTTTTTATCATGGCTTTTGTTGAAATTCTCAGAAATTGAAATTAGCTCAAAAGTACCTAAAAATCGTCATTCAAGGGCAATAACTCCTACAAGAAGCCAATACAAAACTTCACACTAATAGCAACTATTGTAGACTTAATGTGCTGATGATCAATTTGAAGTAACGGTTTTCTCAGATAGCTATTATAATTTTGAGTTATGATCAAAAACATGTGTTGACACCCATGTTCTATTTTTAGTAACAGCGGCCATCTTTGTTTGTTGAGCAACACCCTGGGTACAAATTTGAAACTAGGAACCCTAAGGATGATTGTGGCTAAGTTTGAAAAAAATTGGCCCAGTGGTTTCAGAGGAGAAGATTTTTGAAAAAGTTTACGACGAACGACAGATGCCAAGTGATAGCAAAAGCGAAAAAATTGGGACTTAAAATAGAATCTTTTCATTGGTTTTATATTGTCATAAAATCACGTAAATTCAGTAAAATGAAAAAATTACACAAAATCTTGACTTTTTAACTTGTAGTTGTTTTTTTTTTAAACTAGTCAAATAAAGTTTGGACTAGTGATACCTAGCAGGTCTAAGTCTGAAGAAGTAGTCAAAAATGTTTATGGCACAGACTGCCTCTTGCAATGAATTTTAAGGGATTAAAAAAATGTAAATACATGAATACAGTTCATAATTGTGTGAACTGATTTAGCCTTATATTCATTAACAGTACATGAATGGTTCATATATTCATGGCAGGGATGTTTTAATATTTCACACTTTGGATATCAGAAAAGACAAACAGTAAAACAAAACAAAAAATGTCTGCAACTTCAAGATAAGAAAGCAAATTTCAAAACTCCTTCAGAAATGCATGTATTTAAATCAGTCTGTGAAAAAATAGGTACTGTGCATAAGCAAGAATATGAGTTGTGTATCTGGCAGACAGAAAAACAGCATACATGTAGATGGGAGACATACTAGTATAATAAATAACAGTTATTACCTTAGTCATGACTATGCTTCCATGGCATGGATGTGCCTATACTTGCATACTCCTTTACCATGTTTACCATACATGTTGGGTTGATACTAGTATCTGAAAAAAAAATCATTAGAAGTAATATTTTATACAATATAACTTCAACTCAAAAATGTGCATAAATCCCACACAAAAAATAAATTTGCATGTTTCCTTATTAAAATTATTTATACATGTGTATGTAACAGTGTCGTCTTTCCACCAGTGTATTACTTCCGTACACTAGTGTATTATTTCATGTAATTAAATTACACTAGTGTAAAATTTCCAATGGACAGTTCAATTATTATTAACTCACCTTCTATTAAAATGTTGTTACATGGAATCTTAAATCTTAATTCCTTCACTTGTAATCAAGTGGTATGTTGGATTACTGAATATAATGTTCACATTTCTGAAAGTTGTAACTTTTCAACAATTTGATTGACAGCAACAGATCTGTTATCTTATTTCAAGTTCCCATTAAAGTTCAAGTAAAGTTCATGCAGTTTATTACTCATCATCATGTTATACAGATTATAGAAGATGCATGTACACTAAGCACTAGAGTTGGGTAAATATATTTACTTGTTGCAAAATGGTACAAATATTGTTGTCTGCACTTTTAAGTATCTTAATCTTAAAAATTAATTAATGCATTTCTTGGTCACTAGAACTAAGAGTATATGGGGTCTTGTAATATTTTCATGTTTGAAAACCCCTCAATAGAATTCAATAAAATTTTAGAATTTGCTTTGAATAAGCTATGACAAAAAATTTTGTTTAATTTGTTAAACAGAAACATCTTTAATCTTTAAGTGTTCTGATGACTTCCAGTGTTAAATTAATCAGGATCAGGATAAGTCCTTCCTTAATGAAGATCAAAACCTATTCATGATCTGTTATTCATGATAAAAACAGATTATCATTGTCTTACAGCAACATTACTGTCAAGTGGATGCAATCATTAAGTTTTTAGCACTGATTAAATTATTACTCGATTATTTAATCTAGCTATGTGTAAATTGATTATGTTTGCAAATTAACCTAATCAAAATGACTTGTTTATGTGAATGGTGTTTAACACCACTTTCAGCAGTTTTTCTGCTGCTATATCGCCACATCGAATTTATATTGGGCGAGGAAGTCTGAGTACATGGAGGAAACCCAGACCTCTAAATATGCTAAACTATACATGTAGGCTATTAATAAACTTTTAAAATCTATTCTGCAACTTATCAGAAAATTATGCTGGATATGGAAATTCTGTCATAATGTCAAGGAGTAGTTTTGTTTGAATGTTTGTCTGTATCTGTATGTGGTATAGTATTGGATCATTTCATGGTTATGGGTGTAGCCACCTTATTAGCTTTCTGGGAGCCTTCAAGGCTTCTTCAGTAGATCACTGGTGACTGTTTTAATAAATTAAATTTTATTATTTGGTTACAGCTATTTGCAATTTAAAGCATTTTTATGATAACATGAAACATATACTACTTTGTGTTTATTTTTGTATTTTTAAGTTTAAAACAATTATATAGTACTATCTGTACCAAACCCATGGGGAAGGAGAATTCATAAATTCTCATCGAAAGCAGAGTGACTAGTAACAAATTAAGTGCTCTAATAAAATCACTTGCTGAAACCAAATCCCTATAGTATGTATGGCTACATGGATGAAACATGCATTATGCAGTGATAATAAATGAATGTTAATTAGTTGAAAGGAATGCACAAAAATGTTTGAAATTTTTCAGTTGTGAGAAATTCTAATATGACATCCTGCATTCGCTATGTAAACAAAGCCGTGTTAAAATTCCAATAAATTTAGTTCGCACATGCGCAAGTTATTGGTTGAAGTCGTTTAAATTTAATTGAAAACAACTCAATTTTTTAAACCATAATCATCGTTACTGTTAATAGAGTTGTTATTTTAAGTCTGAATTCTGCGATTTGCATGATTCATTATTCAGCCATTAAATTATGTTTCCACCTTTCTAAATTATGACAGCCATTCACTAGCGCACATTTATATGCCGCTTCACTGTACAATAAACTAGAGGAATGTATTCACACGAATACGACTCACCCACCTGCCAAATTTGTTTTCTAGCACAAATGTTGAACAATATATTACCAAATGCAAAGTCAAGATCATGGGTGTACACGCAGGATTCAAGCGCTTTTTTTTTTTTTCAATCTGTCGATATTTTGCCAATTGCAGCAAAAAACTTCAACATCTTGTTATATTATTTCTGACAGAAAATTTTCTTCATTCAGCCATTTGTTCCCAATGACAACAATATGCTGAAAAGTACACCCGACATTGTTTTAATCCTGATTCGACAAGGAAACTATCAACAATAAGAAAAATTATTTAATTAAAAAATAAACAAACGTGAAGGATAGATAAAATCTGAGATTTTTTTTTATTAAATTATTCCCCCCTCCTCAATATAATGAATTGGCATTCAAAACCATGTGGGTATATTTAAATCCACTGTGTTATCTATCTAAACTGCAGCTGTAGCTGTGTAAGCTATTTATAGAACAGTGTGCACATCAATGAACAAAGAAACATTAATTAGGGAATATCTCTGTAATAATTTAATTAATACAAAAGTTAATATATTTTATAAAAGTGTAATACAATAGATAATTTATAATCTACACCTTTTCACTATCTTTTAAAATTATGTCACGTGACATTTTTACAAGCACAAATGCACAACCATGTGATATATTCAAATACCTGTTACCGATCGACAACGTTGGTTATTTATAGAACAGTGCACACAGCATTGAACAAAGAAAAGAAACCTTAATTAGTGAATATCTCGTTAATAATTAAATTAATCAAAAAAAAGAACGCTGTTCGTTTATTGTACTAATCCCTGCAAGTTTGAGCTCTTAATATTGTGGTTTTTGGATAAAAACGGTTTCACACAAAATCTGTGACGGACAAAATTTTGCCAAAGTGAATACATTACTTAATGACCCGCCTCCTAATGGAGGGTGGGTAGGTAATTAAATTTATGAATAGGTCTGGTTTAGAAATTAAAATATATGATTAGGTCGCGTTTTATAACTCCTGAAAGTATATAGGGCGCATTTACCCCCAAATCTGTACCTAAAATTGTACCATTAGTTACCCACCCCTCTCCCATGTGAGATAAGTACATTTTCTGGGGCTTTGAAGTTTGTAATTTTGTCATGGTTTTGATTCAATAGAAATTATATTTTTAATATTTTAATTTCGTTTAAATACTCTATACATGAGCAAAGTTGGTTATTTCGTATAACCTAACTTGGTTTTTCAGCACGTGACTGATTGTGACGTCATAATAAGATGTATTGATGATGTTGACTATACATGAATTCTTTGGCAAACAACAAGTGACGACACTAAAATTGTGAATTGCAAATATTATTTGATTACTTGTAAAATATTGTTCATGTTACTTCATTTTTACTATAGAATTTTAAATATAAGGTTTGTTTTCAATTGCTGGTTAGATTTTTGGATATAAAAGACTTTGGATCGATTTACGCTGCAACATAAGTTTACCGCTTCGCGGTTTATTCAGTGTAAATCAACCCAAAGTCGTTTATATCCAATAATCTAACCAGCAATTGAAAACAATCCTTAAATACTTAAATTAGAATTAAGAAATTCCATAATATAAGAATGGACTATAAATTAATATATAAATCAATATATCTAATGATCTGCTAATTGGTTGAAAGCATTCTATTTCATATATCTATAATTCTAATATGATTTTGCATATTTAGAAATACATTTATTTCATTGGTTGACATTACTTCTGGTAGAGGTTTTCAACAAAATTTATTTCTTGATAAATGAAGTTGACTTAATTTATATTTGGATAAATGACGTAGACCGAACTATTTTTACCGTAACCAATGTAAACAAAGATGGCGGCTTTCAATATCGAAAGTAGCAATCAGCTTATAAATTATTTGTTTGATGAATTATCATAAATGATTTGCTAAATTTAAAACTTTCCTTGTGTTCGATACAGAAAATAAGGTTATTGATTGATATAAAACTTAATTGTGTTTATTAAAATCAGAAAATGGTTTATGGAATAATCGCACGTAAAAATAAACAAAATATTCATACGTTCAGTCAATCCCGCTACCAAATACACAAGAAATATGAAGTTGAGAAACACGTTAGATAAATTAATTCCTTAATGCAATTTTAAAGACTTTTAAAGATTAAACAGTTTTCAATGGATTTATCTGTATATCAAAAAGACCAACTCACTCACAAACATATCATTGTTTGTGAGTGAGTTGGTCTTGTTGATATACCGATAAATCCATTGAAAACGGTGTTTAATCCTATAATAAATACTGCTAGACTCCCCTTTTGTGTATAACTAGAAGGTGTGTGGCAGTGCAAAAAAAAAAAAAAAGATAAAAGTTAAAGATGACAGGAAGACATCTATAGGAACTATTGTAATTTAATAAAAATTGGGAAATTTAATTAAAATTAGAGATGGAATTGATAAGGAGTTAAAAACAGTCATGAGTGATTGTTCAAAGCCTGTCTGAAATGATCAGGATCAGGCTGCAGAACAACAGTGGTTGGTAGTTTATTTCATAATACAACAGTCTGCTGAAAAAATTAGTATTTGTAAGTGTTTAAGGGTCATTCTGAGCTATTATGCAATTATAACGTCCGCAACTTTCACTGCTTAAAAAATCTCAGTAAAATCGAGATTTTTAAGTAAAAAATCTTTATCCAATAACAGATGACCACAGGACATAGAAAAGATAACCATATGCCAATCAATCAACAATTTTCTTAGCTATGTTCTGTTATGCATGTTTTGTCAATAAAAAATGGTGTCCAACCCGGGGACAAATTCACCCCTCATCAGATTTGGTCCTTCTTGTGATTGATTTAGAGTGAAGGTAAGTATGATTAATGAGTCAAATAAAAGATGAAGGATAAATAAATGCAGATAAACTACAAGATAATCAAATTTCTTTGTCCAAGTATCTTAATTTATACTTATAAATAGTTGTTTCGGACATCACTCTGGCTGTCAAAATTTCCATAGATTTTAATTTTGTCTATTTCTTCTTATGAGCTGAAAAGGGACAGTTTCTATTGATTTGTCGCTAGTATTGTTATTTTTATATACATGATTGGGGTTTTATTGCTGTAAAATGATATAACAAACTAAATACTTTAAAAATGGTAGAAGACGTGACTTTTCGGTCAAAAAACGACGTCCGCAACTTGTGGATACCAGCGGAAAGCTTTCTGTTCTGATCCGGTTTCATATCCGAAAATATGTGCATTATTGTACACATTTTGTGGTCTACGTCATCGAAAGTTGATTACAATAACAACATGGCTACGATTGTGAATGCAAGTTGGTCGGTCAACAAATCTTAACAGGTAACGTCCAATTCCTTCTATCAAAATTGTCGAAAACATAGGAAATTGACATTGTGAGTAATATTTATTGTAATGTGCAACTTTTCGATCAGTTATCGATAACAATAATAATCTCAGTTGATATTTAATCAACGTTGTGTTCCAGAAAATACGATTCCTTGATAAGTACGTGACACTTTGACCAACATGACCAGTCCTTCGAATCACATTTAGCTATGTCAAACGTGAAATATAACATCCACACCCCGATTCTCAAAGTAAAAAATCAAACCATGTTTCTTATATAAAAGTTGAAGATGTTTTGGTTATATATTATTTTAGAAATAAACAGTAGATTTTCAACACTTTGCCTTACATGAATAAAGCACAATTCGGACATCACAAATGACAATGATTATTATTGGCCTACTGCAGACCCCTGATATGCTGGTCAAAGGTCGAAATTACTCTATGTTTTTGATGGTGTGTTTATTATTATTTAAATTTATGTAAAATACTACACAAATTGTACTGATTGCTGTTTAATTATATTTCAATCATGCTGTAACTTTATGAAAATTCATCAATTTTTAAATAGCTTGGTGTTGAAAATAATGTATACATTTTTTTTTATCAAGATTAACTTAATCTTCAAGGTTCATATAAATTTTTTAAAAAGTGGAAAAATGACTAACATGAAATTTTTGAGAAAGGCAGTTTTACTTTGACTGTTAAAATTTAAAATTTTAAAGTGATTGTTTAATACTTATACTAATTCTAGGTTTCTTATCATTTTCCAGAATTTCCAAAGGGCCCAAAGAAGAGAGTTGGAGAATACAAATAAAAGTTATTTTGAAATTATATATTTGTATATCATTTAGAAATTATTATATTGGTAAAAATGTGTTTAAAACTGATACTACATGAGCATCAGAGAAAATTTTCAGCTAACATCTGTCTCTCAGATGAGTGCAGATGTTGGATTGTCATAGGGTTTTGTTTTATTTTCCTTTACTGGATTTGACATGCTTAATTGACAACGTGACAGGTGTGTTGCAACAGGCAGGAACTGCTTACTCTTCCGGAGTTCACTCTGGTTACGACTTGAGTTCGCGTTGTCAGTTAATGTTCAACAGTATTTTGTGCTTTGTGTTTGCCGGTTTTGCCTTTGCTCATTGGACTTTTTGCTTTGGAATGCCCCATTGGTACCTTTTAGCTTCTTTTATTTATTGGGATTGGCTTCAAATATGTTATAATTTGATTTCCTTTTGGTCACTTTGGTGTATACAGTTCTACATTGTCTGGTTATTTGTATATTTTGGTCCCTCATTGTCTTAAGTGAGCATAAGTATATCTGGTGAGACTTGAAATCAAACGTGTCATGCGAGATAAGAAATTTTAAACAGATGACTTGCATAATAAACATGGTCCATGAGGAGTTATTTGATAATTAAAAGGAGGGATATACAATACATGAAAATCAGACACAAAATCACTTAAAATTTGATGTTTCCTATTTCATGTATTTACCAAGCTGAATATTTTGTTGAGTCGAGTATAATATAAAGCTTAACGTAGCAATTTACTGTAGAATGCATTTAAAAAACATGAAACCTTGATCATCTATAGAGAAGAAATACTAGAAAGAGTAAAAGGACTCTTAGACAATAATGTGATGTGGAATAAGTGTACGTGACACAACCTCACTGTAATTAAACAGAAATTTCTCGTTCACAACGAAAAACGCCCAGACAACATACATAACACTCAAAAGCTGAAAAAGACTAAATATTGTAATATTATTTCAACCTGGATTACAAAAAAAAAACTTGTACCAATACATCTGTAAAACTTCGAAATCTAAGACCATTAATTTTGTTTTCAACTGTGCTGAGCAGTTCTTTCTGTACAACAGCATACTACAGAGGATGCAGAAGGTGCTAATCAACATGACTGAGAAAGTCCAATACAAAAAAAAAACAACATTTATTTCAGAACAGCAGGTGATATGATAAACTTGAAAATTAACTGTCTCATCTGGCATCATTAAAAATTGGACAAAAAATATTTTATCCTTGTTAACTGTGGTAACTGTGTTTGAACACTGTAAGCAATGCAAAGTTGCGGACATTACTTTACATTGTAAATGTCAACATGTCAAAATAATGTACATCACCTGAAATTAACAGAAATGATTAGTAGACACTATGGTAGATAATTATTTAATTATAAATATTAAATTAAAATCATGAGTTTGCAGAACATGGGTACCATTTTGATCATGGTGTTGACACAAAACGTTCACAGAAAGAATTTACTCTGTTATTTTGGTAACGTCCAACACCATCTTGAAGAGGTTCGTAAAATATACAAAAAAGCACAAAAACAATGGACAAAATGCAAAATAATTCAGATTTAATTTTTATATAAAATGTATAGGAGAGCTTAAGATATTATCCATTACATCATAAAAAATATTCAATAAAGTGTTTGACATCGTGATGTCCGCTACTTTGGTAGTACCCCGATATTTCCCCAATTATAACCCCCAAAATAATAGAAAACTATCTTCTCCATGATAAAAAATTGCAGAAGAGATATTTATTTTTGATAATATCCAATCAAAAAGTCATTTTTTATAGATTAAATATTTTTTTCAGTGTCCACAGAAAATTGCATAATAGCTCAGAACAACCCTTAACTTAGTGTGAATCTGTCCTTATGTTTTAGGGACGCATGGTTCTGTACATGGTCATGGGGGGGAGCTAGAGGTGAGTCCATTCACAGGTTAACATTTTTTTATTTTTCCCAAAGCAGATAACAGTAGAAACAGCAAATAAATAAAATGAATTTACAGTGTTCTGACTATTCGAAAAGGTCAATGGCCCTACTTTTCAGCAGCTACACTTACAGCTGTCGTAGTGTCAGCTAGGGCTACGATGTGATTACTCATTTTGAGATAGCTACAAAAGAATCCTGTCACTGTCAAATAACGAGAATAAGGGAAAATAACACAAATATTGATAATAAAAATTCTACTCACGATTTTCATTACACTTGGTCAAAATCACTTTCGTCTGCTTTTCGCCAAGTCTCATGCTGTAAATCGCCGCATTTTAACTGGTACCTGTCCATATGCAGAATTATAATATGTAAATTTTGGAACCCAGTATGGCAACTGGATACACCGGTAAGGCGAAGATACTTGCTTAGCCCAGGCCACAGGCGGTAGTGTAACAGTATTTCAAATAATTCTGTGTGCGACAGGTGTCAGCGATTTATTGTTTGGTCTATTTTAGTTCAGAAATTAATAGAAGTAAGTCAAATACAAATCAAGATTGAAACAACTGTACATTAAAATCTAAATTACGATGAATATGTGTGACCTCATGTGTCATAAATGGTATCGTAACGACTCGCCCCACTCTCGAGTCGCCCCATGTTAATAACGAGTCGCCCCACATAGGTAAAATATATAATATAAGTTTATAAATTTAATATCTTAAAACATATTTAAATATATTTAATTGAATGTATACCATAAATTATTTAATTTGCATATATATTTTATTGCTAGGTGTTTAATTGGCGGTGGATCTCTTGATATTAAAGTGAACTCATCTTCACTTCTTTAATTAATTGTGGTATTTATAACTGAATGTTTGTTTGTTTACAATCGTGATTAACTGTGATGGGAAGGGAGAAAGGAACAAAGGGGAGAGAGAAAGGAGCAACAGGTGAGGAAGAAAGGAAAAAAATGAAAAAGAGGGAGGCAGTACTAGTATATTCTTTAAATTCGTACCTGAAAATCATTTAATAAGTGATAATTCATTGGTTTAGTTGAAAAAAAAAAGACTATAAATTATTTACATAAAACTCTGGTAAAGAGATAAATTGCATCCAAATGATCAGAATTTTTTACTGCTAGTATGCAGTATGGTTTTTTTCCTAAAGCGTATGCCTGTCCCCTTTACATATTAAGTACAATCGTTGTTTTTATGGTCTCTTGTTAACTGTCTCGGTGTAGTTTGAATAAGCAAGCACGTTAGATATTTGTTAACAATAAGACAACCTTGTATTTTTAAACTGTTTTCAATAGTATGTAAGATTAACAGTATTCTACACTTTAATTTACAGGCAGCATTGAATAGTTTTACATTTAGAGGAAGATGCGATTAATTAAAACACCGAGCAGTACAATATACGCAAATTAAAAAAATTATACTATCAATGTATTTATTTATATTATATATAAATTTATATTATAAAATATATTTTTTATATATGTGGGGCGAGTCGTTATTGAGTGGGGCGACTAGTTATTAAAGGTGGGGCGACTCGTTATTAATATGGGGCGACTCAAGAGTGGGGCGAGTCGTTATATATTCTCTTAATATGCCAATTAGGCCATTAAGGGGACACAACAGTTAAGATTGAAAACTTTTTAAGATTGAAGTAAATGAAGACGAAGTAATAGTTACTTTTGCGTTTTATTGCATTTCCTTATGTCAATGCATGTAGACAGTGCTTAAGTTAAACAAATATACAATATTGTTATTATGTTTACCTTTTTTAATTTTTTGGTTATCATTAATATTTATTACATGAATATAATTTTGCGTGTTTTTGATTGGTTTAAAAACAACTTTTGGGTCACGATAAATCGCAACAGTACTAAAATTACATTAAATGTTTGTACGCTGCACGATTCCGCTGCATAGTAGTTCAAGAATGCAGTATTAAATAAAAGTATTAAGGGTAACAACAATTACAAAATGTAAACAGGGGCTCCAGTAGAAAAAACATCCTCTGTTTTTCGGATCAAGTGAGATGGTGGTTTTATTCATGTAATAAAACAATTAATCACTTTGATATACGGTCGCTATCAGGATTGATCAGCCCCCAAAAATGTATATTCACCTCGCCTAGCGGCTCGGTGAATATTACATTTTCTCTGGCTGATAAATCCTGATAGCGACCTATATCAAAGTCATTAATTGTATAATATCACAGGTTTATAGTCGTTTCGTACCTGCCATTTCGTACCATAAAAAACCATTTCGTACCATGTCCATTTCATACCACATCTTAATTGTTAATGGTTGATGTTATGTACTATTTTTAGGTTTGGATCCAATATTTATTTTTAATAGAATGATAGACATAAAGGTTATTTTTATTTTTTATTTGTTATCATAGCTACAATTAAAATGATGCACAACAACAATATATAGTACATATTATATGCAATAACAAGATAGATAATGAATGATACACAAAATTAAATATATGAATTTTAAACTTGAATTGTCACAAAGTGTTATCTTATAACATAACAAGTATGATTGTTCGGCTCATAAACATTGCGGGGTTGAGTCGGAGCAAACGGCCGATGGAGATTTAATTCTGTATATACTGGGCCCAAATGTCAAAGAGGATTTTCTATGTTGGCTTGGACATATCCCATCTATACAAGGACAATTGAAAATCATTGTTTTAACAACCAAACCGCATTTTCCTTTTATCATTCACATTCCAATGAACATCTTTGAAGATATTATAGCAAGCTAGTTCTGTATTTTGTTAAATTATTATTTTTAATAAAACTCATAAATTAACATGCTTATAAATACTGGTATTTGAAATATTAAAATAAACAAGTAACACAATTAAATCATATATATGGTACGAAACTGTCAATGTCGAAATAGCATATGGTACGAACTGGCAAAATCTTGGTACGAAATGGTAAATTTGGGTACGAAATGGTCATGGTACAAAATGAACATGGTATGAAACGACTAGACACCATATCACAAGGGGGAGGGGGGGGGGGGTCGAGTGTGTCACTTTTTTACCTTTTGAAAATATATGAAAGGGTAGCCTTTTTCATTGAAAAATATATCAATGGGTATAGTTGTAAATTATCTAGTAAATATATCCATGCCTCAATTCTTATATTGAGCATGTTAAGCCTATTGACCTTTTCGAAATCTCATAGTCACATGGTTCTGTGGGGTGTAAGATCGACAGTTATCATGTTGTTTCTGTGGAGCTCCGAATTTTTTAAAATAAAACAAAAAAATAAATTTTTTATAGAGGAAGACCCGTATTTTTGCAAAACAATTTATGAAATATAAAAATTTTGTGTTTCTTTAAATTATATAAACTGCTGCTTAATTAAAATTGAATTATTTTTCATTGTATTTAATTACATTTTTCAAAATTTCGTTTACTTATTAGCTTTTTTAATTTATGTTAGTTTAAAGGACTTCATATACGATCTACGTATGTTTTATTTCATTCTATAAGTATCCAAATATAAATTGCATTTTAAAAATTATTTAAAATAAAATGTTTAACTCTTAAAATAAATAAAAATCAATATCTGTGACTTTCTCTTATAATAAAGATATTTATTTTCCTTCTGTTTGCTCTTGCATTTTTACCACTGATTTTTACTGATTTAGACGTCTTATTTTGATTAAAAAAAACTGTTTTTAAAATCTAATTTTCATATAAAAATCATTATTTAAATTTACTTTTTCTTGTCGTATTATGTCGGTCTTTTATTGGTCTTTCATTTTTACCTTTCATCAATGTAAAGTGTCGGGTAATAGTAAGCAATTAACGAATAAACATTAGGCAATTTTAATATACAATTACATCACAGCAATATCTCTTACCCTCCCCACGCCCTGTTCTCGTCGAATTTGCGAGAGTTTGAGATTTCGAAATTGTCAATGTAGACCACAATTATTTTACAAAACAAAGTGTTCCATTGACAACACTTGATCATTTTGGTAGTGAGTGTACTATTTTGTCAATGGGGATGTGCAGTAATAAAATATATATGAATAGGTCTGATTTAATAATTCAGTATTACTATTTGATTGGGTCCCATTTAAAACATCTGAAAATATATGAAAAGGGTGGGTTTTCAAATCTCCGTCCATAGACCTGTACCTAAAAGTATCCTTAGTTACCTCCCCATGTTGTATATTTATTTCTTTATTACCACAAAAGTAGTTTTACATATATATTTTTTAAGGTTAGTTAAACAGAAAACTGAAAACACAACCTAGCAAAACTCAAGGAAGATTTTGTGACATGTAAACAATAAAGGCACTGTACAGAATATGGACATGTTCATGTTGGAACATTTTTTCTATTGGATTTTCGAATACAAAGGTAATATAGGAATAATAAAAAAAGGCCAGCAAAAACATCAGCAGAGGCGTATGATTTTTGAAATGGCTGGAACAGCCATATTTTATTGAATATTTCAATAGATGTTTGTTTCTTAAGTGTTTGAAGTACGTCATATTAGAATTTCCTTTTCTTGTATGCATTACCATTTTCCCCAGATGAAAGAAGTATTACGATTTAATATACACAAATTATTATACCCCCGCTTGAAAAGCGGGGGGGTATATAGTGATCATGGTGTCCGTCCGTCCATCCATCCATCGGTCCGTCCGTTTCACTTTCTCTTTTTTGCAACTCCTCCTACACCACTGAATGGAATTTAATGAAACTTACACAGAATCCTTGTCACGTAGTGCCATTGTGCATGAGATATTAAACATTTTGATTGGAATGATATTTGGGGTTTACCATAGAAAAACATGGACTTTGTCATTGACCTAAGGGGGTCCTCATCTCTTATGTGCAACTCCTCCTACTCCACTGAATGGAATTTGTTGAAACTTACACAGAATCCTTGTCACATAGTGCCATTGTGCAGGAGATATTTATCATTTTATTCAGAATGATATTTGGGGTTTCCCATAGAAAAACATGGACTGTCATTGACATAAGGGGATACCCATCTCTTATGTGCAACTCCTCCTACACCACTGAATGGAATTTGATGAAACTTACACAGAATCCATGTCACATAGTGCCATTGTGCAGGAGATATTTAACATTTTGATTGGAATAATATTTGGGGTTTCCCATAGAAAAACATGGACTTTGTCATGGACATACATGACATAAGGGGATACCCATCTTTTATTTGCAACTCCTACACCACTGAATGGAATTTATTGAAACTTACACAGAATCTTGGTCATATATTGCCATGTGCACCGGATATTAAACATTTTGATCAGAATATTATTGGAGGTTTCCCATAGAAAAACATGGACTTTGTCATTGACATTAGGGGATACCATTCTTTGGGGGATGGGGGAGGGTTACATGTTTTATCTGCAACTCCGCCTTCACGTTTAACTAGATAAAGTTTTAAGTTCATAATTAAGAACACCTGAATTTTCAAAGTAATTGTGAGCGGTGGGGGGGGGGGGGATGGGGTATCGATGGACAGGTTTTTTTACTCTAGTTTCTTCAATGTTGTAACCATTGTTCCTGTCTGTTGCTATAAAGATCAGTCTCCTGGGACACTAAAGTGTCAATGATTTATGTTAACTAGTTTAGTTATAACTAGTTCTTTCTAATATAAGGTCAAATCTTGAACAACACATGTTTATGTTGAACATTTTGTACATTAATTTAACTTCTGTTATAAATTAGGAAAAAGAAAATCTGTTTATTCTTATCCAAACTGATTTTGTATGGAAAGATACAGTTTAACATATTATTCAATTATTGTCTTTTTAGAGGTTGTTATAAGTTTTAATAGACTCAAATATTAATATTGTCCAACACCTAAGGCAGAGATGAATATTAATTTTTCAGCCAATTAAAACTTATATCAACTGATACAAAAGACTGTAATTGTTTTATTACATAAAAATAAGACAAAAGGGTTATTGGTTGTCTCATTTACATTATGTAATGTTTTTAATTTTATATTAATTAAGATGCGAGAAGTATAATTCCAATTTTTATTATTCCAAATGTTATAGCAAAGTACATGTACAATGATGTGTTAAAATCACTCTCTCTCTCTGTAACAATTTCTTTTCTCTTTTTCTAATCGTAGACTCCTCCCACAATATTGATACCATATTTTCAAAGATTCCAAATGTGTTAACACAAGTTTTTGGTCAATACATCAGAAAAAGTAATTGCTACAGAGAAAAACATTGGCATTAACCATGTTAACATAAATTGATCAGTGCATTAAGCTCTAACAAATTTCCTATTTGTCCGAAGTTATTGTAGGAGTTATTGCCCTTAAATTATTATTGTTGACAAAATTTTAAGTTTTTACAATATAACTTGAAAACTATAATGGTTGCTTACAAAACAAATAGACGTCAGACCACTACTTATAAGAGGCATTGCCCTTAAATGATATTTTTTAAGGAAATTTTCCGTTATTGTTGTCTAACCTAAAAACTATAGCTATAGAGTGACTGTTAATTGCAAAACTGATAGCAGAACATATATGTATAATGTTCTTTTTTTTATTCATATAGTGAAAGATAGTTATTTTTTTCTAGCCTTTATGTTACGCTAGTATGAAACACTAGTAAAAACAACAGCTAATAAATAAGCTAATAAACAGGAAATGAATTTGCCATGATAACATTTATGTATTTTGATTTTACAGTTGGGTTCACAAATGGTCTGTGTATAAATAAATGTTCATGGTTAGTTATTGGTAATTGTAACCAGTTGTTGTATGTTTTAAATTAAGAGATGAGGGAACAAAGCAAAAAAATTAATACATTGTTGTTATTGTTGTTTACAGGACAATTATGGAATTACAAGAGACTTCTAATAACATGTTGAACACAGCTGATAAACCAACACAGAGTTTCTCAGGTAGGTTATTGTGTGGTTTAATAAATGTATTTCTTTCATTACTTCAACATGTCATGCAATAATTAATTTATAATACCTATCTTTAAACAACATACTGTACATGTAGAACACACTGTCTGTTCACATATTTTATTTGGATTCCAACAGGAAAATGTGGCTTTTTTACAGTGCAAATGATACATTGTTTTGTTCTGCATCATTTGATTTAATTGCCATGGCAAAGTACCTGTGCAAGTGAAAGAAGACACTCAATACTTGCTCAATTATATCAGACTTCAGATGTCTTATTAGTTTATTTAAAACAGTTTTGAGTGCTCAATGTAAAACTAGTATTATTTATGCAAAATTAAGTCATTTTAAGCTTGAATCAGAATAATTTGATAAAACAGTTTTTGACTTGCTTGCAACAAATGTCACTAAATGCCAAGACATGTATATGGTTTCAAGAAACGGCAGCATTAACACTTGACATTCTGATATCTCTTTGTACCTCCGTCTATTGGAAAAAAAGGAGCTACATTATTTTATCCATCCATATAAAAAGAAACAAAAAGGAGCTACATTATTGTAGCTAGTGTCAGTTAAAAGTATAAGTGGTTAGATTCTAGTTAATTTACAAAGCAAATGAAGGAAGTTACATTTGAATTGTCTAATGTACAACATTAACATACACTGCTAAGGTAATATGCAAACCCCAATTTCTGCAAAACTCTTGGCTGAGTTGAGATTAAATATTTGTTTTAGTCAATACAAACTTGAGAATTTTAAAGTTGCTATGTGGTAATTGAGAAAAAACTCGAACTCAAGTCCGAGACTTGAATTCCAGGCCTTAGGAATTCGGAAGCAGTTATATATTATAATATTTATGATTTCAGATATAAAATATAAACTGTACTATGAGAGGTAGAAAGAAGTATGTTAAATGACTGAAGCATGCTGTAGTGTAGACCAACAGAATGAAAACCATTTACATGGAAACACAAATACTCTGTTGTATAGCCAGGAAGTTTTGTGTCTAGTTTGTAGATTTTTTATTTATATGTTATTACTGACTATATATATATCAAATGCCTCATGTATGTACACATTACACATGTTGATGTGCATTCACTACATTACTGCAATGTTAACTAGCTTGATCATGCAGGTGACAAAAAACTTACTGCATATTACATTTTTTTTATCAGACTACATGTATTGAAAAGGTGCATTTATTGATTTTTTGCATTTTCCTGACCATGATTCCTATCAATTACCTTTTTTCTGCAAATTCATTAGAACATTTGAAAACCCTTTGACTTTATAAAGTCTGTATTTGATATTTTTGTTTTTGATTTAGGTCAGTTTCTCTGTAACCTTGCATTTCATATTTTAAATGATGACCATTTAGAGGTTTATACATATTGGCATGAATTTTTTTTTCATTACTGATGCAGAATGCAGGCCAGAAATTTTCTGTGTCCACACCTGTTTATTTTGATCAAATTTTTAATGACTATGGAGGTTAAAAAAGTCTGATTCCACACTAAATCTTATAAGGTCTTCTAAGTCTTAGTTCCAGTCAAAAAAGTTGTATTGTGTCTATATGTTGTGTATATTTTCTTTAAATTACAATGTAGTCACCACCACTGTCACTTTTTTTAATGTATTTTAAACCAAGGATGTAAGTTTTAGGTATTTTATTTTATTCTTCATCACAAATTCTGTACATAGATTTTTAAAATATAAAAGAAATGCTCCTTTGGGCTTTCATACATGTACTAAACTATTTTAAAACTGAGTAAAATACTTGTTGAGTGATTTGTGAATTTGTTTCAATGTTTCAGACAATTTTTACCTAACATTGTGACAGTTGTGTTATTTTCAACAATCATATGTATTGTATGACAAAAATTGCATCTTCAAAAGAAAATGTATGAAAGTTATTATTTTGCATTTCCCTACCTATTGTAAGTCTGTAAGAAACATAATGAAATAAAGTAGCCTTTTTTTTTCTAATTTTTCTGAAATTCTATATGCTAGAAACATATGAGTCGGGAACCATTCTGAAACCACTTCTTTTCTAATTTTCAAGAAATATGATATATTAGATAAGATTTATTTGGAAAATTTCCAGAAGTGTTAAATGGTACGTGTGTCAAGGGTAGGTTAAATGTTTGATTTTGACTTGCCTGAAACTATTATCTTTACTCAAAATTTGTAGAAATGTAGTGATACATTTGACAAGATTAATTTCATGTACTTTCCGAAAGTGTTTTAAATGTTATGATTGTCAAGAGTCAGCAAAGCCTTGGATTTTGACTTGCTTCGGGAACTTTCTTAAAAACGATTTTTTCCTTAAAAATGTTGTAGAAAAATAGTGATATATTTGATAAGATTTTTCAGGATATTTCCTGAAACATTTTAAATGGTATGATTGTCAAGAGTTAGAAAAGTGTTAGATTTTGACTTGTTTCGGGATCTTTCCGAAAACATTTTTTCTCTTTAACATTTTGTAGAAATGTACATGTAGTGATATATTTGTTATGATTTTTTCGGGAATTTTCCCAAAACATTTGAAATGGTATGATTGTCAAGAGTAAGCAAACTGTTTGATTTTTACATGTTTCGGGATTTTTCCTGAAATGTTTTATTCTTAAAATTTTGTAGAAATGTAGTGATATATTTGAAAAGATTGTTCGGGATTTTTCCCGAAACATTTTAAATAGTATAATTGTCAAGAGTAAGCAAACTGTAGGATTTTGACTTGTTTCGGGATTTTTCCCGAAATATTTTATTCTTAAAATTTTGTAGAAATGTAGCGATATATTTGAAAAGATTGTTCGGGATTTTTCCCGAAACATTTTAAATGGTATGATTGTCAAGAGTAGGCAAACTGTTTGATTTTTACATGTTTCGGGAACTTTCCCGAAACATTTTTTCTCTTTAAAATTTTAAAGAAATGTAGTGATATATGCGATAAGATTTTTCGGGATATTTCCCGAAACATTTTAAATTGTATGATTCTCAAGAGTAAGCAAACTGTTAGATTTTTATTTGTTTCGGGAACTTTCCCGAAATTGTGCAAATGTACACATTTTATAAAGTGAGCTTGTATTTAGTGTTTATGATGTGAAATTTTGTTGTCTATATATTTGTTTGTTGAATAAAAGTTAATAATGGCTACAGTTTTTGCAGTATTATAAAATAAATGCTTACAGTTGAGGTTTACAAGGGAAAAGGGAATAAAATGGATTTTCCCTTTTTAAAATAGACAGCCTTAAATTCTTTTTGGAAAAATAAGCCAAACGTCAATTTTCAATAAAGTAGTAAGAGTGACGTCAATTTTCAGCGTTTTGCCCTTTTATATGCTGCACAAGAAATTTTGGTGCAGTTTGGTGCAGTCTTGCGCAATGCGTAAAATTACTGACGGCAATGACCAATCAATCAATATTATATAAAACAATCTTATACTTAAATAAAAATAAGTTTAAATATCATTTTTCTCAGTTAATTATCAACACACTAGAAATTATGTCAGTACAATTAAAATATAACATTTTTAACAATTATTTTATAAACACCCAATAAAAACGTTCGGCTACCAGCTGATCGAAAATGGCGGTAGACGACCGAAAACTTGAAGTTGTCAACACAGTAAATCGCAAAGTATTGCCATAAATAAAACAAAACAGTTTGAAATGAGAGATTCTATGAATAAGTACGACTTGACGAATCTGTGGATATAAGTAAGTTAACATGTCACACTTTAAATTTCGAGGAAATGAGCGAAACATGTGCAGATTTCTGCAACGACAAAATCGAGGGAACATCTCAAAGGTTAAAAAAAATATACATTACTTACGATCTTAAAACAATCAAACATGATAATTATTCTATGATTCTCATACTTGTGGAAACAATAAAAGAAATAATTAATTAATTTCAGGAATTCCAGAATAATTTACCTCATAAAAAAAAAGTAAACTTGGAAAAATATACATTTACGTATAGATACATGCATTGGCTATTTACAAAAATTGCAGAATTCTACAATACAATCATCACGGTTTCAAGCCATAAATAAATAAAACATATATGCGTAATAAATAGAGATAAAAAAAAATGAAGATAATAATAATAATCTTGGTAACCAAAAAAAAAATTAAAATGCGCCTAAGAGATAATATAACTAACTAAAAATGTATGCTTGTTAAGAAAAAATTCAAATAAGTTAAAATAAAATAAAATAACTTAATATAAACCAGGCTAAAAAGTAAAAGCTCAGTAAGAAATTTAAACGTTTTTGAGTATAATTTAAATAAAATCACTGTAAGCTCTCCTAAAAAGTAAAGTTTTTAACTGTTTCTTAAAAGCTGTTACAGACTTCTCGTGTCTCAAAACGATCGGGAGACTATTCCACAGCGTTGTGGCTGCCTGATCAAATCTGCGGTCACCGTATGTTTTTGTTCTTGTCTTAGGTTGTATCAGTAGCATCGAGTTTTCTGATCTAAGTGTTCTTGATGGTTGATACACAGTCACGAGGTCCTTCAAGTATACAGGTGCCACACCATTTAAAGCTTTGAAAGTATATAAAAGTATCTTATACTGTGATCTAAAAAGTACAGGTAACCAGTGTAACTCTACAAGCACAGGTGTTATGTGGTCTCTTCGTTTGGTACGTGTAACTAATCATACGGCAGTGTTTTGAATTCTCTGTAGCTTTGATGTTAGGCTTCCGTTTACACCATAGAGAAGCGCATTTCCATAATCGAGTCGTGATGTCACAAGGGCAGAGACGAGTTTTACAAGCGTCAGTGGAAATATAATGTCTAATGCGTCCAATATTCCTGATTTGTAGAAAGCACGACCTGACAAGAGATGATACTTGTGTGTCCATGGTAAGAGATTTGTCGAAAAACACACCGAGGTTTTTAACAAAATTAGCATCACTGACTATGCTACCTTCAAACTGTAACTGACAATCTCTAAACTCTAACAATCGATTTTTCGGTGCAAAAATGATAAGTTCGGTTTTTTCTTGATTTAATTTCAGTAGATTTGTCTTCATCCAAAGGCTGATGTCTGAAAAACATGTCTGTAGCTTTCTTGAAATGCTGTTCCAGTTTTGCTGGGGTTTGATAATTAGGTACACTTGGGTGTCGTCAGCATAACTGTGGTAGTCCATTTCATGCCTCCGACAGATCTCACCGATAGGCTTGGAAAACATCCAGTACTTCCGCGGTCCAAGGACTGAGCCTTGAGGCACGCCACAACTTAAATGAAAACTATCCGACTTAGTTGACCCGATGTCCACGCACTGCGTTCTGTCACTAAGGTATGATACTATCCACGACAGTGCGTCACCAGTTATGCCATATGAATGCTGCATCCGCCGAAAAAGAATGCGATGGTCTATAACGTCAAATGCGGCGGATAAATCAAGCATAACTAACACCGTGCACTGGTTGTTATCAAGTGCGTGAACAATATCGTGATGTACTCTCAAAAGTGCTGTTTCTTCTAGACGATTTAGGATCACACCGTTAGAAAAGGTATTTATTGGGTCGGTATGAATGTCCATGTATATTGAACATATAGTTCAATTTGCACCCACCGCATAAAATGTTGATGTATCGATCGCCTTGTCTTGCAAAAGAAAAGGGGGGGGGGTGTGGCGGTCGTTTAAGTCATTGATTTATTTTAATTAACACTAATTATTGTTCTCTTGTCATCAATACATGTTATTACCACGATTTGTGTCTTATTTTAAATATATCCATAACCAAGACATTCTTGATTTAAAATAAAAGCGACACCCTGAAACCAAAGTTGAAATATTACGCAAAACTTTACTCAAAACTGAAGACAACGGTAAACGTTTATTAATAAACTGGCACTTAACAATGATCCCATTTATAAATCATTCTCGCTCTTCATAGACTATATAACACACATTGTTTCACTCTGACATGACTTGGCAACCTTGGGCTCTTGCAAAGACTTTTCACCTGTTAGAGTCGATGCAGAGACTAGCTGAGGTAGCAGCTCTATTTTTTTCAACAAAATTGTATTTTAATCTTAAATTAATTTTTTTATTAGTTGTCAAGAATTGATTACACTTTGTTAAAAAAAATTCGCACGTTTGTGGCATAGAAAAATTTTTTGCTCTCGGCAACTTTGTTACTATCCGTCGGCAGAGGCGTATCATCGCATTTGATATTGGTACGGCTGCTACGCCTATGTATTTGAGATGAGAGGAGAGTCAAAACACACCAATAAAAATAGAAAAATATGAACAATTGTTTTTTATTTCTGAAAATTATTGGTACGGAATGAGTACCTGCAAAAGTTATTGCATTTAACTTGTTAATATGTATGTATGTTTTTGTTCGTCATTTGGTGTCTGTCGGTCCATATAAGCAATAATTGTTGGTGACATGTTTTGCTCATAATTTTTAGTCCGTCTGTCCACATACGCATGCGGGGCATCGGTGGTCGAGTGGTTAAGGTAGTTCGTCATCTACTTTTGATCACTGGTCTGTGAACACTGAGATTGCGGGTTCTAGTCTCACTGCGGGCAGGGTGTATTCGACTCCAATCTTAATTGACAAGGATTGTCAGTTTTCCTACCGCTGGTCGGGGGGGGGGGGTTTCTCCGTGTACTCTGGCTTGTTGTGCGTACGGAATTCCACTCTGGACGATGCGTTGATGAAGTACATGGTGTGCATTGGTAACATCTCTCCAATGAGAAGGGATATCCACCTGTCAGTTGAATTTGTACGGAATTTTGTAAAACTGTATGGTGGGAATTGCACTAAGATTATCACCGTTGATGTATTCCATCAAAATTACAGTAACAGGGTTATCCGAATGCATGCTTTTGTCGATGACCAAAGTAACCGGTCAGTTGCATCATCGGAATTCTTCAAGTTATTAGAGGTTTCAGACCCGCCTGAAATTTATACATAGTCGACATGTTCCGGTAGAGTTGTTGCTTCTGGACGAAGAAGAAGGAAAGAATTTGTCGTATGTCTGTGAATGGAAACTTCAGCTTTAAACTGTCGACACTGATATAGTGCGATCACATTCTCAACAACCGGAACGAAAGCCCTACACCAAAAGTGACAACTCATTATCCCCATCTAAGGGAACTGACTGGCGCTATTCCACCGATTAAAAAAACACTCAGTCTGTCAGATATCGCTTCTCATAAGAGAGATCTTACCGATGCACACACCATGTACTCAATCAACTCATCGGCCCGCAACAATCTCAACCAGGATGGGTTGTTAAAGGAGAGATATGTCTTAACAAACAACATGCTCCTACGGATCTAACCGACGACGTTCCGTCCGTGTGTAAATAGGAAATTCAGAAAAGTTACGTTGACTTGAGAGAACCAAAGACGACGATAAACCTGGAGTGTTTTATGAAGACAAGTTATTAATGCCGAATATAGTAAATGAATTCTGCCGATACGCTACTTGAATAATTTATTAACTGGTGTAAGAATGCATCATAAATACCACTGACCTTAAAATATTCTGCAATATTGCAAGAAACAAATTCGTAGTGATCAAGCAAACAAGCGAGTATAAGAAGAGATAAAATGGACATCAATATACAATTTGGCTCTTCTGAAGGATGATAAAACATGTAGGTTAACGCGACGTACTAACAACATCCAAAACAACTCATCAAAATATTATGCCTAACATATATGTAACTATGATATACTTACAACATGAACTATTTCACAGAGCATTGATTCGACATAGATGTAGTGATATGAACACCCAAACATTATATATAGCATTAAAAGATAGTAAGCAAGATCCAAGAAATGAAAAGGGTCTCTAGTTTGTATCAACTTCTGGCAAAAGAAACCAAAATTACTTATTATTACATGTTAGAAAGGACATAAACCAAGCATTTTGTATCACATCTTAAAAGTTTCTCAGAGTCTTGACTTTTTACTTAACTTGTCATAATCAATTCTTTCGCAATATTCTGTTAATTCAATCTTAAAACATGTGAAAACATGCATCATCAAAATGTGACAACGGCTATAATAAAAGCAGAAAACAAGCTCGGACAACAATAACGTCTACACAAAAGCAAGAGTGAACTGGGTGCTCCGGAAAGGGTCAACAGTTTAATTTTACATATCGGAACGTAGAACTAAAGCTCGAAATCAATGGATCTTGACTTTAATAACTAAAGGTGGAAAAGCTCGGAGAATAATTATCATACCATATTCTGCTTCATTTAATATAATATTCTAGAAAATATTGTTAACAGAAAGTAAAACATTTAACAATATCGGAAAAGGGACTAACCTTTTACAAATCCACAATTTATTATAAGAAGAAAATAACTCTGTGTTTAATATACATAATCGCGTTTGATATCAGGAAGCAGATTACAGTTTACATAAATGTTTAATGTCACCAGTTGGTATTACAGTTGTAAAAAAAGATATTGTTCTCACATTAACTTGTTCTGATTTCCTTTTCGGATTCTCCCCCACCCCCAAATGAGTATTTTGAAGATAAGTGAACTGGCAGCGCGCAATTCTTGGGTGCCTAGTCGTAAATTGAGCAAAACACATAATTTTGACATTAAAATCAAGCATTGACGTTGGCAATATTAAACATCAATACAGTTATCACGGAGTACTTTCTTACTCGTTTAAAAAAAGTTCAAATTACCACTTATTGGCCCAGGTTTAATTGTACATCCATTTATTATTTGGAGTTTGCTTGCTAAAGATAAAACGATGTCTTCAAATTATTTTAATTTTATTTCATATCAGGAAAATTATGTTTGTTTCAATCGGATAAAACAAGGTCAGCTGGTATTAAATAATCTGCAGTAATTTGACCTGAGGGCATCATCACGCCGTGATAACGCCCGCGGGCATTATAACGTCGTGGTAATGCCCTCTCCAGTTAACAAGCAACGTAACACTGTTATTTTTAATTCATATAAATAAATATATGTACATGTACAACCTAAATGAAGAAAAATAATTTCACAAAGTTTAGAAAACTAGCTTCATATGTCATGAAAATTCCAAACAATGATATATCATGAGGCCTACATTCAAATCATACAGCAAGCAGCTACAAATAAAATAATACAGTTAAAAACACATGGTTTCTTAATTCTTCAATGAAATAAATATAATAGTTGCTTATATGGCTGGCATTGTCATGATACTTGACAGCACTCGGGAGAGTGGTATTGCCTTCAACATTGATAATGCCCTCTTTTGGCTTGGGCATTATCAATGTTTCAGTCAATACCACTCTCCCTTGTGCAGTCAAGATATCATGACAATGCCCTCTATAAAAGCAAGTATTGTATAAATATCCTACAACACTATAGAAAACTGCAATTATTTTCCCACATTTCTAGTGTTAGGTTACATTTTCATGATGTGTATTTGATTAAATTCGATCGAGTATTATTCCGTTTAATTAAATGCTACACGTTGGCATATGTTCAATAATACATTTCGTAGATTTAAACGTGCAGTTTGACGGTAAGCATTTTGATTCGTATTATTATTATTATTATTATTATTATTATTATTATTATTATTATTATTATTATTATTATTATTATTATTATTATTATTATTATTATTATTATTATTGTTGTTGTTGTCTTACAAATATTCCATATGACTGTTGTCAATGCACAATAATATTTTCCCAAGGTACCTTTAATTATACTATAGTTGCTTATATAGATGGCATTGTCATGATATCTTGACTGCACAAGGGAGAGTGGTATTGCCTGAAACATTGATAATGTCCGAGCCAAAGGCGAGGGCATTATCAATGTTAAAGGCAATACCACTGCCCGAGTGTTGTCAAGTATGATGACAATGGCAGCTATATAAGCAACTATTATATTTATTTTATTGAAGAATTAAGAAACCATGAGTTTAGGCTGTTTTATGTATTTGTAGCTGCTTGTATTATAATTTGAATGTGGGCCTCATGATATATCATTGTTTGGCATTTTTAGGCCATACACAGTTAGTTTTCTAAACCTTAGTACATTTTTTCCTCATTTAGGTTGTACTTGTACATATATTTTTTATAAATTGAAAATGAACAACGGCGTGATAATGCCCTCATGTTAAATTACTGCAGATTAATTAATACCAGCAGACATTGTTTTATCCAATTGAAACAAACATAATTTTACTGATATGAAATATCATGTGTTATTAGCTCACCCTTTAGCTCATTAGGTTAGTTTTGCCCACACTTGGTGTAATTCGTCGTCGGTTTCTTTAAAAATTTCTCCTCCAAAACCACTGAGGGGGTTGCTTTGAAACTTTGCAGACATCATCAGTAAAATATCTTCAACCGAGTTTGCACAAATCATGGCCGCAGAGCAACCAACATGGCCGCAAAGTAGAACGGTTTTTGGCTTATAGTTAAAACAGCGTATAACAAATACAGGAAAACCAAAGAGACTTTCCTTCATCAGAAGCTCTACAAAACTCCCCATTGATTCGAAGTTGCACGACCACCCCTAGATACAATAATGTAACTCCTTTTTGAGCTCAATTGACCCATAGGGTCGGGTCAGGTGAGCTATTGTCATCACTTTGCGTCCGTCGTTGTCGGCGTCTGTAAACTATTTACATTTTAATCTTCTTCTCTGAATCCACTTGGCCAATTGAAACCAAACCTGTCCATAATGTTCATTGGATGGACCTTTACAAAGTTTGTGTTTTTCATTTGGATGGAAAACTAATATGGCCGCTACCGAAGGACTTAGTTTAACATAGGACCCTATGGGAAAAATGTTTTAAAAAGGCTTCTTCTCTGAAACCGGTTAGCCAATAAAAACAAAACTTATTAGCAATATTGTTTGGAGTGTCCTCTATAAAGTTTATGTTTTCTATGCCAATCGGAAGTTCAAAATCGATACCACTGCAGGACTTAGTTTAACATAGGACCCTATGGGAAAAAAGTTTTAAAAGGCTTCTTTTCTGAAACCGGTTAACCAATGGAAACAAAAACTAGCAATGATGCTTGGATTGTCTTCTATAACATTTATGTTCTTTTATGCCAATCGGAAAATCAAAATGGCCGCCACCCCAGGGCTTAGTTTAACATAGGACCCTATGGGAAAAGGTTTTAAATTGCTTCTTCTCTGAAACCGGTTAACAAATGGAAACAAAACTTACTAGCAATATTGTTTGGATGGTCCTCTATAAGGTTTATGTTTTTTATGCCAATTGGAAATTAAAAATGGCCGCCACCACAGGACCTATTTTAACATTGGACTCTTCTTCTCTGAAACCGGTTAACTAATGGAAACAAAAACTTACAAGCAATGTTGTTTCGATGGTCCTATAAAGTTTATGTTTTTTATGCCAATTGGAAATTCAAAATGGCTGCCACAGCAGGACAGTTTATCATTGGACCCTATGGGAAAAAGTTTTAAATGGCTTCTTCTCTAAAACTAAAAGAAACCAAACTTACAGGCAATATTGTTTGGATGGTCCTCTTTGAAGTTTTTTTTATACCAATAAGAAAATCAAAATGGCCACCACCGAATGACTTAGTTTAACATAGATCCCTATGGGAAAATTAAAAAAAAATCTTCTCTGAAACTAGTTAACCAATGGAAACAAAACTTACTAGCAATATTGTTTGAATGGTCCTCTTTAAAATTTATTGAAAATTACAGGACCTAGTTTAACGTCAGGGAAATGCCATCTTTATTGCCTATAAAATCAGGTGACCGATACAGGCTCTTAAGAGCCTCTGGTTTATGGACGGAATTACAAAGAGGTCCCAACAACTCTCTTAGGATTTATACATATTTTCCGCTATTAAACTGCTGTTTTTGTTTAATAAATACTTTTTCCTTTCTCCGCCATTCAGCTGACATTTCTACAATGTCTAAATAAATCATTTTAACACTTTTTCGTATTGACACAATTGTTTGTGGAGTGTCGAATTGTAAATCGCATCGGTAAACAAATGGTAAAAATTTGATCCCAGCAAAAGCAATGAATCCGGAAAAATTGATCCGGAATTTACATTTTTACCAAATCGATTCAGAAATTATGAACTTGAGGGATTAATAGGTTCTTTCATACGTTTTTGGGAAAGACCGGTTGATCTTTCACGAGTGATAGAAATTTTATGTCTTTTCGCGAGTGGAGCGCAGCGAAACGAGCCAAAAGACATAAAAATTTCTATCACGAGTGAAAGATCACACGGACTTTCCAAAAAACGTATGAAAGTACCCATTTCTTCCGTAAACCAACAACTTTCACATCGCTATAACCTATAGACTCTCCATCTTTTTAGACTCCATTGTCTCTGACGTCCAATCAGAACGCCGGGAACAAGAACGTCAAACAAGAACTTTGTTATACTTCCATAACAACGTTCTTGTTTCTGGCGTTTTGATTGGATGACGCAGCAAGTACAGATGTGTGCGCGTGAGCTTATCTGTACTGGGTCATCTGTACCAGAAGTCGGCTATTTACGGAAGAGTCAAATTTTGTCAACAATGCCATGATTACGAATAAATTGTAAAACTAACGAATAAGGTGTTGTAGAAATATCAGTTAAACTTCAAAGACATTAAAAAGTATGAATGAGTGAAGCAATTCAGGGAAACAGTTTAATAGCTGATTATATGCATAAAACCACAGGGGTGGAATAACTCCCGGCTCCTCCAAATTATTACGAGTAATGGGACCTCTTTGTAGCTCTGTCCATAAAAAGAGCTACATTATTGTAGCTAGACCATCCCTTGTAAAAGTGTTTGGCCCTTACTCGTCAAAATTAATTATTTTTGCAATTTTTCCTCAAACTTTTGAAAATAATTATAACTAGAATTAGAAAAACAGTTATCATTGCTAATTGTTCAGCTCTTTGAGAGCTACAAAAATTTTAGGGTCAAGATTGTCTGATCAACCGTTAAGAAGTTTAAAATTCCCCTAAAACTGTTTTAAATCAATTTTACTTTAAAATCTCCTCAAAAACCACAAACCACAGAAAGTACTGCTATGAAATATTGCAAGCATCATCTTTATGATGTCCTCTACAAAAATTGCTCAAATAATAACAGCTGACCCAACCAACTTTACTGACTTGGCTAAAAATAGAACGGGGGGTGGGGGGTCAATATATAGTTTTTTGGCTCATCGATTAAAAATTATAACAGATACAGGGAATCTGAAGTGAACCTTCTTCCTCAGCATCAAAAGCTTTACAGGATTCTCCCATGAGGTGAAGTTGTGTGACGATGCCTTATAGGAGTTTTTCCCCAAATTGTTAAAATTGTAGATTTTTCTCATTTTTCCACAATATTTTGAAATTCGTTTGAGCTATAGAAAATCTTTTCCAGACAAAATTATTCAGCTCATCAAAATCTGCAAAAATTATAAATTTCTACATCAGAAATATTCTGGAATCTTTCCATTTTTCTATGTTGTGGTCTGTAAATAAATGTGTTCTCTGTTACGTCATATATTTATATCTGTATTCTTCAAAACCAAATAAGGCACGGAGATATTAAAGCATAGAAGTATAGCAAATACAATTTAATTTTAGTTTTAATATACAGATGGGGGTACATTTGCTGAGTTCATAATCCTGCAAAGTCAGGAGGTCTGATTCCACGTTCAATCAGAATCCCTGACTTAGTAGGATGCGAGTTCATATCCAACAAATGTACAAAAAGAAACGAAAATATAGTAAGTTAACCCTGGAGATTCTAACAATTTTTTGATAATGCGAATAAATTTACAAAAATTGCTTAAATAAGTGTTTGTTTGACAAATCCCTATGAACTACTAGGGACACGATGATTATTCCACACATTCGATTCACCACAATAATCCAGTAATATTTGATCATAATTTTTATGACACAGACGGTATAGAATATAAGGTACTGAATTTCTTTTCCAGTTACCAGTCTATGTATTACTATTTAATTACTCAAAGTTTAATGTCAATGTCGAGTGCGTTTCTCTCTAGTTTACTTAGATCATGAAATCTGTGTTCGATTATTTGCATGTATTAAAAGTTTACAGAATGTAAACTCGCTCTATAGCTGAATTGTTCCCAAAGATTTGTTCTTTAAGTGAATTGTTCCCAGTGTCCTATACTTCGCACCCATTTAATAAAATCTTGTAAAATATCAATAAACTATGGAGTATTCCTTTGCGCAACTGGCCTCATCTAATTGTATTTTATGGCTTTCAGCAAGGTGCCTGGTCTAACAATATAACTCACAAATACGTAAAATCACTAACAGTGTCCATTCCTTTGCATCACAGTGAACCTTCATATTGCGTTCCAATGTACCCCTTGAAAATACAACAATTTTACTTTTTTAATTTTCCTAATTTTCAAGACTTAGGAACTAAGTCATTTATTAGTACATTTACAAAAGACCGTTTCTATGTTGTTTAATCAGCTCCTCCTAAGGCTTTCAACCCAAATCACTGATACTTCATAGAAAGATTACAAACCTACTGAAGTTGTGCACCTGATCATATGAAATTGTTCAAGGAATAGTTTTTTTCTAGACATGTGAACTAAGTCAATTTTATTACATTTTATACATGATGGTTTTGTTTTTAGGTATCAAATGTTCCATTTTTTGACACAGGCCCAAAACCCACTTCCAACATTTCCCTATTTATCAGGGCACTTGCTTTGCGACCCGATCATTTCAGATTTTTGCTATTATTATGATAGCTTTCAAAGTTGTTTGAAATAAAGTCAACAACAAAAAATATCTACCTTTAAAATTATGTTTTTACTGTTATCCTGTACTTTGTGTGGTTGACTTCAAAAGGTACTGACAAACATACTTTTCATGGAAAACTATAAACGTGTATCTTTCGTCATTTGTTATTCATTCTGTCGATATGAACTGTTTAGTATTGGAGAAGTAACATTAATAAATTTGAAGAATGATGACTGCTGTAAGCAGTTCACTAGAAAATATATTTGTAAGCTGTTTTTCTGTCCTTTAAGGCATTATAATGTGGTATTGGGTCCTAATTATACTGGCCCCTTTTGTCCGTGGTCAACCAAGCATATCAGATCTAGTTAATGAGGCTGTGCTAGAAGCAGAAAGAGATACAGCGAAACTACCATCAGTAGGACCGCCAGGACCAGGGGGACAACCTGGAGCACCAGGATCAATAGGGGGATGTAAGTTCGTTTAGTAACTCCGTTCAGTTTTTGATGGAATGTATATGTGCTTATAGACATATTGATTTTATACAAAATAATGTTTACAATTTATAACATCGACCCTATGTGTCTACACACAGCCTTACTACAGCAACATACAATCTTTATATCTTCAAGGTCGGCTCTATTGTGTATGTTGCTTGTTAAACATGAAGACAAAATTTCGGTACTATCGTGTAAGTTACTTATTTAACTTGAAGACAAACGATCAGTACTATTGTGTAATTTACTTGTCAATGAAGACACAAGATTGATATGATTTTAAAGTTTACATGTTTTAGACGAAGACAGCGTAGAATCTACTTGCTATATACTTCTGTTGAAGTTCATGATTATATTTTCGCTTGTTGTCTAATATTGATGCATACCCAGGCCACATGTTCACACTGTAAGTTATCTCTGACGCCATAAATGTCATAGTTGTGCTTGAGCTTAATTATTTTATAAATACTTCAGATTTATCGTCAATTCATACTGTTTGCAAATGTTAGATAAATGATGTACTAATACACCGTCACGTAATTTGTGGATGCATTTTCTTTTCTAATTGTGAAAACGTCATGCATCTCATTATCTCCTGTGACGTCGATATAATGCAGAATATGACTGGTTGATACAAGTAACTAGAACCATACATTACGCATGGCACAAACAGTGATCACGAACACCACCTGCTTCTTTGACTGTATAAGTCATTTTTTTCTTTGATTGCAAACGGTAACACACGGATGCTCATTCACCTATGAACAAAGTCTTAATCTGTAAATGACATTTTTGTCCCAACCTAATGCTACACATTTCTCCAAATGCATGCAGTCAAAAGGTTGCCTATTAATCGATCATATTTTCAAAGCCAATTTGTTGGGTTTTTAACTTGCTTTTGTGCTGAATATACTGAAGTGCTCTATGAACGTTACGCAAACAAATATTCCAACCATCAATGAAGTATTGTTAAATTAAAAACCCCATTATATTGTTATTCGTTTAATTCAAAAGGTACCGACAGACGACCTGATATTGTCGCCTGTCATCAATACACGATTTTCCTATCTGAAATTTCCCTAATAAGAACACAACTTAGTTAGTGTACAATATTTATTGAAATCTCGCTTACCTATATTTCCTGTGATTATTGTAAGTATTTTTATCAAATGGTTTAACTTTCTTTTAGTTTTTGAGAAACACAACTGTTACCGTCTAAAATTAATTTTAAAGCGACATCACGTCAGATACAAAACATTATTGTATGATAAAATTAATTCACAAAACGTTCTTTTTCAGAATGATAGGTACATTAAGTTTTTATGCTGACTCTATCGTGTGAAATATGATGAAATATCTAATCCGTCTACATATTTATTATTATTTAAATTGCACATACAAAATCACTTTATATTCTAAAACGTGTTTTTTTACATTTCATGTGTTTTTTTACGTCTTCTTTAGTTCCCGGTAACTTTACTAGAAATGCAAATCCAGAACCACCATCCAGAACGTCTACACGTTTAGCTAACCTGTTCAATGGCCAAGTGCCAACAACCAGAAGTACTTTGGATTCAGCGAAAGGGGGCATCGTTGCCGAGAAAGCCTTAAACATTTTGCAGGGCAGGTAATACCTTCGAAAATAAGTTTCAGTTTTGTTATATATCCTTTAGTAGGATTGAAAAAAGCCGTGTAGGAAATGTGTCTATGAATATATAAAAGAAAGATAAAAACGAACAATACCCCGAGCTGCAAACCACTAAATACATCCATATAACTTTAAATTAAAACAGAAATCTATTAATCAACTATACTTAGTTTACTAGTCCCAGATAATTATAACCTTGGTATTGTTAATGATATTTTATATCCAACTACGTACTATGCAAACAAAACAATAGAAACACACGAGGCCGTGTTATCAAACCTACCCTAAAATGAGCTATTTTTGAACACGCCATGTTTTGCGACATAATTTAGGACCGACACAGGACGTACAGACTTAGGACGTATCTTACATCGAGGGTATCCTTAGACCATCCAAGAATAGATGTCATAACTCTGTCTTAAGTATTCTCATAAGAAATATGTGTGATTAATTTATACATTTATATAGTCAACACAAAATCGACGTGGACTACACTTAAAAAGTACATCAACGTTTTAAAATATGTATAAATACATGATTATATCTATTTTAGATAGATTTTCAGAAAATTTAAACATAAATGTCTCTTCTTTTTGCATTCAATGTGATATAATTTAACACGAGTTTTATAATTGATCAGAACCAGTTTGACTGCTTGAACTTTACTATTTATATATACAATAATACTAAAATTTAATTGGTTACACAGCTGGTTATAAATAGTAAGAAACGGAGTACAAAATTTACAGAAACGGAAATTCAAATTTTGTAGTAGAAGAGGTTGAAGTCGGTGCTATTTTACAAACTTTCTAATGTTGTATTTAAATTAATGCAAAAAAATAATAAATAAATAAAACAAACTAACATTTCGTTGACCTTAGTTAGGCTAAATATAAGGACATGTCATAAATTGCGAAATATATAGTAACACGACATAGGACAAAGATTTGTCCTAGGACGACAGAGCCTCTAATTGCAAGTAATCTATTAGAAGAGCTGTGGGTAAAACGTATAGGAAGACAAATAGACAAAATGATCACGGTAACTAAAAATATTGATGGTATATGTAAAATGCTGTCAGACAATAAAACGAACATATACACACCCACATATATATATGTATTGGTAACATAACTATTTTACGTTTAATGGCGAGCACTATTTACAAATTAACGGAACAGCCATGGGAACCAAAATGGCACCATCCGATGCTAACATCTTTATGGGAAAACTCGAGAAACAACTTCTAAACTCTTCTCTCCACCATCCACTCTCATGGTTCAGGTTCATTGATGATGTTGACATGAAATGGATTGAAAGCGAGGAAAACCATAAACAGTTCTTTGACCACGCTAACAGTATACATCCTTCTATCAAATTCACACATGAAATGTCCACATCTAAAATGTCATTCTTAGATACCACTAGCACCGTAATATATGAAATTATGTCAACCGATCTGTACTGTAAACCCACAGATAAACATCAGTACCTCTCACCAAACAGCTGCCATCCTAAACATAGCAGCAAAAATATTCCTTTCAGCCAAGCTCTGCGACTTAAACGCATCTGTTCTACGGAGGCTAAAACTAAGCAGCGTCTTGAAGAGCTTCGATGCCATCTAAAGCAGAGAGGATACAATAACAAAAACATATCAATAGGTTTTAATAAAGCCAACAACATCAGTAGGGACCAGCTTCGGCAGTACAGAGAAAAGAAAACTAACAATAGAGTCCCGTTTGTCCTAACATACCACCCAGCTTTTAAAGACATCGCACGTACTATCCGCGAATGATGGACAACAATTGAAAAACATCATCAACTTTCAAAAATATTTCCAGAACCTCCTGTAATGGCCTTTAGAAAACCCAAAAGTTTAAAAGATCAGTTAGTCCGAGCAGAAATGTTGTCACGTAGCCGCCAATCGAGGCAATGTTGCATCTGTGGTGACGGTCGTTGTATGACATGTGATCACATACAACACACCCAACACTTCACTAGCACATCAAATGTCAAACAATTTGACATCCATGTCAATTTGAGTTGCAAAAGTGAGAACATCATATACCTTTTACAGTGTGGTATATGCAATCTCCAGTATGTTGGTTAGTCTGTGCAACGATTCAGCAAACGAATGAACGAGCACAGAAGCGACACAAGATGCAAACCCAACTTACCCCTTATTGGCACCTACGTACGCACGGCACTGCAATAGCTGAAATTTTTAATAAGTCCTAATAGACCATAACCCAAGGTGGACAGACAAACAGAGAAAAGAAAAAGAAAGTTTTTGGATAAAAACATTGGGAACATCATTTCCGAAGGGAATTAATGAAAAATTATAGGACCTTAGACCAGATAAAACTATGGTCTCCGAATATTCATGTAGAATTACGTGTCGTTTTATTTATTTTAAAACTGCTTTTTTGTATATATATTGATTGTAACCGTATAAATAGTGCTACATTTTTTCGTTAATTACTAGATATAGTATACATCACATACGTATAACGACAAAAACTTTTTACCTGTTATTGTCATTCGTTGTGAAAACACTGACGAAGCCTGTTGGTCAGGCGAAATATTTGTGCAACTTTGTTTTCGCTTTAATTTTGTGTCTAGATGTTGTTGTACATATTTTACGTCTACAAATTAAGCCCAACACTGTTAGAATTAGATTTGTAACACTGTCAAATTTTAGTTTTTACTTAGCGGGATTCGAACTCACACCGTTGTGACACTGTGGCACCAATTCGCCCTCGGCCAAATCCGCTATATGAAAATGTAGCTTCATTAACCGGGGTGAATCGTAGACATAGACATAGTTCATGTGTATTAGCCTGTGACGATGGAATTTTCGGAACCAATACGTATTAATTTGACAGTAATCTAATTCAGCATTTTCATATGTTCGATCTCTTCTTATTATCTCTTAATGATATATAATTGTTTTCGGGTAAATTTAGCAAAAAGGTAAAAACCATACTCTACAATATAGTTCATGTTGTAAGTGATAAAATGGCAAATTTAATATAAAAGAAAATATTTCAATTACAATTTGTCGTATTTGTTTAATCCTTCAAGCTTTAAAATACGGTTTTTTTTATCCTGATCTAATAAGAAGAAGTAAAGATGTACATAATTGCATATTAATTCATTCGAGCTTTACCAGTATCTCGGTAGTATGAATAGATCCGCTTCAATTTTTAATTTTGGATTATTTTAGTATCTATAGGGTAAGCCTAGTATTTTTATTAATGCATTCTATTCTTGACATAATAAAATGTATATACTTGAGTTTCTTTTATTAATTAGTTATTTAATTTGATAAGAAAAAGGCATTTAAAAATTTTGTTATGTTATATTACGTAATGTATTTCATCGCTTCAATTGTATTTGTTGGATTATTTCGTGATTTATATGTCAAGCTTCGTAATTTTTTATGCATTCTTATTTTAACATGATAAAGTGTAAATTTCTCGGTTTCTTTTATTAGTTACTTAGAGAATTTGACAATAAAAGTGCATTTTAAAATTTTGTTTAACGCGCTTGTGACCACTCATCCAGAATACTTAATTCTGGATTATTTCATAATTTATAAGGTAGAAAATGGAACTTTTACGCAGAAAATTAGTCATCTTGAACATTAAATTTAATTTCCCTGGGGTTTGTTTATTGAACGATTCGTGTGTGGTAGTGGTGGTTTTAGGGAGGGGGCAGAGACATTTCTGTGATGTAATTGTATATTAGATGTGCCTTGTTTATTTGCTAATTGATTATTTATTACCTGACACTGAACTTTGATGAAAGGTAAAAATGAAAGACCAATCAGACTCGCATAATAAGCCGCTAAAATGGCTAAATTAGATTATGATTTTGATATATATTGTATATAGCCTGTTGTTTTGTTTGTTTATTTGTTACTTTTTCTGTTCCAATTGTATTAATGGCTGTGTGAGAAGAAACTATATATACAAAATTAGATTTTCAAACAGGCATGTTATTTAAATAAAATGATGTCTGAATCAGTGAAAAGTGTGGTAAAAATTAGTAGGGAAAAGAAATTTCTCAATAATAAAAAAGCACAAAAGATATAGATTTTTATTTAATTCAAGATTTAAAAATTTTGATGTTAAGATATTTAACGAAGCAAGTTATATATATAATAATACAACAGAAAATTCAGTTACGTTCGAATAAAGGTCATCAACAGTTTATATTGTTGAAAATAATTGTAGAAGTTAATAATCTCATCAATTGTTTTGCACAATAAGACTCTTCTTCTAATTGTTTTTTATATATTTTAAATTCTGAAAATTTTATAAAGTTCTTAGCAATGTTTATGCACATGAATGCTAGTTTGACGTTTGAAATACATTTAATTGCAAATCTTTTGAAACAATTTAAATTACAGTAAAATTAAATCAATAAAAATTGTAACTTGTCGGTATGTTTCCTTTGATTTTCCGAGAACGCGATAACTGCTGATCTTACATTCACATTTTCCCCCACAGAACCACTTGACTATGGCCAATGTATTTTTATTGGTAAACATATATTTTTCCTTCCAAAACTTTGCATTTTTTTTATTACAGTACTCTTCTAAAAGTTCAGATATTATAATCAAGATGATTATTTCTTGCCTTTCACAATCGTCTATTTTTGCATCCCTTTACAGCATATGATGAAATTTTAAATAAAACAAATTGAAAAAAAACTATTAAACCAAAATGGGATACACTTATAACATATAAATCGAACATCTCTGGATATGGGTTTAACCCATATCTTTTCTTGTTGAATATATTATATAGGATGACAAAGTTACTTGTCATACAGTCACAGTAAGTAAATTATATACAAACGTCTAAGTATTGTGACAACCATATAATATCTATTCAGCGGATTTCTGAAACATCAGAAATACAGGGTTAATATCAAATTTTTATACATACGTCTACAAATTAAGCCCAACACTGTTAGAATTAGATTTTTAACACTGTCAAATTTTAGTTTTCCCTCAGCGGGATTCGAACTCACACCGATGTGACACTGTGGCACCGATTCGCCTGCACTATGTCCAGCGGTCTAGACCCCTCGGCCAAATATATAGTTGTCTACTAAAAATAATTATAACAATACTACTATGTACAAATAATATAAATGGGAACGCAATATTTCGCTCTACCAAAGAGCTACATCAGGCGGAGACTGAATAAAAAATTCAGAATAATAGAAAATATTTGTGTTGTTCACTTTACACAAAAAAATGTATACTGATGCTGAGGGATCCAAAATATTTCTGTTGTTCATATTACTGTTGGGTCATATAAATTATAGTATTCTACCTGTGGATTACGTTCGTTCAATCCATCAGGTTCTAGCGTTTTTAATTGATGTATCCAAAATGTTTCTCGAAGTCTTTTTGTTGATGTATTCCACTTTGGGTTTTGATCAATCATTTGGAAGCTCTTTGGTAGAGCGAAATATTGCGTTCCATATATATTATTTGTACATAGTAGTGTTGTTAAAATTATTTTTTTATACAACTATGTATATATATATATATATATATATATATATATATACATATATATATATATATATATATATATATATATATATATATATATATATATATATATATATATAGTGTACTGGTTTGGTAGCTTTCTTTAGACCCTTTATATAATATTTTGAACTGCCTGTATTGTGTTTACACGATCCCAGTGCACTTATATTATTCTATCTCCCAATAAGAATACTATTATTCCATCTCCAAATGAAAAAATATCTTAAACATTTATAGTTAAACGCCACTGATGATATATATATCATAGGATACAAAATATTTCTGGTGTTCAATTGTAGGTCGTTTAATGGTGTACCATTGACACTGAACGATGTAAAGAAAGATGTCGCAAAAAAGATCGAACCTATGTGTGGTGTTAACAGTGTAAACTGTGACTCTGACTACCCCTACCGATTGGCAGATGGGACGTGTAACAATTTATTCCAAGTGCGCATGGGTGCTGCTGATACCCCACAGTCAAGATTTGTTGATCCAGAATATGGTGATCGTAAGTAACTTTATGGATACAATATCTCTTTGGAATCATTATATATTATATCTTTATCGTACAATATCGCTCTTAAAATCATTACTAAGAGGTAATCCGTAAACAATGCATACACGGAATTCTTTTACTATTAACGACCATAGAATATTGAACACAAATACTGTTATATAAAGGAAAATGACGTTCTTTACGGATACGAAGCTTTAAATTTTAGAAAAGGTTAAAAAGTACAAATAGGTACTATTGTAGCAAACGTTCTGATGTCTTAGTAAAAATTAAAACTTAAAATTGTAAAATACGACACCCATTTCATTGTCCTAAAGTTATGATGAAATTAATGACATATTCGGTCACACGACTTATATGACAAATATTAGTTTGAAAATGGTCTTAAGACATGTCTTAGTTCCAGAACATCTTCGACGATACGGCCTATGGTTACAATATTTGGATTCGAACATTCATCCGACATTGTTAAACAATAAATTATGTCATTCTAAAAAAGATAATTATGTACATGGAATTAACAATAATTTAATCTAATGTTTTTTAATGTAAAAATAAATTACTTTTGAGTATTATTATTATTATTTGTATTACAATTGTTATAAAGCGCTCCATCTATACAAAATAATACTCCATGCTCTGTACACTTGCATTAAAAACAAGAGAAAGTAAAAAAAGTGTTACAATTATATACACAAAGAACAATACAAAGATAATTATATTTTTGTATACTCTTAATGATAGAAACAAAATTGGAAATAAAGCTGATCAAAGCTAAAACAAAATTTAAAATTATCGGTAATTATTTTGTTTATAACGTGTTAATATTTAAACATGACACAAACAATACTAAAAAAATATCTCTTAAAAGCTAAACTTTAAATTTCAATGTTTTTTATTCAAGAAAAGACGAAAATGTAGTGTCATTAAAATAAAAAATCAGTCCGAAATTGTGAAAAAATAACTCCTATAAGTACATAGGCTAACATACATATCGTTGATAAAATTTCAAATATATGCACTCTCCTTTGCATAAAACATTGTAATTGATATCATATAGCCCATTGATTGTTTACATAAATGCTTGCCTGACATAAATTACTAATTATTGACAGGTATCATGCTTAAGCACGCGAAAGTGGTTAACACTTATAACAGTTGTTTTTTTTTGCAGCTTGGAACTGGGGTTTTGTTCCAAGGATTAGAGGACAAAACAACCAGCTACTTCCTAATCCCAGAGATATATCCAATGTTATATTCAACGGCGACACATCGTCACCAAACAGTGACAAGTTTAATGTTGCTTTGACCCATTTCGGTCAGTTTGTTGATCACGATGTCATTTTGACACCAATATTCGTAGGTAAGTTTATTTGGAGTATTTTTAACAACACCAACAAAAATATTTAATTTGAAAAAAAAAACAGATATTGTCATGTCATAAGTGTAATACATAAACAAAATGAATTACTTGTACACGATTTGGACAAGTCTATATCACAATCATAGAATGGGTTAGCTACAATAATGTAGCTCAATAAAGGAATCATAATTTAATTACATTCAGTGCTTGAATCGTTTTCTATAAATCACACACAAGCAAAACACACATGAAAACAATATTTACCAAAGGATGATAACATAAACAGAATATCGATGGACAAATAGGTGGCCAGAAAACTAAACAAAACAATAGGCAACAGACCAGAACAAAAACGATTGTTGAGAGTAAACACATTATTTAACAAAAACTGAGAGTGCCCGGAAGGGTAGGCAGTTCCTTATTAAAGTATGGTATTCGTCGAGGTAGAATTGTAAAATGTATGTAAAAAGTCAGTAAAGAGGTCTTTAGGGCAGGAAAAACTCACGATATTGCTGCCAAGTTTTAAGTCAACCAGAACATGAACACCCCTGCGATATACACCGTTGAAACTTTCGACGTGAAAACGTCACAAATAAGACAGTATAACCTGTTGTAGCAAGTGTCCTTCCCAGCAAAAATACAGAAAATACAAATAGTATGCAAATGTCCTAGAATACCGTTTAACCGAGATACGTAAAGTAGTCATATGCCGCTCGAATTATTTAAACGAAATCTGTTGCTCATTTAATCACCATGATCAATCGCATGAAAACATTTAACTTTTTATTAACTTATTAAAACTTAACATTCACAAGCATGAGCACAATAAATGAATGAATCGCTTTACCAAACTTAGAATATAATGTATGTAACTAAATCCAATATACATGTACTCATTGCATGTATAATGATGTCAAGATAAAACGGCAGACTATTTGTATTAGTATATGTAATTTCTATGAAAGAATCTCGTTTTAGATCCCGGCGACAAACCAATTGAATGTTGTCAAGAAAATAATATAGTCGTGAGGCAAGTAGTGTCGCCATTTTATTGCAATTGAATACGTTTGAGATAATACATTTTCTACAACAAATAATAAGCAATCTATGCTTTATCTTAGAATCAACATAATCATATTGTTTAATTAAATAATGTGTTGTTTCCACACTCGTTAGCTCGAAATATATATAAGTATGTACATAAATTCCCATTGTGAAAGGGTTTATGGACTTTAACTCCACTATTTACTTACGAGACATACATGTAATTAATCTGTTTACATGTAATTAGTTGTTGAGTTTAACAATATAAATCACTTTATCTGTTAAGCTGTGTTAAATCCAAATGTTTTGTATTTGAACCTCTACTTGTGTTAAAAATCATCTGATGTTACTACACACAGGAGCATCAATTAAAAATATCTAAATTAAAATATATTTATTATGCCATAAACTAGACACACATCTTCATGTCGTCTTTGTTTTTTAGACCAGAATGTTTTCCATTTACAACGCCTCCTGGAGAATTTAAATACACTTGCATGAATTTCGTCCGCTCTCGACCAGCGTGTGAAATAGGTATGTTAAATGATCAAAACTGTCGCACATGCTAAAAGATAACATACAATATATCAGTCTACCCTATAGTTTCCTGGAGGTTTTGTAATGTTATGAAGCACACTGTTATCGGAATCAGTTATTTTTTTTTAACATTTTAAAATCACATTTTGACCAAAAGCTAATCAAAATTGCTTCCTTCAAATGTATTTTATAATCTTGTTTTTCCTTTAAGGGTTATTGAATGCTATTTAATTGCAAGAAAAGTTAATAATTGTATCATGTCTGCCATATAACATTTGTATTTTGATTGTGCTAATTGATGCTAGCATTGATCGGACAAATCGTGTTAGATCCAATTACACAATCATTGTTTATCAACCCAAGTAAAGTTGTGTACTATAAGCGAACAAGGGTACAAATTTAATGGGGGCCTCGGTGGCCGAGTGGTCAAGGTAGTTCGTCTACTATTGATCACGTGGTCTGTCAACACTGAGATTGCGGGTTCGATCCTCACTGCAGGCAGGGTGTACTCGACTCCAATCTTAATTGACAAGGATTGCCAGTTTTCCTACCGCAGGTCGGGGGTTCTCTCCGGGTACTCCGGCTTCCTCCCCCAATAAAAACTGGACGCCATGAAATAGCTGAAAAATTGCTGAAAGTGGCGTTAAAACACCATTCAAACAAACAAACAAACAAATTTAATGTTTGTTGCTTGATGTAACCCGCTTCTTAATTAAAACTATATACAAGCCGTAGGAAAAACAACAGAAATCAAAACACAACTCTCTGAGACCCCGTTGTTTTCTGTTCAATGTCTAAAATATCAAACACGTTTTACTAGAAAGAATGAAGGTAGTTCGAAGTGGTGTATGAATAATAATAATGAATAACTAACCATATGTACAATTCTAATGTAGATCGACGACACCAAGTTAATTTAGTTACCTCATGGTTAGACCTTTCAAGTGTCTATGGTAGTAGCGACCCAGAGCAAAAAGACCTACGATCTAAATCTGGAGGTATAAATTACAATATCAGTAATGCAAATGCTACTTTTAAAAATATTAAATATTACATACATATTTATTAGTAAGTATACATTAAAACTACTGATTTAGTTAATATGTCGCCCTTCGATGAAATATGAACGAAAAAATGCAACTCGATTATAAAAACATAAATAAACTATAAGTCTCAGCCTCTCAGACCAGTCTCCCAGTAACGTGGTACAAAACAAGCTTGGCAAAAACTACTCTCTGACCAGTATAGTTTGTAGAACAAATTGATAGGTAAACATTTGAATTAGCTTTGACCTTGAAACGTTTATATATGCAGGATCTTTCATAGGTACGAGTGGATTCGAAAAAAAATCCTATAATTTAATAATACCAATGTCAGATTTTGTTTCTCTAATTTAAAAAAAAGTAGTTAAATTGTGAAATCAAATACAAATTCTCCCAACCTCAATGTTATGGTAATGACTAATATCTTGTTTGGCCGATGATTTTTAATAAACATCTCACATTAATAACCTTTAATTGTAAAAAAAATATAGTAATTAATATTTAATACAGATCACCATTTTACGATAAATTTCACAGCCTCGTGTACTGATAGTACTATTTTATGTCATATGAGAATTGTGCTCAATCAAAAGGTGGTAAATCGAAGTAGTTTAGCGCATGACTTAATTGTTTTAAACCAATCAACAGGCGAGCACTACATAAAAAATATTTTACACACATCGGTCAAACATTAAGTTTAGTTTAAACATATTTTAAAATGAAAAAAAGAAGACAATCGGATCAGGCATAAATTTTAACAATTAAGATTCGCCTAGCTTCTCTTAGTTTAATATAACGTAACAATTAGAGAAACAATGATATAAGATTCTTCGGATCCTGACTGTGTAATCAGGTAACGGAAAAACAACTCTCTTAGACCGCTCCGTAGTACAAAATATGCCAAGACACGCTACATTAGTATTAATAATAGCATTTTTACACTCTTTGTATACTTTTAGGATTAATGAAAGTAGGTAATCATGACCTACTACCGGATGGTGTTGCAACATGTAAAGCGCATATACATTGCTTTAAGGCTGGTAAGTATGTTTCAGTCCTATTTCATTGAACAATGCATATGTGCATAATTCAAATAATTTTGTAACGTGCAATATTCCAAGCAGTGATACTTTTATCTGAATTACTGATTTAAATTTGAGCTAGCTTTTATTTACTTTAGCATTTGTCTCTCTTCTAAATTATAACGTATATGTTGTTAAGGTATACATGTATTTTTCTAGGTGATGTACGAAATTCAGAGATACCTTTATTAACTTTGATGCACACGATTTTTCTACGGGAACATAACAGAATAGCACAGAAATTAAGTAATAAAGGATGGGATGACGAAAAAACCTTTCAGGAAACAAGGAAAATTTTGACAGGAATGTATCAACATATTGTGTTTAATGAATTTTTACCAGCTTTACTTGGTTTTAATTGGGCAAAAAGCATTGGTTTAATAAGCAGACCGTCGGGGCACATTCATCTGTACAGCAGTGCAATAGACGGAGCTACTCGTAACGAGTTCGGAGCAGCAGCTTTCAGAATGGGACACTCTTTAGTTGGTAACCTTGTTGGCGCTGCTGATGATCAGTTCCATCAAGTTAAAGTTTCTCCCTTAAAAGACGAATTCTTTGACACGGGGGTTATAAGGGATGACAAGGACGAATTTGGTGTTCAACGTATTGGTCGATGGATGTCTGCAACTTACGGACAAAAATTAGATAGATTTATTGCAAATCAGTTACGCAACCATTTGTTTGCAGGAGACGATCCTAAAGATGCACTCGACCTTGGTTCGCTTAACATAAACCGAGGCCGCGATCATGGAATACCAGGATACAATAAATTTAGAGAGTATTGTGGCCTATACCCTGCGGCATACTTTAGTAGTCTTCCTGGAGGTTTTATTGACCACAGTTACGAAACTGTTGCAAAACTTTCGGCGTTGTACAGGTAGGTTTCTTTAAAATTTTGTTAGTTACAAGACAGGACTTTGTAGTAATAGGCGAATCACCGGGTACTAAAGCTTCCTCCCTTGATAAAATTGGACGTCACGATATAGCTGAAAAGTTGCCGAAGTGTGTTAACCTCAATTTAAACACACAACGCATCTAGAGGATATGTATATTTGACTGGATAACATTTTCCTTTTGTACTTGGTCAGCGTATAAGGATTCAAAATTGCATTCCGACAGAACCACCCGTAAATACGTACACTATTAGCGATATCAGTGTTACTGCTTGCTTATTATTTTTTAACCAGAACCAACTTACATGCAACAATTAATCTTAATTACGAACGTTTGAATATATTGTTCTTGAATAATTGGTCATATTGTGTCCAATAGGTCAGATGCTACTTGAGATAAATTTTAATTCCTACTAAATTTTCTGATAGTTGTACAATACTATTATCGATTGTGTACTGTTTTTTTAGTCACGTTGATGACGTCGATTTATTTGTTGGAGCTATTTCTGAAACACCCGAATCTCCAGAAACGGTGCTTGGACCAACCTTTAGATGTTTGTTTGCATTGCAGTTTCTTCATTATAAATATGCGGATAGATTTTTTTACGAAAACTATTCTCCCACAACGGGGTTTACAGTTGGTAAGTACATATACAGTACATTAATGGTTTTTAGATCGTTGAAAGACAAAAATGAACTTGTCTTGCATGGATTATGTGGTGTTCCGGTACTACGTGCATTACAAAACAAACCGATATTGTTAATTCCTCAGTATTTTTGGTTTGAAGGCAAATGATGATCCTGTATTATTATTATTATTATTATTATACATATTTATATAGCGCAAATATAGTTAAACAGAACTACCCTAAGCGCTTTACAACATACACTATACAACACACATCACAATAGTTATAACAATGTTGAAAAGGGAAACAAAGTATTTAAAAACAATACCGGTATAATGCAATTTTAACAAAAATGTAAAGCACCAATTAAAAATTAAAATACAAAAAATTTATATAGATATATTTTATGTTTAAAACAAGTAAAAATTACAATTTATCGTAACATGAATACTATTTTAAAATTTAGATATACAAAAAATAAAAAAAAAATAAAAAATAAAAATAAATAAATAAAAATAAATAAAAACAAAACTAGAACGAAAAAAATTAAACAATATGCGGGTATTTTTGCAATTTGATTATCATTGATGACCCATTAACTAAACAATATTTGTCAAAACATGTGTTGCATGATTTATTCATGTGTCATTGGATTTTACTGAGAGGCTTCCATGCGCTCGACCCAAAGAGGTGCACAGCGCGTTCCTAGGTACGGATAGGGGAAGCACTCTTGTTAGGGGGTTAAGTTGAAATACGGGAAGACTGACCGCGGACCACGGTAACGTGTTCAAAAAGTGCATTATTCTTTGCAAGATAAAGACCTCTTTTGTAAATTATGAAATGAGCAGGCTTATTGTAGTCGCTACAAAAAGCTAATTTCTGCGTTCCGTTGGTCCATCGCTTTTTCCTGCTAATTTATTGTTTGTAAACATGTTCTTGAACTATATATAGCAACAATATTGCTTGTTGTACGTTAATTAATTACAATCAAAATAAATCAATCAATCAATTCATCAATCATATTTCTGTATATCATTAGAAATAAAAAATAAAAAACAGGAGTTGGGTTCATAAACCATTCAAAAAGGTTGTAGTGAAACAATATTGTGGTAGAACGTTATTATACTGGCTTTTAGTAATATGTTTTGATATGATTTTGGTGGAATATAATATTGCGATGTCCCGTTTACACATAATATGATTTATGATTTTTAGTTTTGGAAACCCACGTCAGCTACTTTTGATTCTCAATGCGCAACTATACTCAATGATTTGAAGAAATGTTTGTTTAAAAGACATATTCTCTAATTTATTTATGTTTTTGATGTAAATATATTAGAGACATTTAATGGATACTATATTTTACTATAGATACTAAATTATTAATAGACTTCTAGGATTATGCCAGAACAAAAGCCAAAACAAGAGGACGAATATGGTTATATTTCAATGAGTAAATTTAAAAGAATTACAATTCGGTTTTTGCTTTTGTTGTTCTTCCCATTCAAGTCGATGTCTGATCTTTCATCCTTGTGGCCGATACCCAAATGACACATAAAATCGTGCCAAACAGCGTTAGATAGCAGAACTAAAACGTGTTCTACCAAATCTTTTATAAACTCCTCATATTATTATTTTAAAATCTATAAAACCGGTTTTTATAAATACAGCAATAACCGGGAGTGGCTTCGACCAAAAATCGATACTAAAATTGCAAAAAGACTTAGTCGAGATCCTAAAAACAGGGTTTTAACTTCGATTTATCCACACTCTAAACCACCTTCACATTGTATTCTTCACATACAGCTAAAAGCAAGTCTTGGAGTTTTTGTCCGCGGCTACTTTATTTTTAGAAAAAAGCATCACCGATACAAAACTAAGGATTAATTTACGTTTATTGAGTTCGGATGACTCGCTTTAAATTTATGTTGCTGTTTTTACACGGATATTGTCATTGTCCTATGTTTTTCTATTCTTGCTGACCGATCAGAATTCTTACCCTTTTCATACAACCTTTTTGGCATTATTTTAAGTGTGTTTCTTGGCATAGAACCATGTTGTACTCTTGGTCGGATATAAATTGTTTCCAGTTTGCAAATATCTAAAAACGCTTTATTTTAAAAGAGGGGCACTTCAAAAGGTTGGTTGTACTTTCTGTACAATGTTTGTGTTTAGTGCACATACGTTTTCATCTTGTTGAAATATTCAATGTTATTCACATTCGATTGCCAGAACGAAGCAAATAACGATAATGTATATCCGATGCGTAAATATACATCCAGAAATCGGGGTTTTTTTTTGTTTTTTACAACGACTTTTTGTCACTTATTGTCGAAAAAAGTTTTTTTATTACCAACTTTTTCTATAATCCAGATCAAGTGAATGATATCAAGAAGCAAACTCTTGCAGGGATCTATTGTCGAACACTGAAGATTCAGAATATACAACCAAATATTTTTATCAATCCGTAAGTGTACATTTATTATGCAAAAATGACATTTTAACATGCTCTCATTGCCTTTTGCCTCTTCATTGAAAAAGTAAATAGGCTAATGTGTTAACAAGTACTATCTTTAAAAAAGATATTCGACGCACTTAACTGCTATAGATGTATGAAACTGAACAAACATCAATAAGAAAAAAATTGATCAAACGAAAGAAAGAGACAAGAAACATTAACGTTTTCTTTCATTGATGTGAGTAGGGGAGGTAATTAATTAACGTGTTACGAAATGTATCCAATCAAAATAAGGCTGTAATATAAGGTTGCTACATTCATGGATTTTAAAAAAATGTTATTAAACAATAGGGTATTATCAAAAAGAGACTTTGCAATTAGAGCTCCATCCCCTGTATATACGTGAATGACGACGGACGCAAAGAAAGAAGATGAACATTAATGGCTTTAAAAATCATAGAGCTAACAATAAACATATTTAAATGTCCAAAATGGAAGATATTTCAGAAGCTGAAGACCACAATGGTAAATAAAAAACATTCAAACCTTTCTAATATATATGTGGGAGTTGTAAGTTTTTTCTTGTGATGTATCGTATATATTAACTCGAAAATAAAGTTAGTGAACATTTTAAAATTTCAAAAACAGCACCTATTTTTTAAATAAATTTCACAAGCAAACATGTACTTACATGCATCAAGTAATATTCATCATTCACATGTATTACAGTTTGCTATTTTATTAATTTGACTATCTTTTAAAATGGGTACTACTGAGTAAAATATTTTTCAAATGAACACAAAATGTCAATTCAATGCTAATTAAATGTGAATTGAAATCGGTAATCCTAAAATGGAAGGAAGGATAAACCGTATGGGTAATTGAGGTCCAAATAAATAATTGCAACGAAAACAATCAGTGACTTTTACTCTTAATTCTATGTGCTGTAATGTGTTATCGAACCACCGTGTCTCATACTAGTCATTTAGCGTTCTGACAATTACCAATGACCTACTTACCTTTGTGTATGACAGTAATTTAACGATAGAGTGAGATAGAGAGTGCGTGTGTCAGGCGGTCAGATGAAGAAAATATGGTGTAAATACATCAACGGCGTGAGGATTGTTTACAGATACCATGGTCAACAAGGCAAATATAATATATACCCCAGACGAAATGCGCAAAAATTACACGACGTATGGTTTTATCATGTAATTATTGTTTATCAGTTCTTTCGGCATTCTTTTGGAATAAAAATAATTTTCTAAAGTTTAATTACGACTACCAATTGTTTAAAAACACCAGTCTGTTGGAATAATAGTTAGGGAATGCATATAGGGATGCTTTTCAGAGTATACTATAGTAGATTGTTCGAACGCAGAATTTTTTACTATTTTTGTCCGATCAGAATGCAAGCTTGTCTTCAATAACAGTACGTTACCATAGGTAAGCGTCTTTTAGTTCAAAGGTCACAATTCGAAAATATACCGACTGCGTCAGAAAAAGAACACGTCAATAGTAAGGACAAGTTTAGGAGAGTAAAACGTGTAGATTCTTAAGAAATATGTTGCTACACTGTCATTTTAGTACGTGTAAATTAGATCATCTTTATGCGTACTCCTCAAATTAAATATTAGATAACTAAATGCATCATTGTTTATATTAATTGCTCATTTTGTTTTTTTAAATATGTTTTAGAGTGGATCCATATCAACGTATTTCATGTGATGACATTCCAGACCTGACATTTGACCTTTACTAAGATTCATGCAAGATATTGTTCTTAATTACAATAAATGCAACATATAATTGTTTCTGTTGCTAGTTTTTACAGTTATTTCCTTAGATGTAGCCTTTTCTAAGCGTACACACAATGCTCCAACATACACAGATTTGAAATTACAGAAAAGGTATATTATTTGCTGGATTAAAATTTGTTTAAAATGAAACTACTGTATTTATATTTTGCATTATTTAACAAGTATTATGACCATATATGACCACTATAGCCTATGTTGGCAGTTCTAATACTAATACAGCGTCTTTATTACAAGCGAGTTAAGATAATAGTTGGTAATTCAAGACTATTGGGTTTTGTTTCGAATCTGTTTAGTTTTTAAAAACACAAGAGACTAACATTTGCAAATCTACATGTATCTGCGCTATTAGTATACATGCACTCAAGAACAACGTTTATTAAATTAAAACTAAATGTTGTATAGATATTTGCACACCCTTTGCATTTGAAATTACAGAATGATAAGGTGCAGTTGGTATTATTTCAAAATTACCAACTTTATACACGGAAGGTCGCAATTAACGAATATTACGGTAAATACATCACTGTTATGACGTTATTAAAGTATTTTCAAGACAGCCAAAAGGTTAAAATTATGTATGCTTTTTGTAGTAAATTATATTCTTGGTATCTTTGAAGTCTTCTCGAGTTAAACGGTCATTAAAATCCTGTGGTTATTTTGTCAGCGTTAGTGTGCTTGAAATCTGGTACTTTATTGACACGAATAATAAAAACATTCGATTCAATCGCAACAGCTCGTCATATGATGAGCTTAATTGTCGCTTTTTGCATGGCATAATAAGTTTTGGAATGGTTTAAAGGTAATAATTTATAACTGATTATTGCTGATGAGATGTGTGTGATAATTTAGTTTAGATTGATTGTTGAGCTTTTCTTTATTAATTTGTTGTATTTAAGAAATAAATGAAAACTAAACCACTTACCATTTCTCAAGGGTACAGAATAGTCAATCGATGACCAGTGCCGGTATTTCGACATTTTTTTTAATTTAAGTTTGGTCGTATTCTTCCACAAGTCGCTTGTCACATCAAAAACAGATGCAGGCATTTTGTATTCAGATGGTATTAAATTAAAATATTTAGGACAAATCAACATTTATTACGCAAATTCGTTTTAAATGTTTCTCCCATTAATGTCACAAAGTACGAACTATATTTAGGATTCTAAATTAGAATAATATAAATATTTCTTCTCGATTTGTGTACTGATACGTTGTTGTAAACATGTTTCTGTCAAACAGTTTTGTGCAAAACTGGAATATTCAAATAAATGAAATTTTGAAAAAAAATTAATTCAAACAAGATTTGAGATATGATCATTTGAAGTAATTGATTTCGATTTCCTAATAGTGGATCAGCATGTCCAGCGCTGCACAATGATATCCTGCAGGAGTAAGTTGGGCAGTTTTTAAAGTCTTTCATCCCATAAGCCCGGTAAAACAAAAAATGTCTGGTTTAAGATTCTGTATGTAGAAAATTAAAAGAAATATTTTACAGTTTTTAAGTTACGATGAATTGTCCTCTGCTGGTTCGAAAATGGTTTTATTGATTGCCAAGTGTATTAGAAACCTTTTGGAACTTCATCGAAAAAGATATGCATGAAGTGTATGTTGATTCTCTTGAAGAAAACAAACTTCCAGTTTCATGCAGAGTTGCCGTTCTAAGAATGATTGCTTCAAAAGGTAAAAAAGTTTATTAAAGTTCTAGAGACTTTGAGGGTCTTTTCCCTTTTGTGATTATAACTCAATCGATGAGACTTCGGCGCATTCATGAATAGCACACAGAAGATAAAAATAAGGTAAAAGGACTTATTGTTTCAAACACTTAGGTCTTTTCCAAATTCTGTGGGTATTTTTTTCACGAATCCCTAAACTTAATGCTTGTGATGGAATTTTTATACCACATGTTCCTTTGTGACAGTTTATTATTTTCATAAACAAAAGGTACATGGTTGGTTAGAACTTGTCAAAAGGAAGTCACGTTTAATAACCCTAATTGACGTTTCGACAGCTCGTTTTGATCTAAAAAATGTATGGCTAATATGGACATTTTCAACCGAAAGTGAAAGCTTTATGTGTTCGGAACGCAAAACTATATGGCTGCTAAGACTTTTCCAACCAGAAGTGACGATTTATAATCGGTAATGCCTTTTCTTGACAGTTTTTTTATATGTCATGAACTAAACATATGTTCTTGCTAAGGGATTTTTTTTCAACCGAAATTTACTGAAAACCGAATTTGGAAATGAACTCAACTATCAAACATTGAACGTTGTTATAAGCAATGTGTTTTTAATCCAAAAATATATGGCTGCTATGCACTTTTTCGCATTAAAGAACTTCCAGTACGACATGACTTTGACAGTGACAATTATAAACGTCAAATCCAAAGATGACCAATGGTGAGACCACAAGTGAATACTAATTATGGTTTTAATGTGTTGGCACATAATGGCTTTATACAAAGTTTTATTTTGGACTACAACCGTGCCTTGTGTTAAAATCACTTTTATGTTTTTAAGTTATTCAGGGTCAAAAGTCAGGGGAATTATTTTGCTTACTTTATAAATTGTATACATTTTGTGTAACAATCTCATATTGTTTATTTGTAATATTTGAGTTCAGCCCTATTAATAGATGTAGATCTATATTATTATACTCTGTTACACAGTTCAGGTTTGCTTATAGAGTATTTCTAGAATTCTTGTACAAAGGATATTAAAAAAAGTGGTAACTGGTTTCTTGAGGATATCCACACCGAGTAGATACATTTTGAATTATATTAACTTTAAGATCATTATTCAGAAAAGATGCACAGCATCTTAATTGCGTCAATATTATATTAAGTTTTCTAGAACCAATAGAAAAATTCTAGGGACTAGATTTATCTCCTTGTAATTTACTTTTAAAGCCGGAAGCGCCATTTACGTTCGGACTGTCACGTCCGAAACATAAATAGCGCTTCCGGCTTTAAAACTAGACAAGGTCGATCTAGCGATGAATGATACCCCCGCTTTTGTAAAAATTTCAAACGTTTTTGGTGGACCGCAACCTTGAAATTAGACGCATTTCCCCCACCATCGATAGGCTTTTTACCAAAATAATATATAACAATATATCAGTTTCATTCAAATTGGATGCAAACTTTTTGAGTTATTGTCCGTAAATAACATTTCTGTACAAATTTCTGAAGTTTTTCATGGACTGCAACCCTGAAATTTAACGGACTTCCCCCAAAATTAATAGGCTTTTTACTAACCTACTTCTTATATAACAATATTCCAAAGTTTCATTCAAATCGGATGCAAACTTTTTGAGTTATTGTTTGGAAACAACTTTTTTGTGAAAATTTCTAACGTTTTCGTGAACTTCGACCTGGACATTTGACGGATTTCCCCCAAAATCGAGAGGCTTCTTACCAACCTGATATATAACAATATCCCAAAGTTTCATTCAAATTGGATGCAAACTTTTTGAGTTATCATCCGGAAACCAAATGTTGACGCACGGACGGACATGAGGACCACTATATACCCCCAACTCTGTCGAGCGGGGGTATAAATACAAAGAAGAATATAAAGGTTGAATATCTATGAAAAAAGACAATCGAGAATCAAGTGATAAAAATTCAAAAAGGTATCAACTTGGTAAAAAATACAGTTGATTTGATAGTTTTTTAACTATTATATTTGTATTATGTGTACAAATTATGCTTCAGAAATTTGTGCTTCTAGCATACAGATTTCAATCGTTTTTGCAGACTACAATATAGTTTATCCTTAACAAATCGTCACATATATATGACAACTACTCATTAATACTAGGTTTTAGCTTAGCCAGTTTTATGTTGAATATAATTACACTGACTATACTAGATACCTACATATGTGTACGTATCAACACTAACAATTCAGACATAATCGTCTTAAAAAATTTGTTACATTGATTTTAGACAAAATCTTACTTTAAATATGTTTTTTTATGTATCATTTGTTTTTCAATAGTCAAAACCTCCAACAACCACCACATGACTAAGGTGTTGAGGGGTAACATTATATAGGTATACAGTCAAGACTATAGTTTTGTACATATTAATAAGAAAAAGAAAGAAAGCTTTTATAGAATAAGACAATCACATTTACACTATATGCTCCACATCCATTCACTTACAAACTTCCATGCATACTTTTAGGTTACATAAGTATATATGTGTGACTACACCATATATTTTTTTAGAAATGTGATTAATTTTTGAATATGCTTTTCAAAGGGTTCCAAAACTTTTCATAAGTTTGGGTGGTATTATTTTTATTTGCAATAAAATGTTCATATGATTGGTATAGTTTGATTCTGGATTTTAAACCATTTAATGTTGGAACTGTATCTTTTAATTAGCATCTATATATATAAAGTTTTGGCTAAATAAAAATAGATTGATAAAAAATATTTTATCAGTAAATCCTAGCAATATTTGTTTTATATCATCATAATTCTTAATATTTTGTTGAAAAACAACCAAAAATTATGAGTTATATTGCAGTGGTAAAATAGATGTTCTAAAGTTTCTTCTGGCCTGTGGCAAAAGGTACACAAATTTATGGTCTTCAGTTTTATTTTATACAAAAAAGAGTTTGTAGGCAATATCCTTTGTAACCACTTACATTGAAAACTTTTAAGATAAGTGTCTCTACAACATTTCTTATAAAGTCATTTGATAAGTCTAACAGCTCAAGCTTGTTTAAATCGGTCTTTTGTTTCAATTGTGGAAAGGAAAAGAATGTAGTGTTATCACAATTTACAAATCTTTTAAAAACTGTAAACCACTTTGTTTCCAATTGATCTATATAACAAAATCTGACACTGGTACATAGTTCAAGATGTCCAATGACATCATTTCTTTTATGCAACATTTTACTAGAGGTTTTGGCAAAGATAAACTGAATAGTGCATCTTTCCAAAAAGGATTTTTAAAACGATGTGACACTTTGAAGATTAAAGACTCTGTCACCACCAAATTGTTTAAGTAACAAAAAAAACACGGACAACAAACAGACACACTAAACAAAAAACACGAATGCTATCAAAAAACTAAAATGTATATCGTAAACACATAACGTCCTTTATATTCCAAGCGCTGTATTACCTAAGGTTATGGTCAGTCTAAACGGTTCCCCAAACAAGATAAAGGGAAAAGTTAAGAGTAGCTTTTTATAGCGACGTTTCTAATCAATGCATCTTTTCATTACTAGAACTGTTTTTTTTTAAATTCGTTGAAACAGCGTATAAGACAGCATTTCTATGAATCTCTATTGTTGTCAGTTCTGTATAAATGTTATTTTCCATACCCACGCCCAGTCACAGGGCATTTTATTAGAAGGTATTACAGGTACAGTGATGGAAATCCCCTTGCCACTCGGTCCTGACTCCCATTCAATGTTCTCTGGGTATCCTAGCATGCTTACCCTTGTGTTTGCAGATGCAATAGGTGTTTCAAGTGTCAAAACGGTGTCACTTGGCCATGCTAACATGATAGCATAGACTGCAGTTCCTTCGTCCGGTGTTTTCTTCATTGTATACCTGTATCATGAAAAAAACGCAAATTTACATTTAGATATTTAAACGCCTGTTATAAATTTCGTTGCAATTTAAAATAATTGAATGTACGATGGTTGCCAACCAAGGCTTAGCAACTAAAATCGTTACACTACTTTCACTTTAATCATAAATGATCAAATTGTGTTGCAAATTATGTACATTCTAGCAACGTTTAAAACAATAAGGGAACGCAACTACTTTAAAATTCTTTAAAAAAAATTCAACAATTCTGAATTTATACATGCACATTCAAAGGAAAAATGTTTACTTCCAGAACGAACTTAAAGTACAAATAGGTATTGAAAAATAATCATCAAAACAGAACCCAACACTGAAATCCCTATACGCAAAGAATAATGAATCACACTATTCACATCACTGTATATTCTCTATAATTTGTACTGGACATGTATGGTTTATATTGATAGCTTTTCTTAGGATTTTAGTAGCACTTCAATATAAAACGAAGTGTTTTCAATTACACTGTCGAATCCGTATTACCATATTAAGGGTGGACCATTTTCTTTTTGATAACTCCACGGTGTAGTGTTGTAAGCTCCTTCTCCGTTAACCTTCAGCCAACTTCCAAATTGTCGAAGTCTTTCTTCAAATATCGGAACAATCCTTCCGTCCTTTGTTGGACCAATATTCATCAGCAGATTACCACCACAGCTAAGAATAGTGAGCCACATATAATAATGCGAGATTACTTGTTTTAAAATGAAAATCTTAATTGCAAATTTTTATGATGGTAATGATAATTATTCTTTCATTATATATTTTTAATATCAGATCTTATATATCTAGTATGTCATTTTATGTTAACAAAATATAAACACAATTGCAAAGGACAGACTGTGCGAAATTCCTATGTTAATTGCTTAGGCGAAACGCGCGTCTGTTGTAAATTTTATAACATTGGTTCCTATATTTGATATTTTATTTGCAACCACATGGTCGATGCCTCTGCTGTTGGACTCTAATTTTAGTTTGGGGGGGGGGGTTAAGTTTACACTCCAACACCCAGTGTGTTTTGTCAACAAATATAGCTTCATTCTGTCTACATATAAGTTTACCAATATCAAATTAAGGCGGCTGGTAAGATAAGATAGAGGTGAAGGACCAGTCAGTTAGGAAGATTTAGGACTGTTGCATAGGCTGCTATGGAGGAGTCATCAGTACGCAAACATGATGCAGTAGGAACTAACTGAGTTCACAATAAGAGTTTATCTTTTTCTGCGTGTCTCGAATTTGAGCAGTTTCAGAGGAGGAGTAGTAGATGGCGAGTCTATTTTGAGAGAGCGTGATACCATCTAACATTTTGTTTGCAACTGGTACACACTCCTCCACCGTCCAACGTTTTTTCGACTTAACGACGTAGATGCAAATGCTATCTTGCCTCCGGGTAGCTACGCGCCTGTTGTCGATTCGCGAGGTTTAGATGGATTAGCCGGATTTGAAATACGCTTTGGAATTTTGATTTCAAAAGCACTACAGCATCTTAACCATTTGGATTTCAAATGGGCTTGGTTGTGTCACTGATGATGTTGTAAATCTTATAACTATAGTATCTTAAATAATATTGTATTTGCCCACACTGGATCGATATGCCTCTGCTGGTGGATTGCTTATCCCCAGGGTATCACCAGCCCAGTAGTCACACTTGTATGCCGACAAGAATATCATTTATTCTTTTAGTGATAATTGTATAAATTTACTGCACCGAAATTTTGAAAATGCTTTCAGTTCTAAAGTTTGTTTGTATTGGTTGGATTTTGTGATTTGTTTTTAAAATTTTAGGACTTTTAATTACAAAGCTCTACAACATCTTAATTATTTGAATTTTTAAATAATTTTTTAACTGAGCGACACTGATGAGTCGAAACGCGCGTCTGGCGTAATGAGTTTTATTACCTTGTATCTTTGTTGACATTTTATTTGAATTAACCGAGTTTTCAATCTGATAAATCTACACTATAATATTTTTTAAATCCCAACGTTGAATATATCCTTTAATAAAGATTAGAACCGATTAACATACGCTTTTAAATCCACATTCAAGATATATTTCAATCATTCTCATCCCACTTACTTGCGGCCCCTCTGCATACAGGTTTATATGTGGTACAGTCTATACGATTTTCTGTGAATCCTGTATTAACTTCATAGACTGCTGAAGATAATAAACTGTTTGACATAGATTGCGGCCTTCACTACGGATGGTCTAGTGTCAACATTTAACCATTTGTTTACTTCTAAACAGTGTTTATCAAATAGATGAATAATTGTTTCTATATAAATTTCCACACTTTTAACTGGTCATTTTAAATAATTTAATTCGATAAAAATATTTATAATAATTACCTTATTGTCGATGCAAAGTTAGAAATAATCTCATGTATGGTAAGTAGTTCACCAAGACGCGCTGTTCGTCTGTATCCCCAAGCATGCCTATCTATTTTCATGCAATTTTCCCATTTGTGATTTTGTAAAACACCTAAAATAAATAAAGAATCTATTCAGGACGCTCAACATGCAATTAAAGCGTCTGGATAATCAAGAGAAAAATAGCACGAAAACTTACCGAACAAGGGCCGAAAGTCAAGGAACAAATATAAATCCGGATATAGACAATCAAACATCAAGAAACAAAACCAATAACACAAAAAAAAACAGAAAGAAAGTAACCCGAACCCAATACAAACCATGGGTGCACTCCGGTGCTCTGGACAAGTAAGCAGTACCTGCCTCTAAATTGACACCCGTCGAGTACTAACTGTCATATATAGGAAATACTGCAATAGGAAAGACTACGTATGAAGCGGCGAAAAAAAGTCCTATCGTATTCGAGAGATTGATTTCCCATAACGATCAATTATGGCATGGCGACGACTTAAAAACGTTTGAAGGGATAACATGAACGAGGTACAACAAAACTTTGAGAAGCTTAGTAGTCAACATTAGTGAGCGGTCTAGAAAATCGGAATACCGACCGCTGGATCTAGAACAATGTATAAGTTGTAAAATGTATACACCATAAGCTGGAGCTGCAGTAATGCTGCTATCCATGAACGGGAAGTAGACAATTGGAACGTTGAAGTCGTCACGTTTGTCTTTGTCTAGTTTGTATATTTCTAGAAGTAGGTCTAAGTAAGAAGTCGACCTTGGTGAATTTGTGGTGTCTTAAATGTCAAGCTCAATAGGGTAAATGCAAATAGTCACCAAATTTAGCATTGTTCGGCAACAAAACACCATCAATACAGCGGAATGTGCAATTAATTTTTTTTCTTTCTTCTTCAACAGCCCATACTATATAGCTGAACACTTGGTGATACTGTCGTTAAACACCATCTCAAAAGGTTATTCTCATATATAATTTTGTTTGTCTTTTGATATATATACTGTTGAACCATTCTCTTGTTCCTGAGTGTAAAATATCTGCGTTACAATACCTGGGTTGTACTCGTCTGTACACGTGTGATATCCGCCATGTTTACAGAAGCAGTCTTCACACCATCTGTCATTGGTTACAACCGTGTCTTTCACAGGGCTAAAATATTTAAAAAAAACACTAAAACCACTAGCAAGTAAGGAATTTAACTATATAGTGTACGATTTTGAGAAAGACCCGCTGATTTGTTCCGTTTTCACATCGCGATGTCCTATAGACTCTCCATTGTTTAATATTCGTCATATGATCAGATTTCCGGATACAAGAACGTTATGTTACCATGCAAGCATTCTTGCTTCCTGCGTTTAGACTGGATAAAGCAATAAGCACAGATTATTGTGCGTGAGATTATCTTTAGGTATAATAGTAGTAAATGTGTACCAGTAACAGGTTACCAGGTTGTGTACCCTACATAAGTTACAACAGTGAATACTATGATGTTTTCTGATTTGGTCAATAGTGGTTACATGTGTATGTTTTTTTTGTCTGTAAGCTCCTGCATAAATTAAGTTTTAAAAAGTGTTAAATGTTTTCTCAGATCTTGCAAGATAAAGGTTTGGTAATGTTTTAAACAATTTAGTATTTTTATTACATTCACTGCAACAGAAATTGCGTGTAAAAGTGGGAGCATCTCAAAACGTTCTAAATATACTTAAAAAGGAATTGGTCACGGATATATATGGCATATATTTTTTAATGTTTGATGAAAGTTTATTAATTTCATAGCCCAGGTTAATGCTAAGGAATGTTAGAAAGGTATGCTAATAAAAGAAATGCTAGTATTTTCGACTATAGCCAAACATTTACTACTGTTCTACCTATACTGGACCATTTGTACTAGAAATCGTCCATTTATGAAAGAATAATGGTTTCTCTGTATTTATTTAACATGTTTTAGTTAAAACATATTACATATTTGTTCAAATACGCAAATAAGATTTGACAAAAGTTAAATAAATTTATCCTCTCCAGTAAACAGTATGCAACACAAAAAATAATGAAGCAAATGCATACATAATAATATAGGGTTATAGAATGAATATTGGGAAATACTGCTTCGAATAGGTGTATATTGCACGATCGCAATATGATATCCGGCGAGGCACAATATTTCAAAATATTCATGCAATAACACTTTTATTACATAGTAATTATTTTATTTGTTTGTGTTTCTGATCTGATAAGATCGTTGCACTTGGTCAATATATGTTACAAAAAACGTTGAAATGACCCTTTAACTTATTACCTTAAGTTTTGTGCATGTTTTTGCTCAGGCAGGTTTAATTGTTTTTGTTTCTTTACAATTTACCGTAGTCTTTATACTATTATACTATTATACTGTGGAAACCTTTGAAAACTAGTAGCTGACATATTTATACCATTTAGTGTACACTTTATATCTGGCTGAATTATATTCGAAAATAACATAATTTCATATTGTTTAAAATTAAATGAAATTAACAATTTTCTTGACCAGCCGTTTAGCTCTTTCAAACCTTGATCAACAATAGACTGCATCTGTAAAACATTACGTCATGAATAGCTGAAGACGTTGTGTCAGAAAATGTCTTCGCATAGAAACAAGGTATTCAACTGTTTCGTTAACATTTATAACAAGTGAAGATAGCATTGCTCAGGCCTATTTAAAAAGTGATCTTTATCTTTATCAAAAATTATCTGACCGTAAGGCCAAACTTGATCTGTAACTCATTATGGTTGACTCGCATACATGTATGCATCAGCTCCTTATCTACAACCGTATACAAAAAGGTCTAGAAGACTGTTATTTTAACAAAATTTACCATTTTACAAAGACTATAATGACGGACTGGGTGCAAACCTATAGTGAAATCGGTGAGGCCGAAAGGGGACTAATGGATAGTAATGAATCTAGCACCGATCCTTAAGAAGCGACTTGGTTAACCGGTTGTATAGAGAAGATTTTTTTATTTTCCCATAGGGTCCAATGTTAAATTAAGTCCTGCGGCAGTGGCGGCCATTTTGAACTTCCAATTGCAATAAAAAACATTAACTTTATAGAGGACCATCCAAATAATATTTTGCTAGTAGGTTTTTGCTTCCATTGATTAACCGGTTTCAGAGAAGAAGCCTTTAAAACTTTTTCCAATAGGGTCCTATGTTAAACTAAGTACTGCAATTGCCATAAAAAACACAAACTTTATAGAGGACCATCTAAACAATATTGCTAGTAAGTTTTGTTTTGATTGGTTAAACGGTTTCAGAGAAGAAGCCCTTTTGAACTTTTTTCTCATAGGGTCCTATGCTAAACTAAGTCTTCAGGTGGCGGCCATATTAGTTTACCAATCAAAATAAAAAACACAAACTTTGTAAAGGTCCATCAAGTGAACATTATGGCCAAGTTTGGTTTCAAATGGCCAAGTGGTTTCAGAGAAGAAGATTAAAATGTAAAGTTTACAGACGCCGACGACGCCGACGGACGCAAAGTGATAACAATAGCTCACATTTGGGTCAGGTGAGCTAAAAAAAGGTAAAGGAAAATTATTCAATGAAAAACGTTGATTTATATGTGTCGTGTAATAAATGTTTATGGAAATTATCAGGTAAAAAACTGGACAATGGCGTAGCCACTCTGGAGCTCGGAAGCCAAGGCTTCCACATCTTTTTGCAAAAATAAAATAAAAGAAAACAACGCGAGATGGATAGATCAAAATTTAAGCAGATTTGTAATTACATGTCGAAAATGCTAGATCTCTGGATCCGGAGTTCCGATAGACCCGAATTGGCCCCTCATCCCCACTTTGTGGTCTCCAAATCCCTAGCCGAGAAAAAGGTTTGAGACCTCATTTCAGCCTCAGCTACAACACTGAATTCAAATACTGCCAATGACTGGCAGGCATTTTTAGTGCCATAAGAATATTATACCTTTCATTGTACAGCCACGCAAGGAATTCCTTAGACTTAAAGTACGAATCTGGACCAACTCCCGTGCACAGGTCTGACCAGACAACTTCCGGTGAATATCTATTGACCATTTCATACAGCTCGGGTAAAGCCTTTGTCTGAAATATAACTGTTTACTATATATTCGTTGTGGTTGACCATCTCTAATGTATTTGATTCTGAAATCACATAAATACAATATTGATGTTAGCATTTGCCATTACAATATGGTAACACAATGGATATTATGAAATTATATGATTACACTTTATAAGTGACGAAACACAGATTGTCCAAACAGTTGATTCTATGCATGCACTTAATTCACGGAGCATTGAATCCACAAACTCTTGCCAGAGTTAAATTTTAAATGTACATGTAACAACATTACTCACACAGTTTAAATGTACCTGTAACAACATTACTCACACAGTTTAAATGTACCTGTAACAACATTACTCACACAGTTTAAATGTACGTGTAACAACATTACTCACACAGTTTAAATGTACGTGTAACAACATTACTCACACAGTTTAAATGTACGTGTAACAACATTACTTACACAGTTTAAATGTACGTGTAACAACATTACTCACACAGTTAAATGTACGTATAACAACATTACTCACACAGTTTAAATGTACGTGTAACAACATTACTCACACAGTTAAATGTACGTGTAACAACATTACTTACACAGTTAAATGTACGTATAACAACATTACTCACACAGTTTAAATGTACGTGTAACAACATTACTCACACAGTTTAAATGTACGTGTAACAACATTACTTACACAGTTTAAATGTACGTGTAACAACATTACTCACACAGTTAAATGTACGTGTAACAACATTACTCACACAGTTTTACGTATAACAACATTAATCGCACATTTTAACGTTAAATGTACGTTTAAAAAAATTACTCACACAGTTTAAATGTACGTGTAATAACCTTACTCTTATTTTAAATGAATGTGTGACAACAGTACTCGATAGTTTAAATGTACGTGTAACAACATTACTAATGGAGTGTTAATGTACGTGTAACAACAGTACTAATGGAGTTTAAATGTACGTGTATCAATTACTCACAGAGTTTAAATGTACGGGTAACAACATTACTAATGGAGTTTAAATGTACGTGTAACAACATTACTAACGGAGTTAAAATGTACGTGTAACAACATTACTAATGGAGTGCAAATGTACGTGTATCAATTACTCACAGAGTTTAAATGTACGGATAACAACATTACTCACAGAGTTTAAATGTACGTGTAACAACATTCCTAACGGAGTTAAAATGTACGTGTAACAACATTACTAATAGAGTGCAAATGTACGTGTAACAACATTACTAATGGAGTTTAAATGTACGTGTAACAACATTACTAATGGAGTGCAAATGTACGTGTATCAATTACTCACAGAGTTTAAATGTACGGGTAACAACATTACTCACAGAGTTTAAATGTACGTGTAACAACATTCCTAACGGAGTTAAAATGTACGTGTAACAACATTACTAACTGAGTTTAAATGTACGTGTAACAACATTACTCAGAGTTTAAATGTACGTGTAACAACATTACTAATGGAGTGTAAATGTACGTGAAACAACATTACTAACGGAGTTAAAATGTACGTGTAACAACATTACTAATTGAGTTTAAATGTACGTGTAACAACATTACTAATGGAGTTTAAATGTACGTGTAACAACATTAAATGTACGGGTAACAACATTACTCACAGAGTTTAAATGTATGTGTAACAACATTACTAATGGAGTTTAAATGTACGTGTAACAACATTAAATGTACGGGTAACAACATTACTCACAGAGTTTAAATGTCCTTGTAACAACATTACTCACAGAGTTTAAATGTACGTGTAACAACATTACTCACAGAGTTTAAATGCAATTGAAACAACATTACTCACAGAGTTTAAATGCACTTGTAACAACATTACTAACGGAGTGTAAATGTACGTGTAACAACATTACTAACTGAGTTTAAATGTACGTTTATCAATTACTCACAGAGTTTAAATGTCCTTGTAACAACATTACTCACAGAGTTTAAATGTACGTGTAACAACATTACTCACAGAGTTTAAATGCACTTGTAACAACATTACTAACGGAGTGTAAATGTACGTGTAACAACAGTACTCAGAATTTAAATGTACGTGTAACAACATTACTAACAGAGTTTAAATGCACTTGTAACAACATTACTAACGGAGTGTAAATGTACGTGTAACAACAGTACTCAGAATTTAAATGTACGTGTAACAACATTACTCAGTGTAAATGTACGTGTAACAACATTACTAACTGAGTGTAAATGTATGTGTAACAACATTACTCAGAGTTTAAATGTACGTGTAACAACATTACTAACTGAGTGTAAATGTACGTGTAACAACATTACTAACTGAGTGTAAATGTATGTGTAACAACATTACTGAGTGTAAATGTATGTGTAACAACATTACTCGCACAAACAACATGAGTCCCAGAGTAAAAAAATCCTAGTGTAACGACACATTTTTGCAATGTATGTTGGTAATGGGAATATTTTGGTAGTCTTGACGTTTACACATCTAATACGATTTGTATTTGAAGTAAATTTCACTTTAGAAAATTAATATTTAAATATTTTGAAAAATCTAGTTTTCTGAAGAAAGAGCTTTCCACTCATCTTTGGCTGCACATTCTATATATATTAGAGAAGCAAGAGATCATCACATCATTTCAAACATACACCTGGAGTGCAAAATCGAGTTTATATGTAATGAAAAAATTGCAGATAAGCGAGAATATAAATTTTTCATGAAAAAATAGCTTAAATCAATTTACTTTACAATAAGAACGTTGGCCCGTGCATATTGATAAAAACAAACAACTTTTCAAATTTAATACACGAAACAAAGATACTAGTTTTGCTTCAAACAAAAATGTCCAGGTGGTTATATTTATAGTCCTTCGAAAAAAAAATCAAAACAAGCCAGAAACGTGTGCATGGTGTAAGTACGAATTTCTGTTTTAAAGTTTTAATATGTAAACACGGACAACAGACTCGAAACGCCTTCTTATAGTACTAACTAAACGACGAATTTTCTGTGGTGTCAATTGTTGCCATTCCAAATGTAGATGTAATGACTGCTTAAGTTCTGGTATTGTCTCCCACAAGACGACTGATGATTTCTGATTGGCTCAACTGACTTAAAGTCGAGGCTTCTAGCTGACCATGGCAATGTGTTCACGTCACGAAAATAATAAGCAGTCACGCGAGCACGATGCAGTCTGACGTTGTCGTCTATTAAGTCTCGTACGTATTCGATGATTGTAAAACTGAGGAACTACACTTTTTTCCAAAATGTCATGCTGATAACTTTGCGCATTCAAATTACCGCGAAAAGATATGAGGTCAATCTTACAGTCATACGACACACATCCAAAACCCTTACTGAGCCACAACCGAACAGAACCGTTTCAGCATTAGTATTGTTCGGTTGCCGCTCTGCTTAAACTCTGCCGAAAGTTGAATGCAACACTAAGCTACTCGCATCAGACCAATAAGCCTTTCTCTATGTGCGCAACGGACTTTTCACAGTCCGCCATGAACATACAGCTCCGAGTCTGTTCCGTAATATTCTTCATAAAAGCCCACGGTAAGGCAACAAACAGGTTTTGCTTGACAAAAGCCCAATCTTTACCGGAGTAAGGTCCTTAAAACAATAAGTCTTTTGTTAGTTACTTAGGACTTGTTTATAAGTTGACTGATGGTGGCCGACACGACGAACAATATGTCTGATGGACATTCCTGCATCTTTTATCCGAATAATTTGACATCGAACATCATTTGACAGCTACGGCGTACCAATTTCATTCGCTAGAACAGGGTTGAGACAAACAAGCTTACACAGAGCATATAGAATGACACGTATGAAAACTTAATTTTGAAGACTACGAGTGTTTGTTTGTTTGTTTGTTTGTTTGATGGTGTTTAACGCCACTTTCAGAAATATTTCAGCTATATCATGGCGTCCAGTTTTTATTGGGTGAGGAAGCCGGAGTACCCGGAGAAAACCCCTGACCTGCGGTTGTCAATTAAGATTGGAGTCGAGTACACACTGCCTGCAGTGAGAATCAAACCCGCAATCTCAGTGTTGACAGACCACGTGATCAATAGTAGACGAACTACCTTGACCACTCGGCCACCGAGGCTCCAAGCCTACGAGTGAAAATTGTGCACTGTAAGTGGTGACACAGTAAACAGACGATAACACTCTTGCATTAAAATTAAATCTGCCATGACAAATTCAAAATGTGTTTAGCAGTAAGTCCAAGCCATGGCGACAACTTAAAATTCCATAATTTACCTATCAAGATTGGTAAACCAGATAATCCTAGAATACTTATTTAAAAATATTCTGTTTCTCTAATTTTTAAAAGCAGTAAATTTGCGAAACAAAATCTCCAAACCCCAATTTTATGGACATAACTTGAATACGCGTTGTAAATGGAAGCTGTTTTGTTAATGACGTCATTGCTTCTGTTTGTAATGTTATTATTTTAAACCAATCAATAGATGAGAGCCACATTTTCACTAGTAATGAGAACTTTCTTTCCACACCGTGAAGAGTTTCCATAGTAGGCCAAAATTCGAGAAGTGTTTCATTACAAACTAGTGTTAATGGTAAACTCGGTAACAAAAGCAAAAAACATTACAACAAACCGCAACGAGACCTCTTGAACAAATGGATGACAAAAAGTGTTCTATGAACAAAGGTATGACATCAAGTGTTCGCTTCTGAACAAAGGGATTAAATCATGTGTTAGCTTCTGAAAAAGCGATGAGATCATGTGTTAGCTTCTGAACAAAGGGATGACATCATGAGTTAGCTTCTGAACAAAGCAATGAGATCATGTGTTAGCTTCTGAACAAAAGGATGACATCAAGTGTTAGCTTCTGAACAAAAATATGACATCAGGTGTTAGCTTCTGAACAAAGCGATGAGATCATGTGTTAGCTTTTGAACGAAGGCATGACATCATGAGTTAGCTTCTGAACAAAGCAATGAGATTAAGTGTTAGATTTATGAACATAACACAGGGATGACATAATGTGTTAGCTTGAGAACAAAAATATGACATCAGGTGTTAGCTTCTGAACCAAGCGATGAGATCATGTGTTAGCTTTTGAACAAAGGGATGAGATCATGTGTTAGCTTCTGAACAAAGGGATGACATCATGAGTTAGCTTCTGAACAAAGCAATGAGATCATGTGTTAGTTTCTGAACAAAGCAATGAGATTATGAGTTACCTTTGGAACAAAGGGATGAAATCAAGTGTTAGCTTCTGAACAAAGCAATTAGATTATGAGTTACCTTTGGACCAAAGGGATGAAATCAAGTGTTAGTTTCTGAACAAAGCAATGAGATTATGAGTTACCTTTGGAACAAAGGGATGAAATCAAGTGTTAGCTTCTGAACAAAGCAATGAGATTATGAGTTACCTTTGGAACAAAGGGATGAAATCAAGTGTTAGTTTCTGAACAAATCAATGAGATTATGAGTTACCTTTGGAACAAAGGGATGAAATCAAGTGTTAGCTTCTGAACAAAACGATGAGATCATGTGTTAGCTTCTGAACAAAGGGATGACATCATGAGTTAGCTTCTGAACAAAGCGATGAGATCATGTGTTAGCTTCTGAACAAAGGGATGACATCATGTGTTAGCTTCTGAACAAGGCAATGATATTAAGTGTTAGATTTATGAACATAACACAGGGATGACATAATGTGTTAGCTTGAGAACAAAAATATGACATCATGAGTTAGCTTCTGAACAAAGCGATGAGATCATGTGTTAGCTTCTGAACAAAGGGATGACATCATGTGTTAGCTTCTGAACAAGGCAATGATATTAAGTGTTAGATTTATGAACATAACACAGGGATGACATAATGTGTTAGCTTGAGAACAAAAATATGACATCAGGTGTTGGCTTCTGAACAAAACGATGAGATCATCTGTTAGTTTCTGAACAAAGCAATTAGATTATGAGTTACCTTTGGAACAAAGGGATGAAATCAAGTGTTAACTTCTGAACAAAGCAATGAGATTATGGGTTACCTTTGGACATCATGTGTTAGCTTCTGAACAAAACGATGAGATCATGTGTTAGCTTCTGAACAAAACGATGAGATCATGTGTTAGCTTCTGAACAAAGCAGTGAGATTATGAGTTACCTTTGGACCAAAGGGATGAAATCAAGTGTTAGCTTCTGAACAAAGGGAAGACATCATGTGTTAGCTTCTGAACAAAACGATGAAATCAAGTGCTAGCTTCTGAACAAAGTGATGAGATCATGTGTTAGCTTCTGAACAAAGGTATGACATCATGAGTTAGCTCCTGAACAAAGCAATGAGATCATGTGTTAGCTTCTAAACAAAACGATGAGATCAAGTGTTAGCTTCTGAACAAAGGGATGAGATCACGTATTAGCTTCTGAACAAAGTGATGAGATCACGTATTAGCTTCTGAACAAAGGGAAGACATCATGAGTTAGCTTCTGAACAAAGTGATGAGATCACGTATTAGCTTCTGAACAAAGGGAAGACATCATGAGTTAGCTTCTGAACAAAGTGATGAGATCATGTGTTAGCTTTTGAACGAAGGGATGACATCAAGTGTTAGCTTCTGAACAAAGGGATGAGATCATGTGTTAGCTTTTGAACAAAGCGATGAGATCATGTGTTAGCTTCTGAACAAAGGGATGACATCATGAGTTAGCTTCTGAACAAAGCAATGGGATCATGTGTTAGTTTCTGAACAAAGCAATGAGATTATGAGTTACCTTTGGACCAAAGGGATGAAATAAAGTGTTAGCTTCTGAACAAAGCAATGAGATTATCAGTTACCTTTGGACCAGAGGAATAAAATCAAGTGTTAGCTTCTGAACAAAGCGATTAGATCATGTGTTAGCTTCTGAACAAAGGGAGACATCATGTGTTAGCTTCTGAACAAAGCGATGAGATTATGTGTTAGCTTCTGAACAAAGGGATGACATCAAGTGTTAGCTTCTGAACAAAGCGATGAGATCATGTGTTAGCATCTGAACAAAGAGATGACATCATGAGTTAGCTTCTGAACAAAGCAATGAGATCAAGTGTTAGCTTTTGAACAAAGCGATGACATCAAGTGTTAGTTTCTGAACAAAGCGATGAGATCATGTGTTAGCTTTTGAAAGCAGGGATGACATCAAGTGTTAGCTTCTGAACAAAGGGATGAGATCACGTATTAGCTTCTGAACAAAGGGAAGACATCATGTGTTAGCTTCTGAACAAAGTGATGAGATCATGTGTTAGCTTTTGAACGAAGGGATGACATCAAGTGTTAGCTTCTGAACAAAGGGATGAGATCATGTGTTAGCTTCTGAACAAAGTGATGAGATCATGTGTTAGCTTCTGAACAAAGGGATGACATCATGAGTTAGCTTTTGAACGAAGGGATGACATCAAGTGTTAGCTTCTGAACAAAGGGATGAGATCATGTGTTAGCTTTTGAACAAAGCGATGAGATCATGTGTTAGCTTCTGAACAAAGGGATGACATCATGAGTTAGCTTCTGAACAAAGCAATGGGATCATGTGTTAGTTTCTGAACAAAGCAATGAGATTATGAGTTACCTTTGGACCAAAGGGATGAAATAAAGTGTTAGCTTCTGAACAAAGCAATGAGATTATGAGTTACCTTTGGACCAGATGAATAAAATCAAGTGTTAGCTTCTGAACAAAGTGATGAGATCATGTGTTAGCTTCTGAACAAAGGAATGACATCATGAGTTAGCTTCTGAACAAAGCGATGAGATCATGTGTTAGCTTCTGAACAAAGGGATGACATCATGTGTTAGCTTCTGAACAAAGCGATGAGATCATGTGTTAGCTTCTGAACAAAGGGATGACATAAAGTGTTAGCTCCTGAACAAAGCAATGAGATCATGTGTTAGCATCCGAACAAAGAGATGACATCATGAGTTAGCTTCTGAACAAAGCAATGAGATCAAGTGTTAGCTTTTGAACAAAGCAATGACATCAAGCGTTAGTTTCTGAACAAAGCGATGAGATCATGTGTTAGCTTTTGAAAGCAGGGATGACATCAAGTGTTAGCTTCTGAACAAAGGGATGAGATCACGTATTAGCTTCTGAACAAAGGGAAGACATCATGTGTTAGCTTCTGAACAAAGTGATGAGATCATGTGTTAGCTTTTGAACGAAGGGATGACATCAAGTGTTAGCTTCTGAACAAAGGGATGAGATCATGTGTTAGCTTCTGAACAAAGTGATGAGATCATGTGTTAGCTTCTGAACAAAGGGATGACATCATGAGTTAGCTTTTGAACGAAGGGATGACATCAAGTGTTAGCTTCTGAACAAAGGGATGAGATCATGTGTTAGCTTTTGAACAAAGGGATGACATCATGAGTTAGCTTCTGAACAAAGCAATGGGATCATGTGTTAGTTTCTGAACAAAGCAATGAGATTATGAGTTACCTTTGGACCAAAGGGATGAAATAAAGTGTTAGCTTCTGAACAAAGCAATGACATTATGAGTTACCTTTGGACCAGAGGAATAAAATCAAGTGTTAGCTTCTGAACAAAGTGATGAGATCATGTGTTAGCTTCTGAACAAAGGAATGACATCATGAGTTAGCTTCTGAACAAAGCGATGAGATCATGTGTTAGCTTCTGAACAAAGGGATGACATAAAGTGTTAGCTTCTGAACAAAGCAATGAGATCATGTGTTAGCATCTGAACAAAGAGATGACATCATGAGTTAGCTTCTGAACAAAGCAATGAGATCAAGTGTTAGCTTTTGAACAAAGCAATGACATCAAGCGTTAGTTTCTGAACAATCGATGAGATCATGTGTTAGCTTTTGAAAGCAGGGATGACATCAAGTGTTAGCTTCTGAACAAAGGGATGAGATCACATATTAGCTTCTGAACAAAGGGAAGACATCATGTGTTAGCTTCTGAACAAAACGATGAGATCATGTGTTAGCTTCTGAACAAAGTGATGAGATCATGTGTTAGCTTTTGAACGAAGGGATGACATCAAGTGTTAGCTTCTGAACAAAGGGATGACATCAGGTGTTCGCTTCTGAACAAAGGGATAAGATCATGTGTTAGCTTCTGAACAAAGGGAAAACATCATGTGTTAGCTTCTAAACAAAGTGATGAGATCATGTGTTAGCTTCTTAACAAAGTGATGAGATCACGTGTTAGCTTCTGAACAAAGGAATGACATCATGAGTTAGCTTCTGAACAAAGTGAGGACATGATGTGTTAGCCTTCCGAACATTGGAACAATATCATGTGTTAGCTCTGAACATAATGATAACATCATTTTTTAGCTTCTGAACAAAGGGATGACGCCAAGTGTTAGCTTCTAAACAAAGTGAGGACATGATGTGTTAGCCTTCCGAACATTGGGACAATATCATGTGTTAGCTCTGAACATAAGGATAACATCATGTGTTGGTCTTATAAATAAAGCAATAACATCATTTGTTAGCTGGTTACCCTTCTGAACAAAAAGATGACATCATGACAGCATGCAATTTTTATGTGATCTAAAGGTTTTTACCATTACGAAATCATCTGTTGACCAGTTTGCGGCTTTATCTTTCATGTAAAGTGGATGGAACCATTCAGAAATACAGTAGTACAGTCCAAACCTGATATTGGTCTTTTTCCTTATGGCATTGGCTAATTCTCCTGAAAAATATATTTCAATTTATTTGTGTATTTAATAGTGTTATAATGACTTTAACCAAATCAGATTTGCCTCCCTTTATTATATCTGCAGGACATTACATGTAACCAAATGAGACTGCCTCTGCATGACTTTATTGTTGTTGATAAACAATATAAGATTTTATTAATAAAGAAATACTATTTAACAAATGACAAATCATCCACATAGTATGTGCAAAATTTTATAGCACAAATTACAGCCTTGAGTTTCTGTTTATTATGTTGAATTTGGTAGTATCTTAGACTTCCTTGACAAAGAGATATTAAAAACTTAATTGCCTCAAATATTACTAAAACTTAACATACTTTGATGCGATGAATGGCTACTTAACCTTAACGACTGTTGATTTTAGAAATGGTTACTAAACCCTAAAAACCTTTGATGTCCGGAATGCTTACTAAACCGTAACAACCTTTGATGTCAGGAATGGTTACTAAACCATAAGGACCTTTGATGTCAGGAATGGTTACTAAACCGTAACAACGTTTGATGTCAGGAATGCTTACTAAACCGTAACAACCTTTGATGTCAGGAATGGTTACTAAACCCTAAAAACCTTTGATGTCCGGAATGCTTACTAAACCGTAACAACCTTTGATGTCAGGAATGGTTACTAAACCATAACGACCTTTGATGTCCGGAATGCTTACTAAACCATAACAACCTTTGATGTCAGGAATGCTTACTAAACCGTAACAACCTTTGATGTCAGGAATGCTTACTAAACCGTAACAACCTTTGATGTCCGGAATGCTTACTAAACCGTAACAACCTTTGATGTCAGGAATGGTTACTAAACCATAACGACCTTTGATGTCAGGATTGGTTACTAAACCCTAAAAACCTTTGATGTCCGGAATGCTTACTAAACCGTAACAACCTTTGATGTCAGGAATGGTTACTAAACCCTAAAAACCTTTGATGTCCGGAATGCTTACTAAACCGTAACAACCTTTGATGTCAGGAATGGTTACTAAACCATAACGACCTTTGATGTCCGGAATGCTTACTAAACCGTAACAACCTTTGATGTCAGGAATGCTTACTAAACCATAACGACCTTTGATATCCGGAATGCTTACTAAACCGTAACAACCTTTGATGTCCGGAATGCTTACTAAACCGTAACAACCTTTGATGTCAGGAATGGTTACTAAACCATAACGACCTTTGATGTCAGGAATGGTTACTAAACCGTAACAACGTTTGATGTCAGGAATTGTTACTAAATCATAATGACCTTTGATGTCAGGAATGGTTACTAAACCTTAACAACTTTTGATGTAGGGAATGGTTACTAAACCGTAACAACCTTTGGTATAAGGAATGGTTACTTAACTGTAACAACTTTTGATGTAGGGAATGGTTACTAAACCTTAACAACTTTTGATGTAGGGAATGGTTACTAAACCGTAACGACCGTTGGTATAAGGAATGGTTACTTAACTGTAACAACGTTTGATGTCATGAATGGTTATTAAACCTTAACAACCATTGAAGAAAGGAATGGTTACTAAACCGAACGACCATTGATGTAAGGAATGGTTTCTAAACCATAATAACGTATGGTGTCAGGAATCATGGTCACTGAACCACAACGACCTTTGATGTCCGGAATGGTCACTAAACATTAACAATTCTGGATGCCAGAAGCGGTAACCAAATTTTAGTGACCTTTGATGCCAGGACTGATTACTAAACCTTGATGACCTTTGATGCCAGAAATGGTAACTAAACTTTGATGACCTTTAATTGATGCCAGAAATGGTAACTAAACCTTGATGACCTTTGATGCCAGAAATGGTAACTTGACCATGATGACCTTTGATGCCAGAAATGGTAACTAACCCTTGATGACCTTTGATGCCAGAAATGGTAACTAAACCTTGATGACATTTGATGCCAGAAATGTTAACTTAACCTTGATGACCTTTGATGCCAGAATGCTTAACCTTGATGACCTTTGATGCCAGAAATGGTAATTAAACCTTGATAGCCTTTGATGGCAGAAATGGTAAATAAACCTTGATGACCTTTGATGCCAGAAATGGTAACTGAACATTGATGACCTTTGATGCCAGAAATGGTAACTAAACCTTGATGACCTTTGATGCCAGAAATGGTAACTAAACCTTGATGACCTTTGATGCCAGAATGCTAAACCTTGATGCCCTTTGATGCCAAAAATGGTAACTAAACCTTGATGACCTTTGATGCCAGAATTGGTAACTAAACCTTGATGACCTTTGATGCCAGAAATGGTACTGTAACTAACCCTTGATGACCATTGATGCCAGAAATGGTAACTAAACCTTGATGGCCTTTAATGCCAGAAATGGTAACTTAACCTTGATGACCTTTGATGCCAGAAATGGTAACTAACCTTGATGACCTTTGATGCCAGAAATTGTAACTAAACCTTGATGACCTTTGATGTCAGAAATGATTACTAAACTCAACAACTTTTGATGCCAGAAATGGTAACTACTTAAATATAACAATTTTCTAAATCCAGGAGAAAGTAATGTAACCCTTAATATTTAGTTTCCACATTAGTACTATAATGATATTACTGTTTGGTTGTCTTGTTATTAATATACTTGGCTTTCAGAACATGGCATACTGAGAAAAATGAAAGAGTCAGTAAGGTCTAACATTATGGTAGGTTACCTAAATCAATTCATGTACAACAACTTCACTATATGATGTTAATAGTTTAAAAAATACAGTTTTAAATTATAAGTTGTCATGATGAAATATCATTTAAATTGTTAAAACTCTCATATCAAGACGAAATTAGGAATTTTTTTTTCAGGACCTCACAAACATCTTTCCTGCAAAGTTTCCACAAACAGTTTTTGATGATGTAAACAAGTTTGGACTGTGAGCACGCTTATCTCCCCTTAATGATATCTGAGGTCAATAAAAATCCTTCAAGAACATCTACATATAATGTACCTCCTTTATGCTAAGTTTCATTAAATTTCATCAAGCGGTTTAGGAGGAGTTGCACTTACAAGGGATGTGAACAGACGGACAGACAATTAGGGTGATTTCTATATACCCCCCAAACAAGTTTGCGGGGGTATAATAAAATGTGAGGGCACAGACACATGACGAAAACTTGACTACAAATGTCCATATTAAGGTCATCATGTGATCATTTTGACTGATGAGTTAAACACCTAAGCATGTACAAACCAACACGACCTGTGTATAGTTGGACATCTGCATATAATACTTAAAAGAAAAACTCAAACATGTACAAATCAGCAAGATCTCTTTTAGATCCGATATCTGCATATAAAAACTTAACAACCAAACATATACACACCGACAAGATCCCTATTAGGTCCGACATCTTTGGAATTCCAGTTGAAAGAATAGTTGGAGGGCCAGTTAGCAAAACCTTCAGCATGTTTACTAACAAACACAACGTATCTGAAAAGACATACATGTACTAAAAAATCAGTGTTATGCATTTGTAATTCTAGCTGACAAGAAAATCCTCAATATAATATAATGCTGTTGTCCAGTTTATAATATCTGTTTAGTTGTATTTACAAGTATCTAAATAAATCTGGGATAAGCTGGGACAATGGCCTACTAATAGTTAGTAACGTTTTATTGGTATTAAACCTCACTTCAGGGATTTTTAAGTTAATTCATGGCGTCCAGTTTTTATTGAGGGAGGGATTTATAAAAGATATTTATGGCACAAGTCATGTCTACATACATGAACTAGTAAACAGGTTTTTATAGGAATGCAGGATTTTGCATTATTTCATAGCTAATGGTGGCCTCATGTATGTTAGGCAGCCTATCCCTCAGCAGAATTATTATTATTTATATTAAATATAATTTTCTACTGTTATTGTCAAAGTTTACTTGGAGGGTCTGATTTGATTTGGAACCTTACAAATGGATGAATTGGGTTGTTGTCGTCAAGGAAAATTATTTTTAAAGTGGCTTTTAATCATGACTATGGTGCAATTGTGTGACCCAAAATTTTCTCTGAGAAATACTTCACACACTGACACAGTAATTGATCCATTTCCAGTTTTACATGATTTATCTCCCCTTTTACTTCCGGTAAAAAAAACTACTGCCATCCTACTTAAAGACTACGATACTGAAATTAACTAAGATTTTGCATTGTTTTTGTATTGTTTTCTAAAGCTATGCCAATTAAATTTTCATCTAATTAACCACATAAGTAGATGTTACTATAGCCATAGGCAACAGGTGAGTTTAAATATTAGTACACTGATGTCACTGGTTAGCTATAAAACAGCTGGGGTTCTACCAGAGATTAGAATCAGGTAAATGGGGGAATAAAAATTGGTTAATTAATTAGCGATCATGTTTACACAGTAGGGGGTTTTAATAACACCCTCACTCAGATATTGACAACTGTCATTCACCTGAAGTGTGAAAAGGCAATTATCCATTTCAAAAGTTTTTAACATGACAAACTGCAGCTAATAATACTGGAAGTGGACAATATGTGGCGTTTTTTAAATTGGAAAGTCCTCAATTCCGTTTCTACAAATAATTACCTGATGAATGAACTTAAGTGTTATGAGTGCAGATGACAATGTAAACTGTGTGTGTCAATAATATAGAATTATTTTAATCTGCCATTAGTTGGGACGTTCTTCTATATTTATTTTTAAATAGGAAAATCTTACTGTGCTCCAGCAGCTTTAAATATATCAGCCCATTCCTCTGGATCATAGAATTCTGCTGTAAAGTCCTTTGCAAAATCGGCATATGTAAAGTCTGGTGGGTAGTTTTGTTCCATAAATCTGACTACATCGTCAATAGGTTTATTATTATCCCAACCTTTCCAATACGCCCAGAGCCAGGCTGTCATACTGTAACTGGGAACGGAAAATACACCCCAATGTATAAATATTCCAAACTTTGCTCCGTCATACCATGTCGGTAAAGGTCTAGAGTCCAGCGAATCCCAGTCAGGAGTATATTTTTTATCATTGCACAATACCAAACTTAAACCCGCTGCAAAACAAAATAACAACACTTTCGACATTTTGAAACTAGATCACATGACTGGTATGTGATCAAGAATACGCAGGTTAGTCTGAACACCAAACGGAGAAATCAGCTCGGGAATTTTTTTTTATTAATCAATAGTTATCTTTTAAAGTAATTAAGATATTAACAAACTTAAAACTTATTATTAAATAAATATCCATAAGTTTAACAATGATATATAGTTTTGTTTTTAAATAACGAGCTTATACACTGTAAAAGGATTTTTTTTTATAGGACTGGATTTTTTTTACACGAAAAATGGGGTAACCGGACGATTCGGACCAAATTCGGCCTACTGTTTCAAACTGTCGATATAAATTTTAATATACTTAAATATTAATATCGACAAACGCCGATTTTTGAGTCTATTAAAACTTTTATCGACTGATTCAAAGGACTTTAATTGTTTTATTACATAATAATCAAACAAAAACTTATTTTTTTTTCAGTTTATCATAATTTTAACCAAAAACAACAAAAGTCAAACATAAACCACCTGATAGCAATGTGATAGAAAAGGTCGTCAATATTGAATTTAATCAAACAATATCAGAATATACGGTTGGGAGATTTCGCTGGTCTTAACCAAAAGAAATCATTTTAAAAACTCATTATGTAATGACTTTGTTATTGATGTTATTGTATTATTGTGAACATGTATAATGATGTAAAATCTTGTGTAACTGATGTAAATTAATTTTTTTCCCTTGTGAATTAGGAGTTAGACAGGGCGAAAACCTTTCACCTTTCATCTTTTCTGTTTGCTATTTATTTAAATGATCTGCAGACATTCCTCGAAGAAATGAATGCTGAAGCATTAGATTCCATCTCAAAGACTATTAATGATAAATTGAAAATTTTTTTGAAATTATTCGTTCTTTTATATGCAGATGATACAGTCCTTATGGCAGAATTAAATGAAGGACTACAAAAAGTTTTAGACAAATTCCAAGAATACTGCGAGGTATGGAAACTAAAAGTTAACATCGAAAAATCTAAAGTTATTGTGTTCTCAAAGGGTAAACAACCAGCGAATTAAAGGTTTACCGGTACATTTAAAGGGGCAATTTTGGATACTGTTAATGAATATTTATTACTTAGGCATACTGCTTAGCAGGACTGGGAATTTTAAAAGAAGTATTGAGAAGCAAGCAGAAAAGGCATTGAAGGCAATGTTTGAAGTCCTGAAACGTGGTCGCTCACATAATTTATCAATTTGAATGCCATGTCGACCTTTTCAACAAAATGGTGAAACCTATTTTACTTTATGGCTCAGAAGTTTGGGGCTGTAATAAAAGCATTAGTTATCTTGAAAAGGTACAACTACGCTTCTGTAAATTATTGCTAAAATTGAAATCACCCACACCAAATTACATGATATATGTGGAGCTTGGTATTTATCCAATTGAAATTGATATCAAACTAAGAATGATATCTTACTTAATAAGGCTAATAAATGGTACAAAGCTGTCCTATATATCATTCATGACTTTGCACAAACTCTACCATGAAAACAGTTTTAATATTTCTTGGGTAGCTTTTGTCAAAAAGATATTTGATAATATTGGTCTTACATACATTTGGACAGATCTAGATTTTCAAAACCCCGATTGGATTCTATTCGAAATCAAAACGAGACTGCAAGACCAATTTATACAATACTGGAGGTCTCTCGTAGAAAACTCTCTAAAAGCGGTTATATATAGAATATTTAAAAATAATTTTGAATTTGAAAACTATTTCAATATACGAGATGATAGTGACATCTACACTTTATATAGATTTCGCAATACAAACCATAACTACCTATAGAAATAGGATGGTGTAATAAAACTGACTTAGAAAATAGACTTTGTACAAAATGTCCCTCTAGATCAATCGTCGATGTATACCATTATATAATGGAGTGCAATTTTTTTAAAGCAAATTCGGAATAAATTACTAGATAGTAACTTTACAGATAGACCAAATATATTGAATTTTAAACAAATTATGTGTGCGACCAACAACAAGCAATTAGCAAAAATATGTAGACTTATAAGAAAAAGACTTTCTCTAGGCTCCTTGTGTAATTGTTTATATAATTTGTATATATGTCAGGTATGTGCACATGTGGTATGTTTGTGTTGACTGTATGTTCCATACACATGGGTATTTCTATGTACCACTGTAATTGGTTTATGAGAATAAAGAAAGATTGTCTTGTATATTAATTGAGCCAAGTTTATTCGTTAATTGCATATTTATTACCTGACACTTAACATTGATGAAAGGTAAAAAATGAAAGACCAACAAAAGACCGACATAATAAGCTACGAAAATGTAAATTAAGATTGTGATTTTTATACGAAAATTAGTTGTTAAAAACAGATATGTTGTAAAAAAAATGATGTTGAAATCGTTACTATCATAGGTAAAATGCAACAGCACATATAAGGAAAATAAATTTCTTAATAATGAAATAAAGCAATAAAAAGTCATAAAAGATATAAATTTTTATATATTTTAAGATTTAAAAATGTTTATGTTAAACTATTTTTAAAATGAAAGTCATATTTAGATACTTATAGAATAAAACAAACATTGGATCGTATATTAAGTCTCGAAAACTAACACAAATTGAAAAAAGGTAATTAAAATGAAATTTTGAAAAATGTAATAATAATAATAATAAAAACTCAGTTAATAAAAAATGGCCATCAACAGTTTATATTTAATTTAAGAAATTCCCAATATTGATTATTTCAAATCGATTGTTTTGCAAAAATACGGCTCATTTTTTTTTGTTTATTTAAAATTCTGAAAATAATTTTAAATTCTTAACAATGTTTATGCACATGAATTTTAGTTTTCAGTTTAAAATATAGGGAATTGCAAATCTTTTGAAACAATTGTAACTACTGTAAAAAATAATTCAATAGAAATTGTAATGTGTCGGTATTTTTTCTATGATCTTACTTCGATGCTCGACGGAAAGACACGATAACTGTCGATTTTAACCCCCCCCCCCCAAAAAAAAACAAAAAACAAAACATTAAAAACCCCAAAACAAAACAAAAAAAAAAACAAAAAAAAAACAGGAGAACCACGTAGGATTTTCGTAAAGGTTAAAAGGCGAGGTGAAATTTATTTTTTTGAGGGCAGAGAAATCATGATAGCGATAGCAAATCAAAGTCAGTAATTGTTTTATTACATAAATAAAATCACCATCTTCCATGATCAGAAAAACTGAGAATGCTTACATTTTTTAATTGTTGTAATGCTGGTTACCCTTATTTTTTTAAAGCTGCATTTTGATATTGATTTGCTGATAATCCTAAGTTTCATCACATTTTAAATAAGAAGTCAACATGTGCGTCACATGGTGCGATATAACATACTCTTCTACTATTCCAATTTTCACCGTTAAATGTGTGATTTTTAAGGATTTTTTTTTCATTTTCAAAATGGTCGCCATTTCCAGATGGCCGCCAATTTAAAAATTTTAAACATGGAAACACCATTTGACATCATGACCTATTTTTGGGTAAAGTTTCATGTTGATCAAATTTACGGTCTCCGAGAAAACAGGCGGACAAACTATGGCGGAAAGTGGAAGATAAAAATAAGAACGGAGCATTCCTGCTGCATAGCTTACTCTTATATCATAGTCACATTTACTTGTGTTGTTTAGCTTTTATTCAAAACTTGTATACCTCTTGTGTTTTAACGTGAATTTGTGCTCATTTAATTTTAGTTGTGCTGCTTTAAATTGCAATGTATGTCTCCTTCTATTGTGTGCTTATATGCAATGCCAGTCTCTTATTTGTGTTTGTGTAGACTTTGTATATTCTCTGTATTTATTATGTAATTATTCGGTCAAAAGCTCATTAGAGTTTAACGGTTGTGTTGTAATGCCGACGTTAAATAAAGCTGCTTTATATTATTATTATTATTATTATTATTATTATTATTATTATTATTATTATTATTATTATTATTATTATTATTATTATTATTATTATTATTATTATTATTTAATAATAATATTAAACTCTCCAAACACGACACCAATTATGGTCTGCAGATAGGCCTACCATACTCTAAGAACTCCTAAGAGATGGGGCATTCCCCCTTTTTCACTTTCCACTCAATACAGTAATTAAAAAATGATTAAAATGAGAGAAAATTTTCAGTAGAAAAACAACCTACAATTCTTTCCTTTATATCTTGTATCGAATATCACACCCACTGCTAACTTTACACCCGGGTTATTATATTGCTAATTTTTCAGATTTTTATAAAATACATACATAATCTTGTTTTTATTCGGGGGGGGAGGGCGGAGTACCCTGCGAAAACGCCTGACCTTCAGTAGGCAAACAATGAAGATTGAAGTCTAGTTCACCCACGAGTTCTCCCTGCCTACAGTGAGACTAGAACCCGCAACCACAGTGTTGACAATCCACGTGACTTATAGTAGATTAACTTCCTTAACAAATCTGTAAATGGTAAAAAAATCGGTATAGTTACTGCAATTCTATTCATAAAATAAAGAGCTGATAACAACCGTCTAGCTTCCAAAATGTGTGCTTATGAATCAGCACTTTTATTTTTCTAAACATTCTTAACGAGAACAAGCATAAAAGCTTAACTTTATACCATTTTATAGTCATACCTTTTTTATATTTAATTTTAACGCTAATTGACAACAAGACGACTTTGGGATGGAACCAGAGCAGGGGAATTAGACTAACGCGTATCTGCAATGCTTTTTAGTTTAAGTTGGTTACTCCGTAATGCTCTACGGCGTTATCTGCATACTTCTATACCACCATTCAGAATTCGATGCTTTCAGTTCGACTTCATATATTAACATTAGATGCCTACCCTTCATTTACATCTTAGGGCATTACGTGTCTTCCATTTCTTAATACCTTTCGGAATTCGATGCTTGCCCTTTATTGACACAACGGGGTATTATATGTGCCTATCTTTTCGTAATATCTTAGGACATTATGTGTCGTCACACCTGCATTAAATGTGTGCCCTTCAGTTACATCTGGGCGCACTATGTTTAAAGCCTTTTGTACACATTAGCAGTTGCGGATCCAGGTGGGGGACGTAGGGGCGTCCCCGTTCGTCCTCACCATAAATTAATGCATTAGCGGTACTAATTCGTTTATTATGATATCTCTGTTGTATATACTGTACCAAATAAAGGTTACTGAACACTATAAAAACCTTGTTCGTGGCCTTCCTTTTCCGATATCCCTTTTTTACGCCCCCCCTTTCGAAAATCCTGTATCCGCCCCCTGATTAAGGAATTAAATGCATACCCTTCAGTGTCACCTTGAAGAGTTATGTGCCTTACTTTTTGGAGCACTTTAGGGCCATGGATCAATTCCCTTAAGTTACTTAGTTAGTACTTATAGTTGTACATAGTATTTTTAAAATTAAGCCAAGATGATACTGATTGGTAAACTTTACCTAACACGTACTTTATGGTGATTTGAATGCAAAAGTAAACAGTTACATTGCTACATACTATACCATCATCTTTTGATATATATATACGTCTACAAATTAAGCCTACAAAGTAATCTAATTCAGCATTTTTGTATATATTATAGAGGATGACAAAGTTACTCGTCATACAGTCACAGTAAGTAAATTATATACAAACGTCTAAGTATTGTGACAACCATATAATATATCTATCCAGCGGATTTCTGAAACATCAGAAATACAGGGTTAATATCAAATATTTATATATACGTCTACAAATTAAGCCCAACACTGTTTGAATTAGATTTTTAATACTGTCAAATTTTTGCTTTCCCTCAGCGGGATTCGAACACACCGTTGTGACACTGTGGCACCAATTCGCCTGCACTATGTCCAGCGGTCTAGACCCCTCGGCCAAATCTGCTATATAAAAATATAGCTTCATTAACCGGGGTGAATCATAGACATAGACGTAGTACATGTGTACTAGCTGGTGCCGATGGAATTTTCGTAACCAATACGTATTAATCTGACAGTAATCTAATTCAGCATTTTTGTATATATTATATAGGATGACAAAGTTACTCGTCATACAGTCACAGTAAGTAAATTATATACAAACGTCTAAGTATATGTCTAAATTTATGACAAGAAACACCGTCATATGTATCGTTGCATAATCTTCTAGACTTGTTAAGGCTTTCCACTTTCCAGTGGAAAGACTTATTGCATTTTGTCTGTTTCTTATTATTATTATTAAGGCTTTCCACTTTCCAGTGGAAAGACTTATTGCATTTTGTCTGTTTCTTATTAAGGCTTTCCACTTTCCAGTGGAAAGACTTATTGCATTTTGTCTGTTTCTTATTATTATTATTATTATTCTTATTATTCTTCCGCCAAGTTTTGTTATCCCATTATAAATTTTGTTTCGCGACATGTCGTAAAGACATTTTGTACTATGAATGTATGAGACATTACGCTTTCGCAGTTAACCCTGTCACACCGAACACTTTTTCTTTAAGGAGTTATTTCCCCTGTCATAAAAATCTTGTGTGCAGATAAACTTTTAAACCGTAAAAGATTTCGCAATAAAAGTTGTTGCAAAATGCTCAGCTATTGATCGCGACAATTTGTTACATATCGCGCAAAGTATTTTGACGACTCCTTGTAGGAGTTATTTCCCCTTATTTATTGGAAGTACATTTTGTACCATAGTAACTCATGAACCAGAGATGACAGTGACTAGATATTTCACAGTTGGTCATCATTGACCTTGACCTTGAAAAAGGTCACAAGGTCAAAGGTCAAGGTCACATTCTAAATTTTGACACTGTGGTGTGTGCGATTCTCCTCCTGAACCATAAGAGATACAGAAATAAATCTTTTACCAAAATGTGTATCATATTAAGGTCTTGAAAGGTCACTATAAATGATTTGACTTTTGAAAGAGTTATCTCCCCTGGATCAATTAAATATAGTGTATATAGCGTTATCTCAGTAACTATGACAGATATTTATATGAAACCTTATATCATTAGTCATCATTGACCTTGACCTTGAAAATGGACACAAGGTCAAAGGTCAAGGTCACGTTTGAAATTTTGACATTATCTTGTCATCGCTATTTCTTTGAAACGGTAAAAGATAGCTTATAACTTATAACGGATAAAATGTCGGCCTCATAAATGCGCAACTTTTTTCTATTAAAGGAAAAGGATTTGACTTCATCTTATAGGAGTTATCTCCCATTACAACCATTGATATTTACTTTTTCATTGATAACTTATTAACTATTGATAGTAGAGGCATGGGGACTTCACCAAAGACCATTATGACCCTTGACCTTGAAAATAGAAACAAGGTAAAAGGTCAAGGTCATCTTATAAATTTGGGTATTTATGATAAATACGCATTTCTTCATAATTATAAGACATATTGACAAAGGATCTTCACTGTTGGTCCTTTATTGACCCTCAGCATGGTCTAGGTCATATTGACAGCAGTCAAGGTCAAATAATATTTTTTGGAAATTCTGCTTTTTCGTGTTTATAAAATGGTAAATACAAGTAAATGATTTGTTTTTAAAGCATTGAATATGCAAATATCAAACACTTGGTAGTCAAGGTCATTTATCACAATTAACGTCCTATTTTTTTACCTTTTTTATTTCAAAAGATATACGAATGGTTTTTCTTTCTTTTGTTTATTTTGAAAAGAAGATTCAATTTCCATATAGCCAAAGTCAATGTCAAGGTCATTTATGCAATAAGTGGAAAGCCTCTCATTTGTTCGGTAGAACCAATGAACTTATATTTATTCTTATTATTCTTCCGCCAAGTTTTTTCTTTTCCCATTATAAATTTTGTTTCGCGACATGTCGTAAAGACATTTTGTACTATGGATGTATGAGACATTACGCTTTCGCAGTTAACCCTGTCACACCGAACACTTTTTCTTTACGGAGTTATTTCCCCTGTCATAAAAAGCTTGTGTGCAGATAAACTTTGAAACCGTAAAAGATTTTGCAATGAAAATTGTTGCAAAATGGTCAGCTATTGATTGCGACAATTTGTTACATATCGCGCAAAGTATTTTGACGACTCCTTGTAGGAGTTATTTCCCCTTATTTATTGGAAGTACATTTTGTACCATAGTAACTCATGAACCAGAGGTGACAGAGACTAGATATTTCACAGTTGGTCATCATTGACCTTGACCTTGAAAAAGGTCACAAGGTCAAAGGTCAAGGTCACATTCTAAATTTTGACACTGTGGTGTGTGCGATTCTCCTCCTGAACCATAAGAGATACAGAAATAAATCTTTTACCAAAATGTGTATCATATTAAGGTCTTGAAAGGTCACTATAAATGATTTGACTTTTGAAAGAGTTATCTCCCCTGGATCAATTAAATATAGTGTATATAGCGTTATCTCAGTAACTATGACAGATATTTATATGAAACCTTATATCATTAGTCATCATTGACCTTGACCTTGAAAATGGATACAAGGTCAAAGGTCAAGGTCACGTTTGAAATTTTGACATTATCTTGTCATCGCTATTTCTTTGAAACGGTAAAAGATAGCTTATAACTTATAACGGATAAAATGTCGGCCTCATAAATGCGCAACTTTTTTCTATTTAAAGGAAAAGGATTTGACTTCATCTTATAGGAGTTATCTCCCATTACAACCATTGATATTTACTTTTTCATTGATAACTTATTAACTATTGATAGTAGAGGCATGGGGACTTCACCAAAGACCATTATGACCCTTGACCTTGAAAATAGAAACAAGGTAAAAGGTCAAGGTCATCTTATAAATTTGGGTATTTATGATAAATAGGCATTTCTTCATAATTATAAGACATATTTACAAAGGATCTTCACTGTTGGTCCTTTATTGACCCTCAGCATGATCAAGGTCATATTGACAGCAGTCAAGGTCAAATAATATTTTTTGGAAATTCTGCTTTTTCGTGTATATAAAATGGTAAATACAAATAAATGATTTGTTTTTAAAGCATTGAATATGCAAAAATCAAACACTTGGTAGTCAAGGTCATTTATCTCAATTAACGTCCTATTTTTTTACCTTTTTTATTTCAAAAGATATACGAATGGTTTTTCTTTCTTTTGTTTATTTTGAAAAGAAGATTCAATTTCCATATAAGTCAATGTCAAGGTCATTTATGCAATAAGTGGAAAGCCTCTCATTTGTTCGGTAGAACCAATGAACTTATATTTATTCTTATTATTCTTCCGCCAAGTTTTGTTATCCCATTATAAATTTTGTTTCGCGACATGTCGTAAAGACATTTTGTACTATGGATGTATGAGACATTACGCATTCGCAGTTAACCCTGTCACACCGAACACCTTTTCTTTACGGAGTTATTTCCCCTGTCATAAAAAGCTTGTGTGCAGATAAACTTTGAAACCGTAAAAGATTTCGCAATAAAAATTGTTGCAAAATGGTCAGCTATTGATTGCGACAATTTGTTACATATCGCGCAAAGTATTTTGACGACTCCTTGTAGGAGTTATTTCCCCTTATTTATTGGAAGTACATTTTGTACCATAGTAACTCATGAACCAGAGGTGACAGAGACTAGATATTTCACAGTTGGTCATCATTGACCTTGACCTTGAAAAAGGTCACAAGGTCAAAGGTCAAGGTCACATTCTAAATTTTGACACTGTGGTGTGTGCGATTCTCCTCCTGAACCATAAGAGATACAGAAATAAATCTTTTACCAAAATGTGTATCATATTAAGGTCTTGAAAGGTCACTATAAATGATTTGACTTTTGAAAGAGTTATCTCCCCTGGATCAATTAAATATAGTGTATATAGCGTTATCTCAGTAACTATGACAGATATTTATATGAAACCTTATATCATTAGTCATCATTGACCTTGACCTTGAAAATGGACACAAGGTCAAAGGTCAAGGTCACGTTTGAAATTTTGACATTATCTTGTCATCGCTATTTCTTTGAAACGGTAAAAGATAGCTTATAACTTATAACGGATAAAATGTCGGCCTCATAAATGCGCAACTTTTTTCTATTTAAAGGAAAAGGATTTGACTTCATCTTATAGGAGTTATCTCCCATTACAACCATTGATATTTACTTTTTCATTGATAACTTATTAACTATTGATAGTAGAGGCATGGTGACTTCACCAAAGACCATTATGACCCTTGACCTTGAAAATAGAAACAAGGTAAAAGGTCAAGGTCATCTTATAAATTTGGGTATTTATGATAAATAGGCATTTCTTCATAATTATAAGACATATTGACTAAGGATCTTCACTGTTGGTCCTTTATTGACCCTCAGCATGGTCAAGGTCATATTGACAGCAGTCAAGGTCAAATAATATTTTTTGGAAATTCTGCTTTTTCGTGTATATAAAATGGTAAATACAAATAAATGATTTGTTTTTAAAGCATTGAATATGCAAAAATCAAACACTTGGTAGTCAAGGTCATTTATCTCAATTAACGTCCTATTTTTTTACCTTTTTTATTTCAAAAGATATACCAATGGTTTTTCTTTCTTTTGTTTATTTTGAAAAGAAGATTCAATTTCCATATAGCCAAAGTCAATGTCAAGGTCATTTATGCAATAAGTGGAAAGCCTCTCATTTGTTCGGTAGAACCAATGAACTTATATTATATTATTATTTTTTGTTTATGCTGTATCGTCATGTTTGTCGATCCGATACTAAATAAGTGTACTGGTTCAGCAGCATTCTTTTAGACCCTTTATATAATATTTTGAACTGCCTGTATTGTGTAATTTACACGATCCCAGTGGACTTATATTATTCCATTTCCCAATGAAAAAATATTATTCCATCTCCCAGAGAAGAATATCTTAAACATTTATAGTAAAACGCCACTGATGAGTCTTATGTAGACGAAACGCGCGTCTGGCGTAATGAATTTGTCATCTTGATAATTTTGATTACATCTTGTTGGAATATTTGAGCCAAGTAACAGCACGGCACGTCCCCGGTTAGCGGACTGAGAAGCAACTATTAAAAAAGTTTTGGGTTCATTTAAAATGAGAAAGTTTAAGATGAATATGTTGTGATTGTTCACGTTATTTATTTATATTGACACTCAATGACTAAGGCCATTCGTTGGTCAGTCTGTGTCTAAATTTATGACAAGAAACACCGTCAAATGTATCGTTGCATAATCTTCTAGACTTGTATATTATTATTTTTTGTTTATGCTGTATCGTCATGTTTGTCGATCCGATACTAAATAAGTATACTGGTTCAGCAGCATTCTTTTAGACCCTTTATATAATATTTTGAACTGCCTGTATTGTGTATTTACACAGTGGACTTATATTATTCCTTTTCCCAATGAAAAAAATATTATTTCATCTCCCAATGAAGAATATCTTAAACATTTAGAGTTAAACGCCACTGATGAGTCTTATGTAGACGAAACGCGCGTCTGGCGTAATGAATTTGTCACCTTGATAATTTTGATTACATCTTGTTGGAATATTTGAGCAAAGCCAAGTAACAGCACGGCACGTCCCCGGTTGGCGGACTGAGAAGCAACTATTAAAAAAGTTTTGGGTTCATTTAAAATGAGAAAGTTTAAGATGAATATGTTGTGATTGTTCACGTTATTTATTTATATTGACACTCAATGACTAAGGCCATTCGTTGGTCAGTCTGTGTCTAAATTTATGACAAGAAACACCGTCAAATGTATCGTTGCATAATCTTCTAGACTTGTATATATTTATTTTTTGTTTATGCTGTATCGTCATGTTTGTCGATCCGATACTAAATAAGTGTACTGGTTCAGCAGCATTCTTTTAGACCCTTTGTATAATATTTTGAACTGCCTGTATTGTGTATTTACACGATCCCAGTGGACTTATATTATTCCTTTTCCCAATGAAAAAAATATTATTTCATCTCCCAATGAAGAATATCTGAAACATTTATAGTTAAACGCCACTGATGAGTCTTATGTAGACGAAACGCGCGTCTGGCGTAATGAATTTGTCACCTTGATAATTTTGATTACATCTTGTTGGAATATTTGAGCAAAGCCAAGTAACAGCACGGCACGTCCCCGGTTAGCGGACTGAGAAGCAACTATTAAAAAAGTTTTGGGTTCATTTAAAATGAGAAAGTTTAAGACGAATATGTTGTGATTGTTCACGTTATTTATTTATATTGACACTCAATGACTAAGGCCATTCGTTGGGCAGTCTGTGTCTAAATTAATGACAAGAAACAGCGTTAAATGTATCGTTGCATAATCTTCTAGACTTGTATATATATACAAGCCACAGTGTCACAACGGTGTGAGTTCGAATCCCGCTGAGGGAAAGCAAAAATTTGACAGTGTTAAAAGATCTAATTAAAACAGTGTTGGGCTTAATTTGTAGACGTATATATAAATATTTGATATTAACCCTGTATTTCTGATGTTTCAGAAATCCGCTGGATAGATATATTATATGGTTGTCACAATACTTAGACGTTTGTATATAATTTACTTACTGTGACTGCATGACAAGTAACTTTGTCATCCTATATAATATATACAAAAATGCTGAATTAGATTACTGTCAGATTAATACGTATTGGTTACGAAAATTCCATCGTCACACGCTAGTACACATGTACTATGTCTATGTCTAAGATTCACCCCGGTTAATGAAGCTATATTTTATTAAATAGCGGATTTGGCCGAGGGGTCTACACCGCTGGACATAGTGCAGGCGAATTGGTGCCACAGTGTCACAACGGTGTGAGTTCGAATCCCGCTGAGGGAAAGCAAAAATTTGACAGTGTTAAAAGATCTAATTCAAACAGTGTTGGGCTTAATTTGTAGACGTATATATAAATATTTGATATTAACCCTGTATTTCTGATGTTTCAGAAATCCGCTGGATAGATATATTATATGGTTGTCACAATACTTAGACGTTTGTATATATATATATAGTGGGTATAGTGCAGGCGAATTGGTGCCACAGTGTCACAACGGTGTGAGTTCGAATCCCGCTGAGGGTATGCAAAAATTTGACAGTGTTAAAAATCTAATTCAAACAGTGTTGGGCTTAATTTGTAAACACTGTTTGAATTAGATTTTTAACACTGTCAAATTTTTGCTTTCCCTCAGCGGGATTCGAACTCACACCGTTGTGACACTGTGGCACCAATTCGCCTGCACTATGTCCAGCGGTCTAGACCCCTCGGCCAAATCCGCTATATAAAAATATAGCTTCATTAACCGGGGTGAATCTTAGACATAGACATAGAACATGTGTACTAGCGTGTAACGATGGAATTTTCGTAACCAATACGTATTAATCTGACAGTAATCTAATTCAGCATTTTTGTATATATTATATAGGATGACAAAGTTACTTGTCATGCAGTCACAGTAAGTAAATTATATACAAACGTCTAAGTATTGTGACAACCATATAATATATCTATCCAGCGGATTTCTGAAACATCAGAAATACAGGGTTAATATCAAATATTTATATATACGTTTACAAATTAAGCCCAACACTGTTTGAATTAGATTTTTAACACTGTCAAATTTTTGCTTTCCCTCAGCGGGATTCGAACTCACACCGTTGTGACACTGTGGCACCAATTCGCCTGCACTATGTCCAGCGGTCTAGACCCCTCGGCCAAATCCGCTATATAAAAATATAGCTTCATTAACCGGGGTGAATCTTAGACATAGACATAGTACATGTGTACCAGCGTGTGACGATGGAATTTTCGTAACCAATACGTATTAATCTGACAGTAATCTAATTCAGCATTTTTGTATATATTATATAGGATGACAAAGTTACTTGTCATGCAGTCACAGTAAGTAAATTATATACAAACGTCTAAGTATTGTGACAACCATATAATATATCTATCCAGCGGATTTCTGAAACATCAGAAATACAGGGTTAATATCAAATATTTATATATACGTTTACAAATTAAGCCCAACACTGTTTGAATTAGATTTTTAACACTGTCAAATTTTTGCTTTCCCTCAGCGGGATTCGAACTCACATCGTTGTGACACTGTGGCACCAATTCGCCTGCACTATGTCCAGCGGTCTAGACCCCTCGGCCAAATCCGCTATATAAAAATATAGCTTCATTAACCGGGGTGAATCTTAGACATAGACATAGTACATGTGTACTAGCGTGTGACGATGGAATTTTCGTAACCAATACGTATTAATCTGACAGTAATCTAATTCAGCATTTTTGTATATATTATATAGGATGACAAAGTTACTTGTCATGCAGTCACAGTAAGTAAATTATATACAAACGTCTAAGTATTGTGACAACCATATAATATATCTATCCAGCGGATTTCTGAAACATCAGAAATACAGGGTTAATATCAAATATTTATATATACGTTTACAAATTAAGCCCAACACTGTTTGAATTAGATTGTTAACACTGTCAAATTTTTGCTTTCCCTCAGCGGGATTCGAACTCACACCGTTGTGACACTGTGGCACCAATTCGCCTGCACTATGTCCAGCGGTCTAGACCCCTCGGCCAAATCCGCTATATAAAAATATAGCTTCATTAACCGGGGTGAATCTTAGACATAGACATAGTACATGTGTACTAGCGTGTGACGATGGAATTTTCGTAACCAATACGTATTAATCTGACAGTAATCTAATTCAGCATTTTTGTATATATTATATAGGATGACAAAGTTACTTGTCATGCAGTCACAGTAAGTAAATTATATATAAACGTCTAAGTATTGTGACAACCATATAATATATCTATCCAGCGGATTTCTGAAACATCAGAAATACAGGGTTAATATCAAATATTTATATATACGTTTACAAATTAAGCCCAACACTGTTTGAATTAGATTTTTAACACTGTCAAATTTTTGCTTTCCCTCAGCGGGATTCGAACTCACACCGTTGTGACACTGTGGCACCAATTCGCCTGCACTAAGTCCAGCGGTCTAGACACCTCGGCCAAATCCGCTATATAAAAATATAGCTTCATTAACCGGGGTGAATCTTAGACATAGACATAGTACATGTGTACTAGCGTGTGACGATGGAATTTTCGTAACCAATACGTATTAATCTGACAGTAATCTAATTCAGCATTTTTGTATATATTATATAGGATGACAAAGTTACTTGTCATGCAGTCACAGTAAGTAAAGTATATACAAACGTCTAAGTATTGTGACAACCATATAATATATCTATCCAGCGGATTTCTGAAACATCAGAAATACAGGGTTAATATCAAATATTTATATATACGTTTACAAATTAAGCCCAACACTGTTTGAATTAGATTTTTAACACTGTCAAATTTTTGCTTTCCCTCAGCGGGATTCGAACTCACACCGTTGTGACACTGTGGCACCAATTCGCCTGCACAACGGTGAGTTCGAATCCCGCTTAGGGAAAAGCAAAAATTGTGACAGTGTTAAAAATCTAATTCAAACAGTGTTGGGCTTAATTTGTAAACGTATATATAAATATTTGATATTAACCCTGTATTTCTGATGTTTCAGAAATCCGCTGGATAGATATATTATATGGTTGTCACAATACTTAGACGTTTGTATATAATTTACTTACTGTGACTGCATGACAAGTAACTTTGTCATCCTATATAATATATACAAAAATGCTGAATTAGATTACTGTCAGATTAATACGTATTGGTTACGAAAATTCCATCGTCACACGCTAGTACACATGTACTATGTCTATGTCTAAGATTCACCCCGGTTAATGAAGCTATATTTTTATATAGCGGATTTGGCCGAGGGGTCTAGACCGCTGGACATAGTGCAGGCGAATTGGTGCCACAGTGTCACAACGGTGTGAGTTCGAATCCCGCTGAGGGAAAGCAAAAATTTGACAGTGTTAAAAATCTAATTCAAACAGTGTTGGGCTTAATTTGTAAACGTATATATAAATATTTGATATTAACCCTGTATTTCTGATGTTTCAGAAATCCGCTGGATAGATATATTATATGGTTGTCACAATACTTAGACGTTTGTATATAATTTACTTACTGTGACTGCATGACAAGTAACTTTGTCATCCTATATAATATATACAAAAATGCTGAATTAGATTACTGTCAGATTAATACGTATTGGTTACGAAAATTCCATCGTCACACGCTAGTACACATGTACTATGTCTATGTCTAAGATTCACCCCGGTTAATGAAGCTATATTTTTATATAGCGGATTTGGCCGAGGGGTCTAGACCGCTGGACATAGTGCAGGCGAATTGGTGCCACAGTGTCACAACGGTGTGAGTTCGAATCCCGCTGAGGGAAAGCAAAAATTTGACAGTGTTAAAAATCTAATTCAAACAGTGTTGGGCTTAATTTGTAAACGTATATATATATATATATATATATATATATATATATATATATATATATATATATACGTTTACAAATTAAGCCCAACACTGTTTGAATTAGAGTTTTAACACTGTCAAATTTTTGCATACCCTCAGCGGGATTCGAACTCACACCGTTGTGACACTGGCACCAATTCGCCTGCACTATACCCACTATATATATATATACAAACGTCTAAGTATTGTGACAACCATATAATATATCTATCCAGCGGATTTCTGAAACATCAGAAATACAGGGTTAATATCAAATATTTATATATACGTCTACAAATTAAGCCCAACACTGTTTGAATTAGATCTTTTAACACTGTCAAATTTTTGCTTTCCCTCAGCGGGATTCGAACTCACACCGTTGTGACACTGTGGCACCAATTCGCCTGCACTATGTCCAGCGGTCTAGACCCCTAGGCCAAATCCGCTATATAATAAAATATAGCTTCATTAACCGGGGTGAATCTTAGACATAGACATAGTACATGTGTACTAGCGTGTGACGATGGAATTTTCGTAACCAATACGTATTAATCTGACAGTAATCTAATTCAGCATTTTTGTATATATTATATAGGATGACAAAGTTACTTGTCATGCAGTCACAGTAAGTAAATTATATACAAACGTCTAAGTATTGTGACAACCATATAATATATCTATCCAGCGGATTTCTGAAACATCAGAAATACAGGGTTAATATCAAATATTTATATATACGTTTACAAATTAAGCCCAACACTGTTTGAATTAGATTTTTAACACTGTCAAATTTTTGCTTTCCCTCAGCGGGATTCGAACTCACACCGTTGTGACACTGTGGCACCAATTCGCCTGCACTAAGTCCAGCGGTCTAGACCCCTCGGCCAAATCCGCTATATAAAAATATAGCTTCATTAACCGGGGTGAATCTTAGACATAGACATAGTACATGTGTACTAGCGTGTGACGATGGAATTTTCGTAACCAATACGTATTAATCTGACAATAATCTAATTCAGCATTTTTGTATATATTATATAGGATGACAAAGTTACTTGTCATGCAGTCACAGTAAGTAAAGTATATACAAACGTCTAAGTATTGTGACAACCATATAATATATCTATCCAGCGGATTTCTGAAACATCAGAAATACAGGGTTAATATCAAATATTTATATATACGTTTACAAATTAAGCCCAACACTGTTTGAATTAGATTTTTAACACTGTCAAATTTTTGCTTTCCCTCAGCGGGATTCGAACTCACACCGTTGTGACACTGTGGCACCAATTCGCTTGCACAACGGTGAGTTCGAATCCCGCTGAGGGAAAAGCAAAAATTGTGACAGTGTTAAAAATCTAATTCAAACAGTGTTGGGCTTAATTTGTAAACGTATATATAAATATTTGATATTAACCCTGTATTTCTGATGTTTCAGAAATCCGCTGGATAGATATATTATATGGTTGTCACAATACTTAGACGTTTGTATATAATTTACTTACTGTGACTGCATGACAAGTAACTTTGTCATCCTATATAATATATACAAAAATGCTGAATTAGATTACTGTCAGATTAATACGTATTGGTTACGAAAATTCCATCGTCACACGCTAGTACACATGTACTATGTCTATGTCTAAGATTCACCCCGGTTAATGAAGCTATATTTTTATATAGCGGATTTGGCCGAGGGGTCTAGACCGCTGGACATAGTGCAGGCGAATTGGTGCCACAGTGTCACAACGGTGTGAGTTCGAATCCCGCTGAGGGAAAGCAAAAATTTGACAGTGTTAAAAATCTAATTCAAACAGTGTTGGGCTTAATTTGTAAACGTATATATAAATATTTGATATTAACCCTGTATTTCTGATGTTTCAGAAATCCGCTGGATAGATATATTATATGGTTGTCACAATACTTAGACGTTTGTATATATATATATATATATATATATATATATATATGAATAGATCTGTATATTTTCAAGGAGAAAATAAGAGTCTTCTAATTTTGTTGAATATATTTTTGATGATTTTATTTTATCATTATAAATACATTCATTTATAGCAAACTATAACAAACAGGTAATAGTAAGGAACAGTAAATTTCACATTAAAATTATAATTCAGAACAGTCTTCACAGTTTTTGTCCCAGATGGAGCAGTTGTGACACGGCATTCACATAGCCCATGAATTTATTTATTTATTTATTTATTTATTTTATTATTTATTTATTTATTTATTTATTTAACTTAACAAAGTAATAATAAATTTTAAATACATGTAATTTAAGATTCCTAAAAAGATTCCCCCTTTTCTGTTATTTTATTAGAAGTTATGTAATCTATTTAATTTTTTTCTGTTGCAATAACTGCACATTTCGTATGATTATACCTATTTTCAATTAGAATAATAATAAATACCCCTTGATGTACCCTTTTTAACCACTAAAACAACAATACTTAATTATGTGATTTAAAAAATGTTGCCATTCCCGGAACACACCATTTTCTTTTGTTCTTTTACACCTCGGTATTTTGGGATTTAATTGACAAAATATCTGAATATAAACATCGAGAAAGCTAAGGTAAAAAACTATACACAATTTTACTGCATTTTCACTCTTCGTTGCAATTTAGTGACCAGGCCAATAATATCGAAAATATAAAAAAGGTTTATTTGTGTGAATTTAAATTTAATTTTACATGTGCATTCAGAAATTTTAACTAATACATGAGCAATTGCAAATCATTATGGAACATTAATAAGCAGTTAATCGTATAATTTAACTTTGTTGTATTTTGGAAATTCTATATAAAATATGATTGTTCCAGTATCAAGGTAAAATTATTGTTCCTTTCACAAGTGCAAGATGGCCACCGACGGTCACAGCATGTACTGTGACGTAAACATTCAATCCTGCAGTCACCTGTACTGTTCTTGGGAAACCAAACGTAACACTTGTCTGATTCGTGTATTGCCATTGAAGTATATTTACACTGCCCTCATTCGTTCCAGCTGATATTTCGTAAAACAACTGGTGCACAGATGTAAAAACATCTTTCCATGATACCACCATGTTGTTATTGACCCAGGAAATAACCATATGGTTTGCATCTAAAATATAATATAAATATATAAAATGATAAATAAAATAAATAATAAGATTTTGCTTCGTCCCCATTACTGCAGACTAATACTAATGTTTCATGTCGATATTCTAAACACTGCATGTATACTAAACTAGTAATTGTATAATATCTACCAATAAAACTACCAAGCAGACAAGTGTTAAAAGACTTAATGATTGTAATTTGTTTTTGGTTTCAAAAGATTAGTAGATGCTCTAATTGATGTAAACATTTCCGTCATCACGTGACATTAGCATTACCATTCAAACTTGATGGTCTAGTGGACAGGTGTTTTGATTTAAAAAATAGCAATACGAAGTTTATTTTATTTTTAATAGCCATTACTTATATCAAGTTAAAAGATTTGAATAGCATTTTGGTGTAATTTACCTAGTTAAATGTAATTAAATTGCATATATGTATTTGTAAAGACAATACGTAAAATAATCTCTTTTTTCTATAGTCTTATTTTTGTCATGGTTTTTCAGATTCACTACAAACGCATGAACTATAGACAATAGTCACTATATATTTCGCCTTCTAGGCACTAACATATGATGTCAAATATATATATATATATATATAATTGTCTATTTATATATGCCCAACATCTGATTGTATTTCAACATTGGATCTTTAGAAATGCACTAAAGATACATAGTTAAGATAAATGATATTTATAAGTGTCTAAGGAATTAACCAAACAATGTCGTTGTAATTTCCACTCTGAAAATCATCTGTACACACAGATTTGATTTTTGAGCCGTCCCACCTCGGGAATCGAACTCGTGTCAGTTTATAACATCTATGGCTACTGCGCCTAGCATGTAAAGACAGAGGTGTAACCTCTAGACCAGATCTATATTTATATATATACTCATAAAAAGGTTACTGAAATAAAAATTCAATGCAGAGATTACTCAGGTTCAAATAAATAATATGTTTCATCATATAGAGCCTCAAAGTCTTGTGTACTACGTCACCTCAATAATCCTCCAAAACATCTTAAGTTAATTCCATTTACAATATGTTTAGTTAAGCGTGTCTTGTACAATTAAAAGTTGACGGGTCAATAAAACAAGGTTACAAAATAACCTTGAGTGATTATTGAATTCAGCATAAAGGTGTTTTTTATTCATCTACAAGTGCATCAAGCTAATTGACAGAAATTAATCTCTCGAAACACCTTAGCCTAGCATATAATATGAATATTAGTGTATCCAATGGTTATACTTACTGCTCTTTTGCGGATTCGCTGTGTAAACTGATACATTTGTAGTGAAACCAGAAGACTTCAGAAATAACTTGTTAATAGCCCTAACAGATGTTGAAAATATGTCATCTTGAAGTGACATTTTTGTAAAATGCGAGTACAAGACTTCCTGGTTTTCTGGGAAAAACATCTTCTCTGATGGTGATGTGCCATAGCTTATCTATAAAAAGCGGGACAATGTAACGAAATAAATTATTAAATATCCTCTCTTTTTAAAACTGTAAGAATATTGAAGTCAGATTATCTAAGAGCAATAAAATGAAAAAATATTACTACTAAGAAAAATTTGTAAAAACGTTTAGTCCATGATATAAAATGTATGAAGAAGTGTAATAAGGTGCTAAATGGCTCCATCGACAGATTAAACAATTCCCAATAATTACCGCTATTTGTTGTGTTTGTTTAATATAGTAAAGCATGAGAGTACAGACGTACTTCATAAGTTTCTATTCCTATAGTAGCTGTAAATCCTGACCATTTCAGTCGTATGTTGTCAGCAACTCCCTGATAGCCATCTTTAGAACTAAATTCTGTAGGTGATATCGGTACCACTTTTAATTCAGCAGTAGTCGTTGATGGATTTTTATATGAAATTTTCAACCCGTCAGACGACTTCATCGATGACAAACCGGCGTTGTTCTCACAACTCAATGTGGTGTAAATAGTATAACCCTCTAGTAGATTATAGGGAAAATCCATGGAAGCTGTTGTTGTTGCAATTTCTGTATAAGGCAGTAAGTCGGTTGCTGCTGGGGAATACCCTGAATATAAATAAATATTGAAAATGTCCTTTTAATGTTGAAGATTTAGATGTTGTACTAAGAATAGGTATCATGACATGCCAAATCTTAAATCGGATAGCACGAGCTTCAACTATGTTTTCTATTTTTATTTTTAGATTTTTCCTTTCAAGATATTTGTTTCTTTAATAATAATGAACATCTACAAATAACCTACTGTTTTGATGTTCCTTGTTAGCAATGTTAAATATAAATTAAGTTATGTCAGCAGTCATTTGTATACCTACCTATTGCCCATTTACAGTTTTTAACTCCAGATTCTATGTCATTTACTGCCCAGTTAGCAACAACCTCGTTGAAGGTCCAAGCATCTTCATCCTCCCCTGATCAAAAGTCAATAATGTCTCAACATTATATTTATATTGCTTCCAACTTAACCGTTTGAAGACGTAAGTGTAAGGCAATTAGATAACGTATGCACATGCAACAAAATAATGAATAGTAAAGTTTTATAATTAGTGAAATACAAGAACTTCACATTAATGTAACCCTAAATGGTTACACCAGCTATTAAACCGTATTTGTCTTTTATGACAGCTAGAATTCTGGTCTCTGTGAATATATTTAGCGGTTATTCATACGGTTGGCAAAAGACGTCTAGAAATTATTAATGTAATGTATTTTGTTATTTTAGTAGGTAATTTTGCTAAGAGAAATAAAGAAATAAAAGCACCTTACCTCGTCCGTCATAAACATACAAAATGTTTGGAGGGGTCAAATCAACTAATACAGGGTCAGAATACGACCTCCTTCGCAAACCAGCAGCATTTGTTGCTATAACTGTTACATATATGTATGTGTTGTGTACCAGAGTCACTTTACTATTATAAGCAAAGTTCATTAATCCAGCACTTTTAAATGACTGTATCTGTGTTCCCCCTTCACTGTATCCTAAAACATTGTATTTTAACTAGAAGTTTTATAAAAATTAACATCAACATATGGAAGGAAAATATCAAACAGAAATCCGTTATCCACAAAGACATTTTAAAACAAATACCATGAACTTTGTCTCAATAAGAGTAGGATAGTTCTAATTGTAGTATCTAGCAGCGCCAAACTTTAGAAAGGGTTGTGCACTTATTATTCAATGGAATTTCAACATTAAACTTTATATTACAAGCACTATTCACTGAATTGAAAAGAAAAAAATTAATTGACCATTCGGCAATATTTTCAAATTTGCTAAAAAGTTTATTTCATTTTAGACATCGAAAATTTACAGTAGTAAGTTTATCCTAATCGTTGTGGTATTTCCTTAGTAAACGAGACTGTGTCAACGTCAAAATTTATGCCAAAGTAGCAAGCCATGATCATTTTATTTTGCACAAAGATTGTTACTCATTGTAGTTGTAACAACAAAATAGGGTCGGAAGTAGGTATCGAAATTACAAGCAAACTACAATTAAACTATGGAACAGACACCCGCAAATCTTTATTTAAAGTCATATTAGCAAACTCATCACCAGCAATCCTTATCCTGAAAATCTAAAACAAATATAAAAGGGCCATGCAACAATGCATGAATGTTAGTGGTTTATCATAGAAGGGCCCACAGTATAAGGACAAAAATACGTTAACCGATTTAGTAGACAAGGACTAACAATCAATTCTAAGAATATAAACAAAGAACAAAAGCTAATGATAAAAATCATAAAATTGATAAAACAACAACAGTAAGTGGAAAGCCTTAACCTGCATACTTAACAATACTTATGATGTTTCCTAAAAGTTACGTACAGGGTTATGTTAAATTCAGGAAACGGAAACACACAACTATTGAAGCATCGTTATGATCAAATATGCAACACAAACCTTAAATAACAAAAATACCGAGATTAAATCACTATTGCTCTAAAACGTTAAAAAGTTTATTGATTAATATTGCTACGAAAAAAAACCCAAAATACCCCAATCTAATTAAAATTAAATCTTTCTCTTGCTCCCCCCTTTTTGCTATGGTCGTTGCGTGTAGATCTAACAACATCCCATTACATGTCACGTCAGGGGTCATATGCATAGATTTTTCGTTAGCCAATCAAAATCGAGCTTGGCCAATCTTAGGGTATACATTCGGAACATCGGCAAATCGGGATTCTCCATTCGACGCCAAAGTGTACCAAATGTATTACAATACGTCAACAAGATTGTTACCGGAGATGTAAACAAACCAAATTGAAGCAAATTTTCTTACAAATATGGAATCTACTGAATAAACAACGTTGCGAAAGTTGTACATACGATTAAAATCACAATGTGGTTTTTATTTGTGGAGTTTCATTCGTGCAAATCGAAGCTACACCAGCCCATTTCACCAGCCGTACCAGGAGCATGTGAAACGTGAAATCGAACCATTTTTACACACTGGAATCGGGCTGAAATGCTTTGTATTATTAAAAATGAAGGAAGATGTCCCCAGTTACAAAACTAATTGACAGCCTCCAATTTAAATTTAAACTGTCACCAACGAAGATATTGATGGAAAAAACTAAAAAGGCTTTTGGATCATGCGGTTTATATCGGCCTGCATTATAGTTTGAACTTGGATAAATACGTATTATTTTAACCAGGAACAGTAAATTTCACGCAGACATGAAGATTTCTTTAAAAAATACGAAGGAAGTGGAAAGGACTTAGTGACAAGAAAACCAAGATGGTCATTAAAATGCAAGGATTGGTTGAGCCAAATCCGTTTGGCAGTGCCTATATATGACTTGTTACTTTGTGTAATGTTACACCATCATAAACTAAACTAAAGGAACCCATTTATTGACTTAGAGATCACTCTAGACATTATTCATTTTTAATTGTTTATTTACAATTATGACAATAAACATAACACCTTACCTAAACTTTGTGTTCATATTTGAAATTGCTTCAGCATGTTCAGTTACTGAAATTTCTTCCACTGAACCATGTAGCTTACACACTTCCTATAGTAAAACTTTCGGCATATCGTTTTTAATTTTCCCATATGAAAAATTTGTGTTCCAGATGTGATTTTATTACAAAATTATGGTAGGGTATGTTTTCCAATTTGAATTTTTGTTTTTCTACTTTCATCAAATTCATGACCTTCAGTTTTTATTAGGAACCAAAGTACCCAACAGAAAACCTCAAACCTTCTGCTGACTTGTGAATTAAGGTAGTCGTCAACCACGTAATCAATTGTAGATTCAAGAGTCAACCCCTGTTTGACTTTGCCAAAAGGAGGAAACATTTAATTATAATTTGATTGAGTCAAGTTTTTATATTTCTTGTTACAAATGTACACAAAATGAATTATAGGCCAAAAAGACCAATCCAGAATGACTACCTTGAAAAGCAGGCACAGGTGGAAGGATTCTTAATTCTCCTTTAACAGTGCTTAAGGTAAACTAAAGTTGTAATATTCATGTACAACATGTACATTACTAAAATGTGCAATATGTCAAATGAATGTTAAATATATGCCTATACTAGTTTAGTTTCCACAATAGTAGTCAAATGCCCCAGTCTCTGGCTTCAGTGCATCCAGTATTAGTCTACATTATTTGCATTTTATCATGTACACCTGTTGGGGACATACATGTACAGATTTTTGGCTCGTTTTTTCATCCATCCAACCTCAGGTTTACCTTTGCACTGAAGCATTGTTTAGGAAGATGATGTCACATCTTTATGATATTTAGCACACAGTTACAACATAATGATATCTCTTCACGGGCAAATTTTTATAGTGTTTTGCCAAATATTATCTAGCTAAAATGAACTTGAAGAAAAATGAGTGTGTTAACCAATATGTGTTAATCCAGACTTAAATGTCATCGATACACATTTTCTCATTTTCAAATTGTATTCGGGTGTATGTACTAGTAATTAGAGCCAGACTTGACAGAAACAGTATACACAAGTGCAATTCTTCCTACTGGTCTGGAGTATCTTTGATATGTGCATTTCTTATCTTTAGGGGTCTTGGTCTTCTCTTGATTACAGAGCCCTTTATTGTGGTTGAGTGATTAACATAGTCATTTTACTTTTGATCAAGTGCCTGTCACTACTGAGGTTCTGGGTTTGAGTTTCACTGTGGGAGGGTGTGCTCAACTCCAATCTTAACTGACAAGGATTTCTAGTTTTCTTGTTTTTATACCAATTATTGTCATGGTTACTTAGGAACTGACCTAATCCAATAACTTTAATGTAGTACTTATCATAAGCTTCCACTAGACCAAATTTGATTTACCTAGGACTGCTTACACAGATTTAAGATATATAGTGTTTATGTAGTCGCCAGATTCCTATGTTTTGACTCCCACAGGCAAGACAATAAAAACTGGAAAACGATATAATTGAAAATTTGTTGAAACTGACGTTAAATCCCAGTTGGTTACATGACTGTTAACACTGGGGTTGCAGGTTCGAGTCTTATTATGGGTGTGCTCAAATCTAATCACAATTTACAAAAGGTCATGGTTTTCATCATGGTACTTAAGATTGCTCCACCAATTAAACTGGATGTGACTATATAACTGACAAATTGCTGAAAGTGGCATTAATACAATTCAAATACACAAACTAATTTCTACAAGAAAATTTGGTATGGTAGTTGATAGTCATAAAGGTACATACAATTAAATGTATTTGATCATCAAGTAATACTGAAGATTTGTTGTCTTCATCTTTATAGCCAGACTAGTTGTACTCTTGTTTATCATCATCAGACTCCATACCGACATTAGAATCAGATGAAACATATGTTGCATTATTTGCAACTGCATTTAGCAGGCATTCCACTTTTATGTTATTCCAAGGTCTTTAGTTCAGATGTACATTCCATTTATAAAATTGCTTGTCAAAAAACTATCATACAACAGTTTTTGTTTTCAGAATATTTGTTAATTTCAAAGTCAGTTGATGCAGATGATAATTTTAATACAAAATGAAAGCAACTGAAGAATTCCAATTTCTTCCTGTTCATTGTACATGTATAAAACATGTATATCCCTTTGAAGTGAAATAGATGATAGATTTTGAAAAAATAGCATTCTTTAAGGTACTGTTATCCATCTACAGTGTATAAGTCATTACACTGATATCTTAATATACTGTTAATTTTTTTTCTTTCATCTGTTTTACCTCTTCTGTGAGTATTTGTGTGTAGTACATGTAGCACTTTGGACCAGAACACAAAAGCCAGTGATGATAATCTTCTTCCCTGTTTAAACAATTGAAAACATGAGAAAATAAGAGCAGTCGCTTGGAAGAAAATAACTTAAATTTTCTATAACATTCGGTAAAGAAGAAATTCTTTATGTGTATCAAGTTTATTCCCTATTATTCAGTCAACTGCATACCTTTACAGGAAATGGTTCAATAATTTTAATTCAAAGTTACAAATTGATTAGCACCTTTAATCATACTTGTAGCCAATGAACCAAGTTTACAAGCTATCCTTATGCTGTTATAAATCAAGGTACATGTATTTATCTAAACAATGGTCAAATCAAAAATGTAAACCATATTTAGTATTGTGAATAAATTTTAAATGCAAATTTTTTTCAACTGCATGTCACTGCACTCTTTTCAATTCTTGATTATTAATATTGCATTTTAATTACTTTCATACAGAATATAAGAATGCATCTATGTGCTGAGGTTACTTATAAATAACAATCCATTTTATGAAGATCTATACAAGTTAAAACTTTTATTTACAAGATACATTGTACTAGTAGATTAAAAAAAAAACAAGATGTAAACATTCCACTTACCAAGTTGGCATCATGTGTGAAACTCATCTAATTTGAACAGAAACTTGGAACTTTTGAAAATTGCTTCTCCATTCAGGGTCACCAGCTAGACTCGGTGCTGCACAAATGATATCTATAAATCTGTCTTTGATATTGTGATATTTTCAGAAATCTGAAATGAATTTGTTGATAATGTTAATTTATACATGTATTAAGTGACTAAAACTATATAACTATTTTATTTGTAGCATTGATTTTCACACACCTTTTTGGACAAATAATTTTTAGAACAAAAAATCCACAACTGTGTTGTACAAATGAGATGGTGTTTCATTAGTGGTGATCAATGTACCTTAAATTTTTTCTGACACTCACAAGCCATGAATGTCAATTAAAACTGGAGCAATAGGAAATATGATGAATAATTCATGTCTACTAGTAGTTTATTGATAGTTTTTTGTCAAATGTTTAATATTAATTCCCCCTATCAATCTCCTAACCACGTTAGTTACATGTTTTATATACTAGTACTATTTTACTGATACCATGTAATGATGTTGTATGTTCATCGTATGTAATTCCCTCCCCCATTTTTTCGTGTTAAAAATTTCGCTCCTTATTGTGAAAAAAGTTCATATTTTCGTATATAATTTACGTACTGACCTTTCTATGCTGCCGTTCAATTTTGAACTTCTGTTTACTTGATTCTCCACAAGCAATATCAACAGCAGACCAACATCTCTCAAATAGCGCGATGACGATTTGTTCATCTTTTTCTTCATTGGAATGTAAATGATACATATTGAAGTGGAAAGAATTTCCCTAACGCTTTAGGAAGAACGGCAACGCAACCATTTCCTTCTCTAAACAATCCAACATCATTCTTTGAGTTCTCGAGTACTAAAATAGTTTGTAAAACTTTTCAGACCGCAAAAATGCATCGGACATCGCCATTTTGACACTAAAGCCTAGTGTGATATACAAACCAGTATTTGATTGGTCGAGTCACTCAACTCGAACTAAAATTTGATTGGATGATCAAAATTAAAAATTTTGACCCCTGACGTGACCTGTAATGCGATGTTGTTAGATCTTACAACGCAGCGACCTATAACAAAAAGGGGGGGAGCAAGTGAAAGATTTAATTTTAATTAGATTGAAAATACCCTATATCTGAAATTTGTTTGATTTGTCTGTAACTAGTCCGACTAATTTATCGTCAGAATATCGAGCAGCGGTTCCGACATGATTATCTGAAAATTTAAGGAACTAAACCAATACACGAAGTAATATTACAAAAAACACGAAATGAATTGGATAAACATGTTATCACAATTCACACAATGTAGAAAAAAATGTAAACTCACCAATGGCCCATTGGTAATCAACTATTGGTGAACCAGTGTCTACAAAACTCCAGGAACCATGAATAGAACTCCAATCATGTAAATAGAGGATTTTACCAAGAACATGACCACTTGAGTATCCTGTTGTTGTATTAACTTCCTGTACAGATATGGCGTCTATGAATATTCCGGTTGTACGATCCATACTTCCTATTATAAGAGTAGAATTATCGTGTACCGCCTTAAAGTAAAAGGTATGAGCATGCCATGAAACTGTCTCCCGAGTTTCATCCTCATCATGTCCATCAAGTCGATAACCCTTGGTGTACAGCAAAAACACGTGTTTATTTTCTTCACCAAGCTGAACAAATCCTTCCTTATTAGCAACTGAAGAAGACTTGATCGCTAAATGACTTGTGAAAAAAGTGACTTGATACAAATGTCCCGCGGTGACATTTTCTAAGTTCTGCGAAATACTGCCTCTAAGGAAGAGGAATTTGCTTCCATCCTTTGCTAGGTTTGAAACAGATGACACAACAGCTATGCATGAATACTTTTCTAGCATCCATAAAGATGGATAGTTGCTGTGCGAGCCTGTGCATGTATCTGAACTACTGACATTTTCCCATTTTATGTAACTTCCTTCTGTACTCTCAAAAGATGGATTCAAAACAATATTTTTACCAAAATAAACAAGTTTCTCTGGCACTGGAGGCGTGGAATCCAACAAAACTCCATCCGACACAACTATGGCTGATGTCCAATCAACGTTATCCGTAGCATAAACTTTGTTATATATTTTTGTTCCTGAAAGTCGTTTCAAAACAAATCAAAGAAAAAGGGAAAACTATCATCAGGGATATAATTGGTTGTAATAGAAATCTTCATAACAAAAACTGTTCGGAGGGGATACGATTATTAAAGACAAGCGATATTCTGCAATAACTTGATAATATATAAATACACCGCATTTTGCTTTAAAAGTGAATTTTGCGTTTAAATTACTCCAATCAAGATTCTTTAACAGGACGGTTTCCAAATTATAAACAAAAATTACAACCGTTCTTTTTGTGGCTATAAAATTACCAAAATACTTACAAAAAACATAAACATCATAGCCCCGTGCGGGATCCGGGTGGCTAAAAGAATAGACCGCAGTCGCGCTAGCTTGTCGTAAAAGGCGACTAAATAGCGCCCAGTACCCTGACCGGCGTGTCAGGTCGGTTTGCCTAAAGACCAACTGGGATGTGTGCCCCAGGTGGTTGAATGGGGTACCCCTGGCAAGCTGGGGTTGTCAGGCCATAATACGGAAAACCTGACCGCAAACCATATTAGTGCACCGTGTTGGGAAAAATGCCACGTTCCTCGCACGTTAAAGAACGCTGCTGTAGTATTCGCTATTAGTAGGGATTTCGATCCCGCTACAGGAGGCTAAATTGCCCGACCCTATCCATCCTCCCATTTGCCAGTGGCAATCTAAAATCCGTTTCCACTATTTTTCCTTGTGTCCCATCCCATTTTCATTCATCATCATTTCATGTTCATTTTATCATCCATTTCATGTTCATCGCCTGAATATAGCCGAAATATTGCTGCTCGGGCGTTAAACACCATTAATCAATCAATCATAAACAACATACCCCCGGAATATCTTTAGGAAAGTATACATTATAATTTTTAATTATTTAACAGACAATAGAATTATTCCTTTTTAGGTTTAGATATATACCATCACTTAAAAACAAGCCTATAAATAAGGTAGTAGTATAACGAAAGTAATTATAATATTCCTTTTCTTAGTTTCATAGAAATAAATAATATTAATTTCAGAAAACTGATAATTAGAGGAACACGATTGATTTATTTATTGTTTGCATAACGTCAAGCGAGCAGTATTTAGGCCAAACCAGTTAAATATGAAATTTGTTTATTAAAATGATACTGAAGGCAAAATTCTCGTTTATGTTTTTATAGTTGAGCTATTTTTGGCGTGTCTGTCTATCATAAGCAGAAATGGACATGAAATTTAAATAAAACAGTATAAGCTAGTGATTTTTTAATTACCTCTGATGATACAATATAAAATACGCAATTTTATACACGTGCATTACAAAATTAAAATACAATGTAATAATAATGTTACGACCAATCCATAAACGTGAATTGAATAATTGAATACTTGTTATATAGCTAAAATAATTTGAAATAATTATGTATGCGTGTGTTATGGTTACTTTTTGTCAGCTGAGTTTAAGTTATGAGTGGTAATCGACACATGTTTTTCATTCATCTATACGTTCTTACCTTCAACAAGATTCTGTGACAAATTGCGAGAAACAGAGTTGTGAAGTCCTACATTGGTCCAAGGAATTATTGAACACTCTGTTTTACCATTTGGCTTCTTGGCAAACTGTGGTGTTATGCCAGCGCACCAGTAATATGAGCGTATTCCAGATTCTGTATCTGTAAATCCATGCCAGTGAGCTGCCACAGAATCTGAGAAGTTCTGATACTCAGTATCATATCTGACTGTAAAAGTAGAAGCTATTTAACTACCATCATCTACTATCACGTAAATACAGCAGTTATGATTGTTTAAATAGTCTGTTTCACTAATAACAGCTTTCTGATCTCTATTTTATCCGTCAAGTGTATTGATGAATTCTCCGGATTTATACAAAATCGTATCCTACTTCTTTTACACAATTGATTTAATTTTTTACACGAATTTGAATTAATTAATTTGTTTTGAGAAATCTCAGCTGCACATTAAAGAAATTGTATGCAGTATTTATAAACGAGATGTTAAAGCGTGTCAAAAAATTTACTCCAGTTACATTTTAAATGTCGTCAATATATTTCCAAAATAAGTCTAATTTCACCGACTTTGTACAGCAACATTCTACACACATTCGTTTCATTATCCATGTTTCATAGGCAGATAATCTATGTCTCGATTAATATTAAATTTAAATATATACATATTTTCAGAATTACCAATGCCATCATATACAATTCCGGGTGTTGGATGTGCTTGATCTATCATAAACCCGTCCGATGAAGCTGTAATGTGAGCGCCTGCGTAGTTGTAAGCCATTAAATTAGAATAATGTATAACACCAGGGGTCAGGTTAATTCTAGACATGTTGTAACCTGTAGCTGTTCCAGGGATAACATCGTCAACAGTTAGTATGTCATGACCTATAAAATAATGATGTACTTTTTGGTTAAGTCTCTTATGGTTATTGTATTTTAATAAGTAGTGACACTCCGTTGCTGACAAAAGGTATCATTATCCAATTGATTGAGAACTGCAAAACTGTTTGCAATTATAACGTTTGTCTATTTCTAAGAGATCATAGCTGCGTTTGACATAACGGATTTGATAATCTTAGCATCTTTGACCATTTTGTTTATCGATCCCAAAAACAAAATAAGATTTAAATTATCGGATTTGAGAAACGGTACTAATTAAACTGGTTGTAATTAACGTGCTGAAAATAAATGTAGATTTCCAATTAATGTTTTTAAAGGAAAAGATATTACTTTTCCGAACTTTTGAAGATACATAATGCAGTAGAATAAAAAACGAATTAGATAATTATTTACGTAAAATATATAAATTTATTTATTCCCATTGTTTTAGTTTCAATTTTCTAACTAGATATAACATACGTATTTTATTCTAATGATTTTCACTCTTAAAATTTTGAAATAGTGTTAAATATATTTTATACTATGTTGTTCCATTAAATGTAGAATCCGATGTATATTGTTCTTTGCATATGTTTCCTTACATTTTTAACATTTTTTTAATTTTAAAGTAGCGAATGAGCCTTCTCTCTAATATAAATTTTCAATACTACTCATTGGTATCACAAAGGTTTGAAATCTTAATAACATTTACCTCCTGGGAATGTACTTAGATATAGCCTGTATTTTTCTATAGTAGCATTGGCTTCCAGAAATTTGCCGTTCCAGTCAAAGGAAATAGGTCTTCCTATTTTCATAAAATCATGATCTTTAACAGTTGTTCCTTGTACTCTCTCAATGATCTAAAGAACAGTATTCAGTAAAAGTTTATTGTATTCCTACGTCTAAATAATCGGATTTTGCATGTTGTATACGACCAGAAATGACGAACCGTATTTGAACACTCCGGTCTGATACCTTTGTATTAGATGCATCTAGAGCAACATTCTCATTTCGATCAATATATGCCATGTCAATGTTTGAGCCAGAAGTCGGAGACACATCGGGATTCATATAAAATTTTATATTCATTATTTGTTTCAAGATAATGAAATTGTTAATTGTACTCGTTAAGTCTATTATCCTGATTGCCGAAAGTATTAAATAAAAATAAAAATATATGGTATCATCCCTCGACCAATATAACCCTTGACTGAAAACACTCTCTAGTTAAAGAGTTAAAAAAATTAGCTAGTACTTTTAATTCTTGTTTAAATTCACGTTCACACTAAAATTATAAGCATTTCCCGAGAATAAATAAGACACAGTATCTCGTTTTGCCAAAGACTGTAGATAGGTACGTACCAAAAAAACCAACTGTTTTGGGGATATTTATTTTAGGAAACTTACTTTAAGTATCTTACTTCTTCCGGTGAAAAAGTGGTAGAGGGGAGCAGTATATTAATATCTTACTTCTTCCGGTGAAAAAGTGATAGAGGGGAGCAGCATATTAATACTTTTTAATACACTAATAAAATGTCATTTGATGCATTTAACAACCGTTGCATTGATATCCTCCATTGGTATGACAGTCTCCAGTTCTTAAAACTTAAACTTTTTAAATATTTTTATTGATGAAAAATAACTTACGACAACCTTATTATATACACATATAAAACTTACAGCCTTGCCTCGGTTGGTAGCATATACTGGTCGTTGTGTCATGACATAAATACCATTGGACTTAAATACAGCATAAGTATTGGTCCCGTACCAAACTCTGACGAACACGGAATAAGAAATCGTATCGTATAAATATTTTTCGCCTGAAATTATAGGATTAAACAATAACCCCCAAAAAGTATGACCGAAATAATATCAGCACGATCGAAACAAACTCGCATAAATTGTAAAAAGAAAAAATTATAACATAATAACATGTATAAATTAATATGACCAAAAAGCTATGTAAATATTTTTACTTTACATACCATTTCAAAAGAAGATTTAGGTACAGTTTCATTAATGATAATATTTAAGATTATCATTAGGCTACTTTCGTGTTGTGATGGACTTTTTAAATACTGATGTATAAATATTTTGTTTACCTTGTGCAATGGAAAAAACAGCATTTGTTAATTGCCCCGCATCATACCATACTTTATCATCCACCATATCAAATATGCCCAAAGGATAATCATTATACGCAAATCCAACACTCCATTCGTACCTCAATTAGAAGCAAAGCAAAACATATAACTCGACAAACAATAAAAATTGCAATTAGTTTCTTACCAAAATATAGGCCTACAAATACAGAGATAAACAGAAAAAAAATATCCGTGGAAACAGTTATCTATGCTTACAACCCAAACGCGAAAGATCATAAACAAAGACAAAACGCGATTTTTTCAGACCAAATTGTTATCAATCCGACTCACCATAACGGTTTAAAAGCCTGCACCTGCGAAACCATCCACATCCCTCTCAATACTGTATCCGAAGCAGTCACTGCCTGATCAACATTTGAATAACCATTTGTATCTCTAACAAGTAATAAACTGTACCGGTTATCTGTGTGAACAGCTGTAAATATGAAACAGATTTTAGGAGAAATGCTCTAAAGCTTAAGTTTGTAATGCAGAAATGAAACTAAGGGCTATTTAACTTTGAAAAACAAATAAATCTTCTTCGTTGCTAAAAGTGAGATAATTTAAACAAATGTGTGTAATATTTGTTTTTTTTTAAATATATCGTTTATAAACTATAAGAATTTTTTTTTGAAAACTGTTCAAATCTTTATCGATCGATAAAGTTATGGCTCATTGCATTGCTCATTGCTACACAAACATACAATGGTAAGTTCTTAGATGCTTTTGATCAGCTTGCACTTGAATTTCACCAACCAAAATTTATTGTTTTTTTAAGATGAAATACCTCACATATTAATGAGAAAAAGAAACAAACACACGACGTGGCCAAATATTAGAAAACCACGAAAAAATTCTATTTGTTTTCTTCCTGGTTGGAGACCTGTACAGATGAGCTCACGTGCATACATCTGTACTTGGTTCGTCATCTAATTAAAGCCCAGGAAACAAGAACAAAATGACGAAGACAATGAAGTCTTAAACAAAGAAGAGTCTATAGGATATCTAGATGTGATGTTGTGGGTTTATGAAAGAAACAGGTACTTTCATGCGCTTTGAGGAAAGCCTGTGTGATCTTCAACTCGTAAAAGAATGTTTTAATGTTTTTCGCTTAAAAGTTTTCTCAGTCATGGACGATCACCTGGTCTTTCCAAAAACATATTAGTCTCAACTGCACCGTCTAGCAGAATTGACGATTTTGTAGAAAGAAAACGTATTAACTACACTAATCCACGATATTAACAAACCAGACCATCTCACAATATCGTTTTTTTCAAACTATCAAAGACAAATTAATGCGTTATTCATCACATAATTATATGTTAGGCATAATACATTCTTCTTACGTAAACGATTGAATCCCTAGTACAGATGATCTCACGCGCACAGATCTGTACTTGTTGCGTCAACCAATGAAAACGAATGAAAGAAGGACGTGGTTTCGGTCGTTCTGAATGTATATCGGAGACAATGTAGTTTTAAATAATTGAGAGTCCATAGAACTTCGAATTGTGAAAGTTGTTAGTTTAAGGAAGAATTAAGGGATATAAATGTATGTCTTTTCGCTCATTTCGTTACCTTCCACTTGCGAAAGACATGACATTTCTATCACCCGTGGAAGATCACCCGCTTTCCCCAAAACGTATGTAAGAACCTATTAGACGCTATTGTTTTGCTGGTGCTAACTAAATGTGCTGTTTATTTTGTACTGCTTCTAATGCTTTTTACTTTTGTGAGTTTGTTATGTGTGTTTGGAACATATGCATGCGCGAATGCATTGTACATGTATATTGCGCAATTTCTGTTTTATGTTTAGGTAATGGTTTAATATTTGTTATATTCGACAGGAAAGGTCTTAGAGCTTATATTTGTATACTAGGTCCATACTGGTAGGGTTCATAGGGCTCGATCCACAGAGCAGCACAGCGTGTCATCAGGTGGAGGATAAAGAAGATCTTCGAAAAGAAGTACTCATTGTAACCGATACAAAAGGCTAAATTTTCCGGCCCTACCCATACTCCATACTTTTCCGGTGGCAACCAAATTGTGTTCCTTATTCCCCATTCATTTTATCCATCGATTTATTATTTGTTAACTTATTAATCACGTCCTGAATAAGCTGAAATATTGCTCGCTGGACGTACAGCAAACATCCAATCAATCAATATACTTTTTATACTTTGAACTGATTATGAATAAATCGTCTATATTAGTATCTAGGGAAAACTGATTCCTTATGTTGGTTGGTTTGTTTGCTTCTTTGAATGATGTTTAGCGGCACTTATGCAATTTTTCAGCTGTATCATGGCATCCAGTTGTAATTGGAGGAAGAATCCAGAGTACACATAGAAAACCCGGATAAATATGGTCTTTCTGTTGGAGATTATCTCAGATACTATCAATCTATATGTAGAAGACAATGTTCGCAATCAAATTACCAAGCAATAAATATCGAACTTTATGTTAAATACTTAGTTTGAAAAGTACAAGAAATACAAATAGTTTTCAAATAAAGCAAGAAGCGAACATTTACTTAAAAGCTAGACGTAAAAAGTAACCAGCATCGATTAAAAATAGTGTGCTGATAAATATTTGTGTCATTTATATCTTAGCCAACAATAAGCAGTTATATACGTACTTTTTGTGAGGTCTTTACAAGCGCCAAGATCAGGAGAGAAAGGACATTTTTGATCTTGAGGAGCACAAACACAATGGCCGTCACAGGACAATGCTGCACAACGTCTGATTAAATTAAGGGAACCTCCGGGGCTTTTTATAAAAGCTGAGTGGATCAATTGACTTCTCAACCCAACCTATTTAAAAAAAATCGAATATACCACTGGAAAATTTTATATTGAACACAAACTGTTAACCACTTTTGACTAAAGAACAATGTAAAAAAACTGCGATTTATCAAATGTGATCTATATTGTCCTTTTATCATGCCTTTGGTGTCAAGTTTACAGACAAAGTCCGTAGATACACATATCCTGTGTTAGAAAACAGCCTCAGCAACATTGCCGGTCGGAAGACTACATTAATCTATTAAATTTTGCGTGTTCTTGTCATGAAGATAACAGTAATATTGAAGCTCGACGTCAATTGGTTACCAAAAATACTAGCTGTAATAACCATAATCTGACAAATCGTATTGATATAGGCAACGTATCGATGGTCGCAAGTTGAATCATATGGTTGTAAGTTGAAGACATGATATATCCTTCACTTTAACTGAAGGAATGAAAGTGATCATGTGTGAATTTTACCTTGTTAACAGCCCAAACAGTAATAAAGAGTGTATTATAACGTGTAAGGATCTCGGTATCAACTTTATACAACTGAACTCTGCCCTCATCATCATAGTCTTTGGTTGTATTCAAGTGGATGTATTTTACAGTATGGTCCTAAATACAATTTAAATAACATTACAACATGATGTTTTATTACTTTGTTGTAACAGTAAATTGCTGTAATTTTCGATTGTCTTTATAACCAGCATTGTTTTCTATGCGAAGGTAGCACTGGAAATCATGTTATACAATACAACACGGTTTAAAGAAAGGCATGCCACACCCCCAGAACATATTTAATAATACAAAGAAATTATGGATTTGAACATTTATAAAAACAAATTGTTATTAATGTTTATCGAAAGTAAATATTTGGTAGGCAGAAGTAATAATTAACCATAAGATAACACTAGATAATACTGGCTCAAAACATCAGTATTAGTAATTCTTTGTTTTTACCTCCGCTTAAGTTAAAATCGAAATAATACAACAGCATGTTTTTGTTTGTTTGTTTGAATGTTGTTTAACGCCATTTTGTCGTTTTGTAGCTATATCATGGCGTCCAGTTTTCATTTGGGGAAAAAGTCAGAGTACTCAGAGAAAAGCCATAATCATCGGACCAACAGAAGGAAAACTGGCATTTCACGTGAATTAAGATTGATTTTGAGTACACCTGGCCCCAAGTGAGACTAGAACCCGCAACCTAAGTGTTGACGGACACGTGATTAATACTAGACTACTTAAACCACTTGGCCACAGAGGCCCCTACAACAGTAAGAGAATAAACACTTAATAGTAATAATACAAACCAAAAAGGCATTGTATTATGGGTTGTAATGGACTGCCAGGAAACATAATACCTTTGACAAATCATTCGCCATGTATTTTGAGCCAACTGCAACTTTATAAAAGTCAATTCCAGAATGAACATCGCTGAATCCTAGCCACGCTAAATACACAGCAGATGTTGACCAAGTCATCCAGCCGGGTGTATGCCGAGCAAGGTCAGGGTCAGCAGCATGATCTGTTGTTATGGCAAACATCCCTGAAAAATTAGACAATACTGTGCGGTATAGAATTCTACCACTTAATAATTCTAAATGTCCCATTCAAAGATATTGGCAAAACTGGATTATCTAATGTGTAAAGGATATTTTTAATTTGGTTCAGATATCACAGGCTTTTAACATTTGTTCTTGTTATTATTAACCAAACTCAATTAAAGTATTAACAAAATAACAATACAAAAAAATTGTTAAAATAACTATTGTAGTGTTGTATTTTTGATAACTTCATTTTTGGAAAAAATGCATAAAAAATAATTGTAAAAATGTTCAAAAGTCATAGCATTCAAACAGCAACATATACAAATAAAAGACCATCTGCACATGAACTAAATTAAAACAGATATTCAGTCAAAATTAGAACATCATTCAATTAACCGCTTCATGGCATCACTAATGAATGATGAACACAAACTTAAAGAAATATAAATATGCCAAAAATACTGACACAGCATATAAATTAAGAATAGTTTTATTAATTCATATAGATGATATGCAATAATAGTCTTGGTTTAATTACGAATTGAATATTTATTTAGGTGTAGGACCACCAAATACCGGGAACCAGTCAAGAGGTTGTAAGTAAAAGTAGTACTAGTCAACATACAGGTTCACTCTTGCATCATATAGAATTAGAACCGCACATGATACCAGAATAAATTTGGTATTTTTGGAAAGCTGAATTATCTACGAAACTTGCGCATAAAGTTTAATTGGTTTTAAAATGTTGAGAGTCAATTAGGGACAAGCACTATTTTTGGACTGAAATAGAAAGTGAAAGTAGATTTTTAGACCACGTGGACTTCAGGTTGAGCGTTTTTTCTTATATGTAATGAAACATATTGTGAAATTTCGACAGAATGTTCAGCCAGTTTATTTTTATAGGGGACAGAAGTGTCACTTAATTTGAAACAAAGGTAAATTTTCTAGGATAAGTCAAAATTATCAAATTTTAAAATAGCCGAAGAGTAAAAAAAACTATGGTGGTCCTACACCTGTTACGATAATACAATGACGTTACCGTGTAAACTGTCAAAACTAATTTATAAAATCAATAAAGTTTGCTTAAAGGAATAAAATATATTAAGATCTCAAGTAAATACTAATTATTGTGCTACATTTTTACTGAAAGTAAACACAGGGAGCAATTGATAAAATGACTGATTGAGTCCATCTGCAGACTTTGGTAATAACAAAAAGCAGTTATATCTTGAAACTATACAACTGGAATTCTTTAACACAAATTTCAATCGTAGCATTTTAGACTTTAAATAGTGTCCTTGTTTAATTAAAGTTCATTATTGCTTATTTTATTAAACAAACCTCTGGAGGGTGGTGTACTATCTACAAACATTCCCTTTGATGTACTGTTGGTACAAATTTCTGCACTGTTACAAGCAATCAATGTCACAAAAAATGTTGCTCCATCATTCAGGTCCAAGCCCGTAAAAACAAACTGCCTGGCTATTCCATTTATCTAAAGCAAAATACATTGATATATTATGAACAAAAATATTGTACGGTATATACATATGTCAGATATGTTTTAGCCTAACGGTATTCTAATTGCACACTGTCATTATTTATTTACTGCTAAATATCTTTTTACAGTGACAATAGCATCAACATGCAAAGCCAATTACATATACAACACAGTGTAGTAATTTAGTACTAACATATCATTAAATGATAGTACAAGTTCGAAATCTATATTTCTGAAAAAAACTGCCTTCAATCTACGTAAAACAATGGGAATAAAATTAAATACGTTTTTATAAACATTATTTTGTTTTAGCTTGTGGCATATCGTCTATAAATGTGTTTCAATTGATTTTACTATTATTTGCATCCGTCAAGTATATTCCTCTATTTTTTTATGTTCAAAATATTACATTTTATTCCAAATACATACAGATTGTGACGATAACATAAATTCTCCCCCAACGTGCGACTTGATTGATAAAAACTGTCGCTTTATGAAAGAGTCATCATCCACAACACCCCATTCTATTTTCATAGTTGTTCTATATATTTGTGTCAATCCATTAATGCCAAAGTCTTTAGAGAATGTCGGCGCTCTGGTTACAATAGGGGCTGTAGTATCCACTAAAAAGCCATTTGATGTCGATTCTGACCACAAACCTTTAAAAAAACTAATACAATTATTCAATAATATATATTCCGTAGATTTGTGAAAATTCAGAAATGAATGATCAACAGCGAATACATTATGCAAACATAAAACTTGAACCTGAATTGTTTGTTACAAAACAAAAGATGAATTGTATGTAGTAATATTGACGAAATACCACATTCAAAATAAATGAAGGGTTAATTTTAATTCGTACATGTAATGTAAAGCTGATACCACTACATTGTATCTTCTCAAAGTTTAAAACAATTTATGTCTTATTAGCACACACTATACTATATTGGCTACTGTGTATACGGACAAACAGTTTAGCGGCATAATTTACCATCAACTTTATTGCAAAAATCGTCATACTGCAAAGGGATGACGGGAAAGGAAAATCAATACACTGTCAAGCGGAAATCATGAGCCATTTGCCTTTCAAAAGATATATAATTGCATGTTAAATGTTAATGTACCGGAAATTTAAAATCGTGTCATACACACCCACTTTATTATAAGCTCTAACTGTTATGTAAATTCTTTTATTCACCGGCAGCCCTAATGATGCGTTTAATAGTGCAGTGCTCTCTGTTAAATGTAATTCAGTTTCTGATACAATATCATTTCCACCAGGTGTGGTTCCAGCTCTCCACACAAATTTTTCCAATCCAGACTGAGGATCCTCAAATCCAAACCACTTAGCAGAAATATAAGATCTGTCAAAAACAATATATGTACATAATAGTTTTATTTTGTTAAAATGAATTCATGAGAACATTTAAAGACAATTCAGGAATGGGATTAACCAATGAGCGGGACATTTTGACAGCCACTTGATAAGTATGAACTATCAATAGGGCCATTTGTGGAGGCTACAATGCACAATGCGCCAATCGTTTGGATAACTGTACAAGGGGATTTATCGCTCATGGCACTCCTAAAACATAGTACTTCCTATTGGGTCGGATTAGGCTAGTTTCGTGCACTGGACACATTTCTTAATAATTATATTGTTAAAATATAATATTAATATTAATTTGCTTTGGATTCTCAAACGTTTACAGGAACATTTCAAGCGATGTTCAGAGTCTTTGTAATATATGTGAGCAATACAAAAATAACAATCTTCCCACTGACATTTGTCTTCCCTAGGGATAAAACCAACAGGGCATCCCAGTCTGACCTAAGCGTCCCTATGTTGTAACAGGAAGACTTTATTGAATTCTCCGGCCTAAATGCAGAAAACTGCTAGATAGTCGAGAAGGATAATATTTAAACAATCAATTATAAATAGTTAAATTATATATCTTAGATATATTAGATATAAAAGGTTATATTTTTTGATTTTTTGTTTGTTTGTTTGATGGTGTTTAACGCCAATTTCAGCACTTTTTAGCTATATCATGGCGTTTTTATTTGGGGACAAAGCCCGAGTTCCAGCAGAAAACCCCGACCTGCGGTAGGAAAACTGGCAATCCTTGTCAATTAAGATTGGAGTCGAGTACACCCAGCCTGCAATGAGAATCGAACCCGCAAATCTCAGTGTTGACAGACCATGTGATCAATAGTAGACGAACCACCTTGACCTCTCGGCCACCGAGGCCCCTAAAAGGTTATACATACGTCATTGATTGATATTCTGTGTCATAGTAACCAGTACCATCCTGTACTCGTCCGGCTGTCGGAGCACTATTGTCAATTATAACTCCATCTGATGTTGAAGTAGTACACATATCAGCCGTGTTACATGCCGTGACAGTTGAATAATATCGTAATCCAGCTCCAAAATGAATATTGCCAAGTGTAAATTCTAAAATTTAAATTTTTAATATGTTAATATAAAATATATCAGTGTTTGTCAAGAAAAAAAAATAGAGTAATGAAGTATGTATCATGCCTCAAGAAACTGACATTTCCTTTACGTTCATTTTTAGTTTGTTAGCGTATAAATAAGACTACATGTACTTGTTGTTTTTAAAGTTAACATATCAACATCTGCAGTTTTGTCTAAACGTATATGTAATGTCACATGTCAGGACAGATGTATACATGTCTACTTTCAAAATTTGTATTTCGTATTATAAAAGAATATTTAAACTACATTGAAAAACATTGCTGGCCACACCAGTGAATATTGATCGATACTAAAGATTAAATTGTTACAGAATAGTTAAACCAAAATAATTGTCAATGTTTAACAGCTACCATATACTATTCCAACAGCCTGTTCCGCTAATATATCTTCGCATTGCGGACAAGTTCCAATAGACACGTAGTAATTACAAATTGTAGAGTGTGACTCATAAAAACCCTCCCAATAGGCATATATAGCTTTCGTATCTGTCTGGTAATCCACATCTTTCACAGTTCCTTTCATCTTTGATTTCTGCCCATCATACACATGACCGGCAGTAGGTGGAGTTGTGTCAACTTGAAAAGCCCATGATGTGGCAAGAGAGGACAGTCCTGCTTTGTTAACAGCCTAAGAAAAAATATGCAACACATAAGAGGTCCCGAAAAAAAGATTTTCAACTTATCACAATAATTCGTAAAACCGAATTGACGATATTCTTGTCTCAATAATTTCAAGTACGCGGGTATTTCAAACTGATGCCAAAACGTGGCAAAATGCGTTTATAAGTATGTGTTTTTAAACTTCACAAACGTTTTTAACAGGTTACCTTAAATACATGCAATGCTCATAATACAATACGCTTTGATTTTCTGCGCCTATCGAGCAACTTAGTTTTATTGCAGTATTTAATTAGCACAAGAAAACATGTTTTTATAGTAAATGTTGTATTGCATATAATTGACTGGAGAAATATATGGAAACTTATAACAGTTAAAATATGTTATGGTATATTTGCAGTAACGTTAGCTACATTATTATTACGATCCTAAAAATTTTTGACGTAGAAATTACTTGCTGAATTATGTTTTCTAATATTTGTTAAAAAACACATACTCTAACATTAATGTAGTAGTAATGACCATCTTTCAGATCTAGAGGATTGTTTTCGTCAGTCTCTCCACATTCATCACCAACAACCTTTATACAAGCCATCATGTCGGTATAACCTGGTTCTGATCCAATGGACCATAGATAGTAATCGATATTGCTTTCAAAATCAGCAAATACTCCTTTCCAACTGATGAAGCGATCAATTTAACAAATGAAATCACGTAAGTATATACAGAATTATATTGCCATTTCTAGTAAACGACGACAATTTAATAAAAAAAACTTACACTGAGTAAATCCGCGACTTTCGAAAAAATAACCACAAAATACTGACAACCGACCATTTACTCTCTTTTCACTTTAATTGTAGCACGAAAAAACCAGAAGGAAACTTGAATGTTTCATGACTGCTCAACTTACTTGTATATTATTGCACATCATTCGGATGCCTTTAAAATTACTTAGTGCATTAATTTTTACTGCTTTTATTGAAGTAGCCGATTACACCAAAACAAAACTACACCATACTGCATGTGTATATTAATGGTATTTACATGTAATTATAAGCATTATTTCTTATATATCCGCCGATTCTAATCTATAGTTACTTCGGCATACCTGTAGAGATAAAAATACGTCGACCCCTGAGTCTTATTGGGTTCGGGATACTCATTTCATGTATTTGCTTTGCATTGTATATGTTTGTCTTTATATGGATTAGTAATTGTTTCTTGGCTTTCGGCTCGTTTTGTTCAGTCGGTTTCCTCGATATTTTTGTGAATGATGGTTAAAAAAATGAGCTTAACATGGTTTCCAATATTGAACCATTATAAGCGTTTTCCGCATGCCTTATGCTTAATGCTCTATAACTACATGTATATCAGAGTACACCAATCGACTTACCATGGACTAATATCAGAAGTTGATGTAATATGGCGATTTGTCAGAGTAATAGGTTTATTGGATCTTTCAGGTGGTGTCGTGTCAATTTTGATCGGGGATGAAATAGCAGTAGTTGTTCTATTAGCAAAATCAACAGCTGCAAAACGAGAATATTTGTAGTTAAGGCAATGGACGGTTAAGTAACGCAGATAAAATGAATTATATTTAACATTTAAAATTAGCATTATATTCCTAATAATGCCGATCTTGTCAAAGAAAAAGCATATTTAATAATAACTGGTGAAGTTCGCTTAATTTTCGTCTTTCAAATTCAAATAATAATAAATGTTTATACAACTGAATATTTGTATTCTCTGAAGATACAGGTATTCAACATAAAAATTAATTAGTGAAACAGTTGTTTATGCTTGCTTTTCAACATATAAACACACCTTTTACTGTAGCATAATACTGATACCCATTCTGAAGATATATTTGATGAATTGCTTTATGTTGAACAACTCCGATGTTTATAAAGGGGTATACATCATTTCCACCTGCAGTAGTACCTAAAAGTTAAAATAGCACTATATGTAATTAAAAGATAAAATTTATCAAATTTTTGTTTTATTGTATTAGGCGTGTTTTTTCGGAATAAGGTTTTCTCTATTAATAAATGTTATTATTTCGAGCATTCCTACTCAAGTTACATAATTTGATTACAAATATTGTAAAACCCAACAAGGGATTATCAATGAACATTTCTCTATGTTTCGAAAAGACAAAAAATATTCCTATAAGATGCATAAAATGAAAAGTTTCCGCCAAATGTTTCAATAACTCAAATTTCGAATATAAGTGCATGTACATGTAGCTATCAGTATTTTCTGTTATTTAGTGAAATTTATTAAACACCTTACAAACTCTACCAAGGATTTAGAAATCTAACCGACTAAGATTCTTACGAATCAGAGGTAAGGACTGAATTAGAAATTAGAACACATTTGTACAATAAAAAAAATATAATAACAAATTGAAAAACTTGAAAAAACAGTTTACTCGATGTAAAAATGATCCGTGAAAGAAAGATGTCTCATTTTTATGTATTTTTGGTTGTTTGTTTTCGATTTGCTGTTTTTTGGACTAACAGTTTTGGATTGTCTTTTTGACAGTTTCCTTGCTGTTCGGTTTTTCTTATTATCTTCATTGAAGTCTATAGTTATTTTACTTTGTATCTTTTGCGGTGTTGGGGGATTTTTTACCTGACAAAACATGTTCTATAGCAAATGCAATATATAGAGTGAATAATGAGTACTATATTAAGTCATAATTCTAAAGAGATCCGAACCCATTAATTAAAACAAGACTTACTAGTTGGAAAAAAACAATAATGTACTCCTGCTTTAAAAATGTAGACTTGACAGATATTGTAAGAAACAAGCTAAATAAAGCTACAAAAGGGCTCTATGTACTTAACATTACCTAAATCTACATATTTACGTTTTAAACGAAATAAATTATAAAACTTACTATGAAATACACCTTTTTGCTGCTTTGGTGATGTGCAATTTACTTAGCGAAAATGGGTGTTTTACCGAGATACCAAAATAAATATGTTCTAACATAATCTGAACCTACCAAATAAAAAGACCGGAAGATTTATGCATGCAACACTTACCAATGCCCAAAATATATTCCTTGATTCCAGTAGAATGAGGCCCCGTGTTGAATTCGTCCACGTCTATGAAACCGTCCCAATATACATAAATACTTGAGCTGGATGTCTACCAAAATAGTGCATATATGACATACACATTACTTAAAAACCGAAATCAGTATTAAAACAATTTACTTATCAAATACATTTTTTGAACGAAAGATTGTTCAGACAATAGTCCCTGTAGAGTGGTGAATTTTTCATTGAAAGGCTTAGCAATAATATACTTTGGACAGATTTACTCCCTTCACATGCTTAAACATGTTTTGTGGTGATTTTAAAATACTTACAACAAGATATTCAGATGGTTGAAGAAGTTTCAAGGAATTAGATACAGGAACACAATTAGCATAAGTTTATGATATGCCCATTTTCTTATTATATGATAAACACAAAATGTGGTGGGATATTTGTCTTTCAGATTTTGTAAAGTTTATATAAATAATGTCTTCTAACGACAGTTTGTTTAAAGCTTATTTACCTGGTATGGAAAACCGTTGCCTATCCATACGTTTCCGGCGACAGGTGGAGTTAAATCGACTACAATACCATCACTACATACGTTCGTTTCAGGCAAATTTTCCACCCATGTTTCATGGGGAATTAGTTTATGTGCTGCATGAACGCAGACTGTGTATCTCGTTCCATGAACTAGCTCATTGGCTGTAAACTCTACGTTTACAAACTCTCTATCTAAAACAAAAGTATCAAGAAACAGACATAATTAGCGCCAATAGTTGCTATTCATCTATTCCACAGTTCAAACTATTATCATACATAATTGATATAAAAATTTACGTTGTTTTTTTTTAATAAAATGCATAGATAATTAATAGAATAAAAACACGATGTAAAAAATGAACGCAACAACCTTTTCAATTATATATAATGATAAATGTGGATTTGGGCAAGACAAGTGGAATATACCAGGTATAAAGTACATGTTCCAGTCTTCCTAAATAAAAAAGGCGTTAGACAAAAATAATCAAATATACACAGAGCAGTATTCCAAACGACATGTCAAAATACAACATCACGGTTAAACAAAAAGAGACGACAACAAAACAAACAGACAAACAACACAAAAACTAAACATTTAGTAACAAGAACCCCACAAAAACCGGGTGAATCTACGTGCTACAAAAGTATAACGTATGCTATACCCGTGTCACACGTCATATAACCCAGGTTAAAAGTCGGTATTTAGTCATATGGGGTAGGTGGGTAGTCATAATCCAGTAAGAATGCGGTAAAGTTATTGCAGCAAACGGAAAAAAAATATTGTTTTTGTGACACATTCAGCTTACCACAAATCACTGCAATTGCTAACACTTATTGCGTTGCATACCTGTTGTACCACATTTAATGGCATCGGGATGTGAACATGGATCCACAAGATTTAGACGATTGATTTGTTCATAGTATGTAGTAACATCCACTGTTCTGGCTTCTATAACTGCATATGTGTAGCTTCTATGACGCAGTGATGGCCACACGGCTGATATGAGATTACTGTATGGCGTGTAGTCTTTGTCCGGGTAATTCCACAAATCATTTTTTGCCAGATAAATTGGTAGACCAATATCCTCTAAAAGTAAATAAATTTGCACACATCGTTTTCTTTAAAATCAATCATCAACATTGCATGTAAAAAAGATAAATCCAGCAACATGACACAAATCAATTAATCACTAACGATAGATAGAACAACAAAGCACCAACAGCAAGCAATAAAAAGAAGTAACAGATAGTGCAAGTACGAAAATACAAAAAATGTATATGATATACATTGTATTAGTTATTCGTGGATTGAGTAATGACTAATTAGTAACAAATTGGTGCACTTGTTCATTCAATTCAACAGTTATAAACAATGTAGTTTATGTGCTTAAATGTATCTGCCAAAATGCATATTGACACAATGTCTTGACGTCTTGTAAGAAAAAAAAACTTGATAAAATAATAAAATACGCTGTACCAACCTAATGATGTATGTAAACCAACTGCATCTATAACAATGTTGGGATTTATCAGCTTCGGGTTAAACGCGTTGCAATTCTTTATCTCAGACGAAACAACAGAATACAATTTCGCCTTGTTGTATCCTCTCACAGAAAACCTTTTGCACTTAGAAAAATCCATGGTTCCATTTAACGTCAATTGAAATAAAATCTGGAATATTAAAAAACTCTATTTGTTTAATTTCTGTAATGACAAAAAATGCAGGACAGTTTTTTATAATTAAAAATCAAGGAATAGATATTATTTATGGTAAACGTAATTATAATGTTTTTACCTTTATTTACTGTTTATTAAAAAAAGAAATAATATTGATAGACACATATCAAAACAATCATTTTATTACAAGACTGAACACAGTTCGTAATGGATGTATCGGTATATTAACAAGATCAATAATATTCAGAAGGACTTTAATGGTATGGTTGTGAGTTAGTTGGCCTTGTAGTAATTTCACACCAATGCTTTGTGTATATTGTAGTAGCGACGTTTACGAACAGAAACATCCCCACACCCCTGTCGGACACTGCCGGTAAAAACCTTAAAGGACCGGAAAAAAATCTGGAAAATTCGTACCGGTAGTCCGGAAAAAATTCTGGTATTGCTATTTTTTCTACACTTTCGGTAGCAGAATGGTGGGTTTTTCGGTTTTAATATGCTAGCACTTGCCAAATATAGTCTAAAAGAAAATTAACTTAATTAGTATAATAATTGAAGTTATTCTAGAATTATAATTGGCTTAAACACAAAGTTGAAGCTAAAATGGGTTTTGCGCAAGCTAAAACAATACAAGCTCAATATTTGCAAAAAAGTTTCTGATTATTCATTTTCTTATTAAATAAAAGCAGCGACTTTCTATCACTTAAAAGTATGGCAGTCGCTTGAAATTATAATTAAAACTCAGAATATTCCAATACCCTTTATTTTATGAATCAATTCGAATTCATTATATATATGCTATTTAAAAACTGAAATTTCGGTGCAGTTAGCTCCAAGACAACTTTATAAAAAATGAATTATGATTACTATTATTACAAAAAACGCCAATTATATGGCATATTTACAGAAAATTCAATGACATTATTTTCAGTGTATGTGTTCTGAAACCCTTTAAGTTTTATCTAAGTATAGATACAACGATGTCAATATCTTCCAGAAAGAATTTTTCAAAAATTATAATATACCATACCTTATCAAAAGATGTTTGCCTGTTCTAGGGATAGTGAGTTTTTGTTTTAAATCTTTGGGTAAACTATTAAACTGCCGTCTCAACATTCGTCTTAATGAGGTTTATATCTTACCGTGTTTTATCTTGTTATACCTTGCTAAAATATTTAGTTTAACTTTGTTTTGAAACGAATAAATAACATAATCCAAAAACAACATGCCAAAGAAAATACTTATAACCTTTTTTAAACCGTTAAACGTAGAATGCATTTTATATAGACAGATATTTCCACAAAATCCATGCAGTATCCTTGTTACCTCATCCCCGTTTGTTGTAAATGTCTTCAATGTGGTCCATTTCATGTATATTTTTCCAAGAACAGAATCATCAGTAATAGCATATTCATATTTGTCAACAGCGTCATATTTCTCTGATACGTCTTCAATGTCTGGGTCGTAGAATTTGGTAAATGTAACAAGTAGCTACAAGAAAAAAACATAACGTCAGTTGACACATGCATGCTTCTTAGATAAATAATATATCAACGATGAAAAAATAGTTCCGCTACTACAAACGCGTTTGTGGAATGTGCAAATCAATCATTTAAAGGAGCTGATATAGTAGGTTCAGTATTGAGAAGAGCGACAAGCCCTATACAAATAGCTGATTATAATTTATTTTATTTTATTTTTGTATCTTGTTCTAATGTTGTTGACATAAGTGTAAGAAATCTGAATGGTTTTTAACTGATCGCTGACAGATTGATTGTTGAGCGGCGAATAATGACTGATCGCTTAAAGTCTTGTTAAAAGTCCATTTACAGTAAAATCACTCAGCAACTAACCAAACATGTCTATGTTGTATTCAGATGTGTCCTCAATGTTGCTGATGCCTTTGAATAAAGGAATTTACGTAGCATGCATTTGTGTCGATAGGCATATATAATAAATGATTGCACATTCATTTTTACAAAGAAATGTTTCTTTTTTAAAATTGGAACCTTCATCAAAGGTGATGTTAATGCTGATTGAAATAATATAAAATATGAAAAAAAACTCTTAATGTATTGACTTCTTTGACACAGTGTTGTGAATATGTTTCCACAAACCTTTTCTTTTCCACCTGTTAGTGTTGTATTTAAATGTTCGATAGATATTTCTCCTGTCACAGGAGGATTTGCCATAACCATGACGCCATCAGTACAAATGGTTTGGTAGCAGAATAATTTGGCACACAGCTTCAAAACCACGCGGTACATTATACCAGGATCCAAAGTTAAATCATTGATACTAACATCAAATACTATGGACAAATGAACAAAATCACGAAACAAACTCCAAGCATCTGCAATAATAAATTTTAATACTTATTATCAACCTCTGATTGCTTTGATAACCACCAGTCCAATCTATAATCCGATATTCAAGTACATAGATAATTCAGCTTAGGTACATATATTTGCATAGCAGTGTTGGTGAAGTTTGTTGATGTTTATATGTTATTTAATTCTTCTAGATTGTAGAACGTATTTATTTTAAATTGCTTACACAAAATATACTTGACGGCAGTTTTAAAAGTGCCAAAATCAATTTATGCATACGAATTTTCATGACATTTTGTATCTGATTCGAAAAATATAAAGTTATAGTATAGTCATAATGATCAAACACTTCCTTTCAACACTATTTTAATTTAATTTAACGTATTATGCTTATAACTATGAGTTATAATTTTGAATTTTCTGTGAAATTATGTAGATGGAATGCAAGGTTACACTTGTAAATTCTCAATTTTCTTCTTTCCCACGCTTGCTATTCTTATAATACATTTTTGAATATATTTAATGGCCAAATACAAGTTAAATTCAACGTATTGCTTTTAGCACACATGTTTCATTAATCCTGTTAACGTTTTCGGTCAGTGATGATTGTTTTTCGAATTATTGAACAAATTAATAACAAATAAAAATATATATATATAGGAAAAAAATTAAAGAAATAATTAAATAGAATAATTATTAAATAAATATAAATATGTTCTTAACTACAAAAATACTAACTTCCTACTACAGATCTTTTCTCTAAGGCTATAAAAGCATCCGTAGTAAATGACTGTAGATTTGCTGGAACTTTCCAATAAGTTTTCAGGGAATTCAGAGACAGTTGAACATCTATGTCCTCTGCACAAACAGGTCTGTTGTCCTAAAAATTAGGAGACTTTGCAATAACATCGCACATTTGCCATACATAAGCAACAGTCATTATAAAGATCTTTAAGTGTTGCATTGGTTATGCCAAAATAAGCTGTGTTAATATTGAAGGACATTAAATTGAACAAATCAATTACAGATTGAGATGGAAGATATAAAGATACTACATAATTAAACAATTTACCTCGTCGTGATGAATTGATGTAAAACCTACAAAATAAAAATCTTCTATATAACAAAGAACAGAACAATAACCAAAATATAATATTGCGTTTTAATATACATTTATGAAAAGTGAGGGACCCATGCAGTAGACATAATGTTAATGATCAACTCAGTTTTGTCTACAAAAGGTATTAGCAGCACAGGATAAATGAAGATCGTAACGGGTTAAAATGTAGGCTGGAAAAGCCTGCAAGTTTAGTTGAGCTGCTTATATCAAACTACGTAAGTATTTGAAGAGTTAAAGCAATAAGAAATGTGACAAAACATACTGTAACACTAGCACATTTTTACCCAAGGGACATACGTTTCAAGTAATTAAGTCATAGCGCAAAGAGTGTCATAAAAAACGATACCGGCACTAATCATACGTTATTAATCCCCCTGTATGATGACAAATATACCCACCATTGGACACCAATAATATGCGTTCCAATGTGCAAGATCCAGGCTTTTAGAATAAAAGAAGGTTACCTAATACAATAATTTTGTAACTTATTTCTTAAAATATAAACTCGGCATGTTTATATATCAGTATTTACTGTCTCAAGGACAAAAAAGTTTTCTTTATTTTTGGTCGATATTTAGTACAACAACTTATAATATAATAGTTTATTTGTAAACTGTAAATTGTAAACGAATTTGAACCCAATTATTATTGATTCGTGGCAATAGTCCATTGCTACCTCACTTTGCTTTTATTTGCAACAAATATAACACAAAGATGTTGACATAATGAAGAAAGATTATATTTTGCGACAGTGATGGTTCACATTGTTGGCATCGTTTATTACGTTTTTTTACTTAAACATACGTGGGTTTATCAAGATTGAATATACCTTTCAGTACATTTTCTAATTATGGATATAAAGAATCACATATATCTTTCGGCAGGCATTTTTGCTGTTTTCCAACTCAGTTTTTTGTTAGTGTGTTTGAGGTTAACGCCACTTTTGTAGTTTATTAGGTTTATCATGACAATAACTGTAGCGGTAAGAACACCTTGGCAAAGGCCTCTATTTAAACGCGTTTTTGCTAATCTATTTGCTGGGTACTTTTAATTACAGAATTTATAAAACATACATATTTCTCATTGTTTCATAAAAGGCACTATTTCTAGCTTAAGTATCTTTACCGAATCGTTTAGAAAATATATGTCTAAAACAAAGGCAATGTTTTTTACTGATTTCAATCAAGTTCACACTTATCATATAATGGTTTATAATCATACTGTTACTATTTTGCAAGTGCTATTGTTCTTACTTGTAACATTACAGGGTTCGCCATCATAAATTAATACACCCGATAAAACGTCATTTTCAATAGTTATAGTAATGCCATCTGAAGAAACTGCTGTATTGCCGGCCACACTCACGGCTGTTACTGTAAAATAATATTTCTGCAAACGAAAAGTAGATTGATATACATACATCATTCCAAAATTTTTTTAATAAAATACTAGCCATAATTATATAAACATTGCAGAAAATTTACAAATCAATTATTGTCAGTAAATCGTCGTAACTATATTTTTCAAAATTTATATACATTACTGACAATGCACATCTTAGCTCTATGTTATGCCATTGTTATGTTAGTGTTAGAAGCATGTGCATCTTAAAAAATCATTAATAATCATCTGTAAAATATCTATTTACATTTATTACCTGATATGGAATCAAGGATAAACCAGTTTCTGTATGCGACAAATTTGCACCTACATCTTTCATAGAAATGACATCACTTCCTCCTCTGGTACGACCTATACTTATTTTGTATGTTACATCTAAATGTGGATGATCAAATCCTGACCATCGGGCGGCCATACGGGTCGTGTCTGTTTGGAAATCGATGTCTTCTATGTCCTTCAAAATTAAATAAAAGTTTAAATATTGAATGTGTGGTATGAAATGATCTAGTCTATGCTAATTTTATTAGATATAATATTTTAAGAATTCATCGAACTTAATCTTACTCCAAACAAATAGTATAATATAACAGAAACTACAAAAGTATATGTAAGGAGATTATATAAACTTAAACCTCAAAATATAATTCATTCCTTAAACAATACAACAAGAAACAGAAAAAACAAATACGAAGGCATACAATTTTGCCTGGGAACAGTAAAAAAACATGTGTAGTAGAGTTGAATAAAGTAAAGTGATCTCAAACAATCCTCTTGTATGGTTATACACGACTCTTATCTTAAAAATTAGTATTACACACAAATCAACAAAGAAAACTAAGATAATGGGTAATATTTATGAAACGCTAAGTCAAGGACAGAAAAAACTTATTAAACAAAAGAGGACAACAATTGACCCAATATGTATAAACCATGTGATAATGTGTAAAGTATTACCCGTGAACAGTTTATTAACTAATAGAAGTAATTATAAAAAAATAATTGTACTTACTAGTAAAGGAATGGTTCCTATGTTACTCTAAAAAAGTTATTTGTAATGTTATTTATAATTCAAATAGACATTAAAATACCTATTTAACAATAAAGAAAGTAACACAATCAGTTATTTTATAGGAAACTTTATCAATCACTTGTTTCTAAGAAATGTAGTTTTTCCATACGAATGGTGTCTATGGCCTTAGCCGTATTTTGTAATTTTTCAGATTTTTTTGTGGTAAAAGCTAAGGTACTCTATTTTTATTTATTTTGAGCGCCTTTAAAAAGCTTTGTCAAGAAAAGAAACGATCATCTGGTGTAGTTAATTTTGTACAAACGAATCCACCTTCACTTCCAATTCTATTGTAAACCCAGCGTACTACAAACGATGCAGTTTATGTCAAATTAAAAAAAACAGTTTGTGGTGCGTGGTTTTAATACATGATTCAATTACACTAACGTCATTAAGATGAATAAATGTTCTAAAGAAGAAACCAGAATAATTACACATTTATCTATGTTGCATCTACATTTTAAAATATTTATTAATTGTATATTACTCGTCTTACTCGTCCGGAGCACCTGAGTGCACTGATAGTTTTTATTGGGTTCGGGTTACTCTCTTTCTGGTTTTGTGTTTTTGGTTTTTGTGTTGTGTTTGTCTATATCTGGATTTGTAACTGTCCCTTAACTTTTGACTCTTGTTGTTCGGTCGGTTTTCTTTGCTATTTTTCATATTAATTTCAGCCACTACTTGATTTCAGTACCTAGTAACTAACCTGTGGGTCAATATCTAACACAACACCCTCTGATGGAGCCTGAACAGCATGTATATAAGGGCTGGAGGTCTGTATTGTGACTAGCCCTGCGGTATTCTTTACTTGGATAGAAATGTAATAGGTATGGTCTCCATGTATGTACCAATTTAGACTTGCGATTTTTACAGCTGTGCACGTTGGTGGGTTCGAGAGTGTACATGTACCACCTGCAGATATTGGCTTGAATGCCTGTACATCTGTACCATACGACTTACTGCCTGTAATTAAACGGTAAATTTATGTCATGTCTATACAGGGCTATAATTGAAAATAATTTTATATTGATACAAAGTCATATTTCTTTTTAAAACATTTGCCAAAAATGCAGTATACCATAGCTTTCGTACAAAGGTTTAAAGAATTCGTTATAATTTGCTCATTAAATACAAATGGCTAACACTTAAGCCTTTATCAAGTACAAATATGATAAAAATAAAATTTAATAAAATCATTATAATACCTAATACTAATAAAACAATGCAGGAGAATCGTGAAAAGGGGGTTCATGACGAAGATTGAGTATATAGAATATTTCATTCTTAACCATGTACTCTTTGTTAAGAATAAAAATAGATATAAGAAAGTTTCAGTATACAGATTTTCTTGTTTTTATTTCTTCATTTGTGCGAAAAGCAACGTGTCTTTTTTCTTTAAAAAAAGGCATAAAAGAGAACATACAAGAATAATAGGATTGAGTAGTTCGTTAGTGTAGTGAGAAGTAGCAAGACTAAACAAAATTTTTACGGCGGAATAAATTTATATACCCCGGTTAAATCAACTTAATTATTTTGAAATATACTAAAACAGATCACATAAATTTTCCTTAAGTAATTTTGTGTTGCCATGATTTGCATCAAAGAAACATGTTTTAGTGCATAACCGCATAATAGTTATAGTAGTCAAACTGGTTAGTTGGTACCTATTGCGAATTGGTATTTCATATCAAATAGCTCTTCACTGTCAGAAAAAGCGGTTGGTGGCCACGATGCGACTAAAAAGTCCGATGATAAAGTTACAGTTATTGCCCCGGTGAAATCTGGCGGTGTGGTATCGATAAAACAAGGTCCTAACGTCTGAAATAAATAAGCAGTGTTCATCAATGCCCAAATTAAGGATATCTCTGTGAATAATAGATGTAAAATGGAATGCCAAACGCTTAACCAGACCGTTTTTAGAACAGACATGAAGAAAACAGAAAGCACAAATATATCGTCAAGACACTGGCACTATCTTTGAACAATAGAATGACGCAAAAAACAAATGTACATTTGTAGAAATCGATTAAATGTTAACTTGTAATTTAATACTGCCTAAAAGCAAATATCATCGAAACATGATAATAAGTAATAAAGCAAATTACCAAATGTAATTGAAATTTTATGTTAAAAACCACCGAATCATAAGAGTCGACCTCAGAACAACAAACAGTAAGTACAACAAGCATTATATGTTATTGTTGTAAACTTACAGTTAATCCCTCAACATTAGATTTACTAATAGATTTGATAATAATGTAAAATTCTGTTCCATCAGGTATGTTTCCATGCATCACACGGTGATGTGCATGTTGTTTAGTGGAGTGAAATGCCGTTATGTCCGGAGCTGCACTTCCTGCTGTCGATGCAAATCCTACTTCATAATCATAAATCTTCGAAGGAATGTCGATTGATTTCCAAGATAGTTCCATCTAAAATTTTAAATAAGTATTCAAAATGCTAGCAATCCGCATTCAAATACCGAAAACATACTAGTCCTGAACGTTAGATTGTTTTGGGTTTTGTAAGAAGCAAATTTATTCCAGATTTTTTAAGGACAGATGGAAGAAATGGGGCAATCGTAAGGGCTAAAGACATAACAAGCAGTTTAAAGTCTACTTTGCCATTTGATCTATATTTAAATGAACAACAAAGGTGGTTAAATTATATGATAAGCGTGACGACTTAATTTCTAAATCAGACATTTCCCGTTTTGGTGACTAATACTCATACAGCATCCGCTTAATTACTTTCAAGATATTCACGGCCCTCCAACATTTACAGTTATTTCTTCGACAAGGAAGTTGTGTGCACAAAAAAAGCTGATAAAACAAACATATTAAACAGTACAGTTGAAGTCGACCATGGAAACATATTGCGATTTTCATTTTTTTCTTCAGTGTTTTGATAAATTTACTGTCCTGAAATTTAGAAAATTATTTTAATTCTAAGGTTTTTCTATTTTCAAGGTGTAGTAACCTTAGCCGGATTCTTTATAACGTTTAGGAATTTTGATGATAAAAGCTCTATAACATTTTAATCATTTGGATTTTAAGTATTGTTTGGCCTTGAGCGCCACTGATGAGTCTTGATTAGACAAAACGCGCGTCTGGCGTAGTAAATTCTATTACCTTTGTACCTTTGATATCATTTTATTTGCAACCACTGGGCCGATTCCTCTGCTGGTGGACTGTTAGTCCCTGAGGGTATAACTATCCCAGTAGTCACACTTCGGTGCTGACAGGAATATCATTGATTTTTTCTGTGATATATTTATTGTCAAAATTTACTGCCCTGAATTTTCGAAAATTATTTTAATTCTTAGGTTTTTTTAGGTAACTTAGCTAGATTTGGTATAAAGTTTTGGAACTTTGGTGATAAAAGCTCTACAACATCTTAATCATTTGGATTTTAAATATTGTTTGGTTTGAGCGCCACTGATCAGTATTGATTAGAAGAATTGCGCGTCTGGCGTAGTAAATTTATTAATCTTGGTATCTTTGATGACATTTGATTTTTCAAACATATGGTGGCGCACATTATTGTGTATTTTGTTGTCTCTCCTCATCTATTGAACCACACTTAAATTTTAACCAGGGTAACGCGATATGTGTCACTTGAAAAGCAGATAACACACCATTTTTCGTCTAGAAGGAGTCGTTTTAGTTATTTAATTTTGATGGTTTTCGATTGGCGAAGACATTACAATTTTGTTCTATGATAATATCTTTTAAATACACATGACTTACTTTTTAAAGATCGTAACGAAAACGGACTTAAAACATAATGATGTTGTTTTCCCATTATAGAAGTTAAAGGATGTTCTAAGCAATTATATCATACAAATAGAATAAAGTGTTTAACAGAAACGTCTTTTAACATGTAATCCATAGGAAAATTTTCAAGTTCATTTCTTTTGCAAGCCATGTAAAAAGAGCTATTTTTGAAAACGCTTTAGAAGATTTAGTACTTGATGATGGCGAGACTGGCTAAGATAGAAATGCTCATTCTAATTTCATTCTTGTCTTTATATTTTTCACCTAGATACATTGATACAAACACGTGATAAGTGATTAAATAAATACTATACGAAACCTACCAATGATGATTTAAATAATGTCAATCCGATACTGGCAGGAGCACTAGACGAGTTACTGCAGAATACATTTCCATCTACCTCAATAATAGTCCCATTATCAAACTTCTTTAATGGGTACAATTCAATGTCTGTTATAGCTGTACCTTTTGTACTGTAAAAAGTTATACTTAAAACAAACTAATCAATAATAACTCCATCTATACACAGCAATAAATGGATTTTTTAATCTCGGGGAGGAAGCTGGGGTACCCGGTGACCTACTAACCTTCCGATGGGAAACTAGCAATTATTGTTTATTGAGGTTGGAGTCGGACACACCCTGCCTGCAATGAGGCTCGAACAAGCAACCTTATTGTTAACAGGCACATGTCAATAGCAGACTAACTAACTAACAATTTAATTCAACCACGTAGGCTTTTTGAATTAAACACAGCTAACTGCGAATCACATGTACAAGCCTAAATATAGTTTATAATCTGGTAAATTCTCTAAATTGACCTAGATCGTTTACGTCCTTATCTGTTTCCATTCTATCTTGACTGTAATAATTACCAAAAACAGCAGACATTTTAAGTTTAAAAAGTCACGTTTTGATGGTACTATACTTAGGAAAGGATGGAAGGGGTTTGTTGGGGTTTCTGGTGCGACTTACAGAGCTGCCTATGTGGATAGGGGTTGTCAAATTGTAATACGGAAAGCCTGACTGAGGACCACAGTAGTTAACAGTAGAATACCGCTCTCCTTGCAAGATGGTTGTTGTAGATTTCTGAAAAGAGTATGTTACGTATCAGACAAAATTCTCTCACCCTTCTAATTATCCCATACTTTTCAGATGGTCCATCCATCTTATGTATTTTCTGTAAGATGTTTACGTACTGGATATAAAGTTCTCTGGACGTAAAATAAACAGTTATTAAATCAATCAATTAATACATTTTGAAAAAAAACACTACAGAAAGGAAGAATTAAAAAGACATATGTATTATTAAAACATGCATAAAGATTCCTTTTTTCAACGCGTTCTAGTAGCTACTTACACACAATCAGCGGTAGGATTGGGTATCAACCGTCTTACTCGATCTGATCCAAGGATGTAGTAATTAGTGTGTGTAGAATCTGTAACCAGCCCACCTGTTATGAGAGAATCTTTAACGACAACTTCTTTCACTTTTGGTATTGAGCTGTCAATAGTTACTCCATCAGAACAAACAGGTTCAGAAGGTTCTAAGGCTCTATTATAAGCCACAACAGTGAAGTAATATGTTCCGTCAGCTGTAGCAATATGGCTACCAAAGGTATTGTATGTCTCGATTACCTATAATATTTAATACAGAATAATTTAGTACTGTCAATGCAAAGTTTCATGTCTGTAATAAATTGTTATGCTCAGAAACTTTAGTTTTAAACTTGTTGTTTGTTCAACCAACATTTTCTATTATACGTGGCTAGATGAAACAATATAAAATGTTGGAGCAGCATTAGAACAAATATTGTTAGGCTAAAATGGAATGTTTAAATGTAAATTGTTGTACGCATGTAACAGCAGAAGATATACATGTTATGACAAGATAAATTCGTGCACTTAATTTCATATAACAACCTGGCTTAGTAAAAATGGTAACATAACTATCAATAAAAATATGTATGCTTTTGTCTGCGGTTGTTTAGTGAATCTTACGCTTGGATTTGTGTGATCTAAGTCAAAGTAACTTTTGTCTGCGCATTTAGTCCCAACAATATACTGGTAGAAAAAGACTCCACTTTCTCTGTCAAAGAACTGGTCCCAATAAGCTTCAAGGTTCATTTCTTGTTGGTAATCTATTTCTGGATTTCCTTTTATGCCATCATGAACCACACCTGTGTGTGGAGGGCTAATATCTATAGTTATCTGAAAATTGATTTACACATAAAATCACTATTCACTGCTGAATTTTATAAATCTACTAACTACATGTAAGATTTCAATTTGTCTGGTACGTGGTACAGTTATCAAGACAAATTGTAAGCAATGTTACCCAATTGATCCAACAAATAGCAAAACCCATGCGATTTTCCATACTAAATTGAGACCTTTCTTTGAACGATACTATACGTTTGGAACATTCCATTGTTGTCTATTCGAAATTCTTCGGGTATTGTCGTCTGCAGTTGAGGCTTGAAAAGTCTCACAGTTTTTTCCGAATACCATTGTACGTCACGAAAGCAAACGAACGTTTGTAAACAACATTAGACCCCTTGAGAAACAAAGCCTTCCTTTTGAGAAAGATCTGTCAAAATGAAAATTCCGCCGCATTTCAAAACGCCGATTAACTGTGGAAAACAATTGTTGATTTCAAAATATGATATTTGGGATCTACAAAAGGACCATAAACTAGACCAAACGCGGTAAGTAGTTTGCATATAGTCAGGCAATAAACCGCCGCACAGACCCGCTAACGTTTAGTTTAAGTGTAACTGACGCCCTATATGACTGAATTCAAAGCCAAATTGTTTTGCTATAGAAAACCCCATATATATTTTTAATGAAAATGTAAAATATTAGGTGCACAAAAGAACTATGTGACAATAATTCTGTAATTTTAATCCAATTTAACTTTTACGTTTAAAGTGGTTTTAATTTGTGTCTGTCTTTAATAAATTTAAGTTAGCAATATGATGAAATCACTAACCTTCTTAATCAAATTAGTTGTAAGTTTGGCTATATTAGTGACTGAAATATTAATATAATAATCAGAGTCATGTACGCCTCTGTCTTTGTTCAAAAATAGTCCTCCACTTGTTTTTATCGCGGGTTTAACTTGAAAATGTTGATGGAAGCATCCCATGAAGGCTGTACAATAGCAGTTAGCGCCTCGTGGATATTGCCCGTAGGTATTTTGACAATGAGTCAAATTCTGTAAAAAAAGTGTTTGTTTTCAGCATCAAAATGAAAACTTATGATATGCGTCTTTGCGGTATTTAATTGAATTGTCTAAACATAATGAATATTACAGACATATTTAAAATATCTTAAATTAAAATATCAGTTTCTGTATATAGGATACTTAAGACAAACATTAACTAAATAAAATAATAAACATATGTTTAGCTTCATATTTTATTTGAAAAAATCAATACAGGTTGCAGTAAATCCTTTTTACGACATACCTGTGCATTTCCTTGTGCTATTATATCCTCTTTTCCATGGAGTATAATTTTACCGCCATATTTATCATACAATTCCCAATACACACGGTCTAGACCACTGTGGAGGTCGAAGGCTTCCCATTCAATTCTGCGCACAAGACAAAACTTGTTAGAATAGAACTCAATGAAACGCTTTTAGAAATAAAGGCAAAATTTGTAATGAACTGAACAAAACTTTTAAATTAGAATGAATAAAAATGTATGTATTTATTTATTTATATATGTATCTCTCGCGGTCAAATTCAATTTATCTTAAGACATGAATAAAGGCAGAAAGGCATCACCACCAAAATTATCGGGGTCAAATCAGAGCTAGCAGGATCCATTTTATCTTAGGGCAGAAAACCTAATACTAGTAATAATAATTTTTCATTTGAGTGAAGTGTATTTCTACAGTGAATATATATAAGAGAATAGAGCAAAGATGTTCACTTCAGCAATGACGTGTGGGCTACTTAATCCGTGGGGACTAACAATCTTCTAGAACTGACTATGACGCAGTTGTTGTAACGATATGTCATCAAAGATTGTACATAGTTTATACAAAAGCTAATAAAGTCAATTTAAGTCCCTAGAATGGCTAGATATCCCTGTTTATCTTGTACAACTTATCGACGATTTAAAATTGTACTTACGTCATATGTGAAAAATCTTCAAATTGGTGGACACTGACATTCAATCTGTCTCCACGAGTCAGCCATAAATTCTGTATAATTGGGGGCGTAGCATCCCTATACACAATTATCGTTTCATTAGTTGATGCACCCAACACGTCCAGAGCTTTTACTGTCGTAGTAAGTCTGTCTCCATCGGCCCAGTTTAATGTAAGTATATCATATTGGTTATATATTTCTGGCACAGATGTTAATGGTCTAGAATCTTTAAGAGATGGACCATGCACTTCATACGACACTTGGAAGTCGACAATTGCTAAAATATTATTAAAATAACATTTACATAACAAAATTGGAATGAAACGACTAAATGCATTAAACTGCAGCAATTTTCATCTATTTATTGTATTCAGATTAAAAGTTAACGTTTTATAAAGTTCTGTTGGTTTCGTTCATTTCCAAGACTAAACTAGACTGCACTAGATAACCTTAAAAGTAGTTTATTGTATTTTTAAAAAAACTTTATTAGGCTTGAAGATTTACCATGGACATTTTTAATTCCTGCATTCGTCCTGAATCCATAAAGATCTTCGTACACAGTCATGCCTGGAACATTCGGAGCAAAGGTTTTAACAGGATTCAGCCACATTCCAGTTTTGTGACGAAGATTTATAAATCTGTCTGGCCATTCTATTTTAACAGTGTTGGTATCAAGTATAATCCATTTATATAACGTGTTCGTTGACGCTGTGGAACATTTTGTTGGTGCTGCTCCTTGCTTGTCGACTACTGATCTGTCATCAAATAGAAATAACCCCCGTCCTGTCTTGAAATTTCCTGCATTATCGAATGCGGATAAATGAAGAGAAAACATTCCAGGGGATGATACAGTAAAAGAGGCCTACAAATGCAGAGAAAATGTAGTCATAAACCATACAATTTACTGTATCTAACCCATTGCCCCTTTGTTAGTGTGAGCTGCGTTATTTATGTACTCTAATAAGTAGTGATATTGTATACTGATTATTTACTCAGGATAAGCGTTGTTTTCAGTTTCAAGTGACATTCATAACCGTCACATGCGATAAAGTGTGTAAGCATCCTCGAAACCATTTCCATTTTATTCAATTCATGTACATGAATTACAAAAAAACAATATTAAACGTGGTTCTCGTGTCAAATCTATACCTATGGAATTACATGCAACCAAGAGAAATTTTCTTTTGATTTGGAAACAAGCAATGATATGTAAATTTTATCAATAACTAAAGCGGCAAAAATATCTTTCATGTAAAGCAAACTTTCATTTCTTTTTAGTGTTTACTATAAAGTCAGCAATGTTCGTTTTACAACACTTATTTTTCAGTACAGGTGGATATATTGATTTGTTTATAAAGGTAAAACGTAAACAGCACTAGAGCCGCATCAAACGTTTACCACTTAGAAATGTCTAAACATCTGTTTTAAACATGGAAAACAATATCGGGTGCTTTATAATTGAATGTGTCTCGTTGGGGGTTTGTCAGATCATAATACGGAAAGCCTGGCCGCGGACCATAGTAGGTAACGTGTTTGGAGAGTGCCACGCTCCTTGCACGATAAAGATCCCTTTTGTAGATTTCGAAAAAGACTAGGCTCATTGTAGCCGCTACAAAAGGCTAAATTCTCCGACCATTCCTTAATACTCGGCACTTTTCCAGTGGCAGTCAAAATGTTGTTCCCTGTGTCCCATCCCACTCTTTTTTCCATTGATGTATTGTTTGATAACTTGTTCCCGTCCTGCATATAGCTGAAATACTGCTCACTGAACGCAAAGCAAACATCCAATCAATCAATCTTTCTATCATTGAATGTTATAAAAACGTCCAAAAAATTTAAACCGATTAGATTGAATTGGAGTATAATCATAATTATAAACAACATGTGTAAGGCTTGTAAAAATAAATAAATAATGCTTTAAACGAATTTGCTTACATAATTATTATAATAAGTTGAATGCGACAAATGCAACTTAAATGCAATTTTACCAAATGTAATTCATGTAATTCATTTAATTTTACATACAACATGTTTTACCTTCTTCACAGTAAGTTGAAAAATTTATAACAACAATCTGGGTCGTTTACATAAAGTAGGCAAGGACACTGGTGTTAAACTGACGATAGTAACGTACGTTACTACCATCCCAAAATGGCAGATGAAAAAACTGATAAGATCGTTTTTTGTTATTATTTTCGTTTCTTTCGCATTTGAACCATCATTTTATTGGTAAGATTGAACATACACTTCTGAAGAATATGAGTATTTAGTTTTTTGTGTTTTACAATACTCGTATAGACAGATATTCGACCATGAAAATTTGGCAATGATGATAGTAACGACATTATTAAAATTACCAAGGACGGTAGTAACGGGAGAGAGAGATGGTAGTAACGACATTTTTTTTCCTAATTCAAAGATGTTTTGTTTTTTTTTTTTTTTTTGTTTTGTTTGTTTGTTTTTTTTTTTCGGGGTTAGCAATTGAACATTCAGCAGGCCCGGGATAAGATGAAAGCTATGTTGTTGTCAGTATAGGTTAATAGTATAAATATTCTTTAAATTGACTGTGAAAGGTTATAAAGTGTAATATGTAACTAAACTAGAGGCTCTTAAGAGCCTGTATGGCTCACCTGACTTGCACACAAACTTTTTAAGACAGACCTTGCAAATTTTGATATTAAATGCTAAAGAGTTTATGTGAAGATGCTGTTTCTATTAATGTTGCCATGTTGAATTTAAAATCAGCAGTAGGAGTGTTTCTGAGAAGAAGCAGTTTTTATGTTTTTTTCATAGGTTAGTATGTTAAGGGATGTTCCATAGAGGCAGCAATCTTGTATTTTGGATCGAAACAAAAAACTCAAAATTGGTAGAGGACCATACAATATCACATTTCCTAAAATCTGCCAAGCTGTTTGTGAGAAAACGAATTTTAAAATCTCAGCCAGTCAGAACGCATTTGCAGCTCTGGCAGCCATGTTGAATTTACTATCGGCTCTAAACATACTTAAAATAATAAGATTACTATCTAAGATTCACTTCTCCATTATTTGGTTAAATTGTGTGAAACTGAGTTTCAGAGAAGCCGTTTGTATGGTCCTATGTTAAACTATGTCCTGCGATGGCAGCCATCTTGGATTTTGGATCGGCACAAAAAACTCAAACTTTGTAGAGGACCATCTAAGGTACATTTCTGCAATATTTCAAATCAATCTGCCAAGCAGTTTATGAGATTTTTGAATTTCAGGCAATCATAACGCATTAATGGCACTGGCAGCCATGTTTCATATTTGATCAGCACCTAAAACTCAAACTTTGTTAAGAACCACCCAATAAACATTCCTGCCAAGTTTGGTTCCAATTGGCCAAGTGGTTGTGGAGAAGAAGATTAAAATGTAAAAAGTTTACGGCCGACGACGACGACGACGGACGCAAAGTAATGAGAATAGCTCCCACTGATCCTTTGGGTCAGGTGAGCTAAAAATGACATTTTAGACTCAGAACCTTATTCACGAAGCCTCCGTAAATTCCGCATGTGTGGAACTCTTTACGGACCATTTCTACATCTTTTACGGAACGCTTACAGAAACTACGTTGTATTCACAAAACTTCCGTAAAGTTTAATATGGTTTCAGACTTAAAAATTAAATTACGAATGTCAATAAACAATACCTTAATATCTAATTAATAAATAATTGTATGTATGTATAACTGTTACAGATCTCGTTGAATGACAACATGCTCTAGTTTAGTTAAAATTGTGTTGTTGTTCACTGAATGAACACAGCATTTTAGTTAATAAAACAAAAAGAAAGCAAAACAACAAGGAATGTACTGCTTTAACTTATCTATTGCTGAACAATGCAGAATTGAATCGTTAGATTATAACACAATGTTTCAGTGTTTTTGCTAATTTCAAGAAGCTTGCTTTTGTGCAGCAATGACGTCATTTTCGGACGTTATTTATTCTATTAACGTAAGATGGACGAAAAAAAAAGTACCGCAAAATAAATTGAAATAAACATATAAGACGCTAAGGAGACAAAAGCAATACAGAATACATAACGGTCAGGTTCTATTCCGTTCTATTAGTCTTGTTTGTCTGCACTAGGAAAAAGGATAAAAAAAGTCTTTATATTGTATGTACTTTTCTCTGTTCTCAGTGTTTTCCTTTGTTCCTTAAATGTCATTTTCCAGTGTTTTGTTTTTCTTGATTATAAAAGGGTATACAATGTAAATGGTTTACACGAGCTCCAACTCAAAAACAGAATGTCCAAATGAAAGTTGTAGTATTGCAGAAATAAACCTGTTCAAAGTTTCTCCCATGATAATTTATAATCCTGCCTGATTGAGTACACTATTTTGACCTCGTATAAATGGTGTGAAATTTATTACAATGAAAAATAATTAAGACTTTTATCTAGTGATGTAATAAAATTGTTCAGCTTCATTCAGCAAATCGATTTTGTTTGTTTGAATGGTGTTTGAACGCCACTTTCAGCAATTTTTCAGCTAAATGATGGCATCCAGTTTTTATTGGGGGAGGAAGCCGGAGTACACGGAGAGAACCCCCGACCTTGCGGTAGCAGCAAATCGATGGTGAAAGGCAAATAAAATTAGGCAATTAGGCATGGCATTACCATTTGGTATGTTATTAAAACCTTTTATACTTCGACAAAAACTATTGGGTGATTTGACATTTGCTTTACTCCAGTGGGCAGTATCTCAGCTATACTCAGACTGTGACGAGAACAAATAATCAACGCAAAAAGGGTAGGACATAGGAATTTGACTTAGGCAATAAATAAATTCCTAGATTCTAAACATTTTCAAGATTTTGTGGCAAAAATAGCAAAAATAATCAATTTCGACAATTAAAGGGCAATAACTCCTACAAGAAGTCATCATACAACTTCGACACAATAGAGTGTTTTGTAGAGCTTTCATGCTGAAGGCTGGTCTCTTCAGTTTTCCTGTATCTGTCATACTTTTCGAACTATAAGCCAAAAACTGTAATAATGCAAATTGTCTTATATATTCAAAAAAATTATTCTATTCGATGCATCTTGAACATCAGCTGTCATTATCCATGTAAATAGTTGTCCCATAGCAGTTTCTTATGTCGGCTTACCGTCATTATAGATTTCTTGAGATCATTATTCGTTGAATTCTTAATTTCGTGGTTTGTCTCCACCCACGAAAACGACGAAAATTGATACCCCACGAATAAAAATGAAACCACAGTATTTAATGTTTGAAATAGTCCTCCCTCTTTATACCGCCACCCTCTTATAATGCCAAAAAATGCCGTCCAAAAGGTGGCATTATAACGAGGGAGCACTGTATATTTATTTATGGTAACCGGACAACTCGGATCGTGACAACTCGGACCCTAGTAAGGACCTCTCCGCCCGTAGAAAATAAGACAACTCAGACCGCATTTATTTCTTATACTGTCATTAAAATATTAAACAACAAAAGGCTGTTTCTCGGGTCCAGTTCTGCTACAATAACAAACAAAAACTTTATATTTACATGACAATATAGATTTCTTGGACCATAAATTATAGGACAACTCGGACCATAAGGTATAGGGCAACTCGGACCGTATATGAATAACACGGCCCGACTTGTCTTATTACGGTCCGAGATGTCTCGCATTCTTATTTATCAAGACATGTTTTTTATAACAAACATCTTGATAGGTATGCGATGTTGTAAAGGTCAATAGATGGGAATGCAACTGTGATGAGCTACTACTGGGGCCGGCATACGCATCACAAGCAGTTTTTACTTGGTATTATATGTGTTTTTTGTATGTTGATCTATGTTGTGTCATTTGTTTTTGTGATAATTTTATGCATACAGATTTTGTCTAGGCCTTTTCAGATTTATGACATTCGATTGCCCCGTTGTTACGCCTTTGCTTCTTTGTAACTGGAACAGGTAAATAATGTTTTTATAGTGGGAAGGTAAAGTATAGGTTGCAAGAACACCTATATATTCAATTGTACTCAAACGTCACTGAAGGCCTTTATTGATTGTGTCTATTTTTGTTGGTTTTGCTTTTTATTAACCTCTATGAGGGTGCAGGTCAAAACGCCCCATTGTCAAAACGCCCCCATTTTTCAAAACGCCCCCGTTTTCCGCTAAGACAAATTCGAATACATAATATTCCATCTCCAATTAAATGAAAAAATACCTTAAGCATTTAGAGTTACACGACACTGATGCGTCTTAAGTAGACGAAACGCGCGTCTGGCGTAATGAATTTGTCACCTAGGTAATTTGAATTACATCTTGTTGGAATATTTGAGCAAAGACAAGTAACGGCACGTCCCGTCCACAGGTGGCAGACTGGGAGGCAACTATATAACAGTTTTGGGTTCAGTTGGAGAGAGAAAGTGTAAGATCAATATGTTATGACTTGTGAACGTTATTTATTTATATTGTACATATATACATTACAATAGTAAATATCAGATTAGGAGATGAATGAAACATCTACTTAATGTAATTTAAACAAGCATTCAAGCTTGTATTATGTAACCTCAAAGTGGCATTATTTATATGACTGTTCCGTGTTTCCTTATGAAGAACACTGATTGCTTATTGGGGCGTTTTGGAAAATTGTGGCGTTTTGGTGGGGGCGTTTTGGTAGGGGTCGTTTTGACTCGAATTCCCTCTAGGATAGCACCCCGTTCCAACAATAGAATTATCTGGTTTTCTCAAGATATTTATAAGATTCACAGTTAAATGAAAGTTTTTTGATTGTTTGTTTGAATGGTGTTTTAACGCCACTTTCAGCAATTTTTCAGCTATTTCATGGCGTCCAGTTTTTATTGGGGGAGGAAGCCGGAGTACCCGGAGAGAACCCCCGACCTGCGGTAGGAAAACTGGCAATCCTTGTCAATTAAGATTGGAGTCGAGTACACCCTGCCTGCAGTGAGAATCGAACCCGCAATCTCAGTGTTGACAGACCACGTGATCAATAGTAGACGAACTACCTTGACCACTCGGCCACCGAGGCCCCTAAATGAAAGTTAGTTTGACATGTTCTGCAAGGTTGCATATTGACTCCAACCCCAAATACCAGAAGCAAGCCCCTTGGACCATATTCAATGTCATACTGTAACCACCCACCCACCCACCCCGGTTCTCCGAAAAAAAAGAACAAAAAAAGAGAACAACAATTAACAAAACAAACAAAACAAAAACAAAAATTAAAAACATTTCACAATATACCGCAAGAAAAATTAATGATTTTCAGGAATAAAAGGGCAACATAAAGCCCCTTTTCAGTGGCGGATCCAGGGGGTGTTCCGGGGTTTGCCCCCCCCCCCTCATCTGAAATTTGTTGTTTCTTTCGTGTAGATGTTGGGCAAAATTGGTTACCCCCCCTTTTGGGTTTTTACAAATTTCTAGATCCGTCTCTGCTTTGAGAATAAATATAAAGTGCATTTTGCCTTTTGACCGAGTTTCATAATGTGCAAACCCGGACTATATCGGGCGACGGCGGAAAGGTACTACCACAGCCTATTTATTAAATACAAATACTATACGTTTTTGTCATTGTCGGAGTAATGGGTTGTCGCAATAATGGGGATGTCGGAGCAATGGGCTGTCGGAGTACTGGACTGTCGGAATAATGGGTTGTCGGAATAATGATCTGACCCCCAGCCATGTTGGTTAATCTGTGGCCATTGTTTGTGCAAACTTGGTTGAAGACATTTGACGGATAATGTGTACAAAGTTTCAAAGCAGTACTTTCAGTGGTTTCAGAGGAGAAGATTTTTAAAAATCAATTAAAACCGATTAAAAAAAACAGTTCAAGTGGAATAACTCTTAAACGGTTTATCAGACAATCTTGACCCTAAAGACATTTTTTGTAACTCTGATAGAGCAGAACAATTAAACAATGCTAACTTTTTCTCTAGTTCTAATAATTTTCAAGATTTTGAGGCTAAAATGGCAAAAATCATCAATTTCGACAATTAAAGGGCAATAACTCCTACAAGAAGTCGTCATACGACTTTGACCCTATGGAGTGTTTTGTAGAGCTTTTGATGCTGAAGAAGGAAGGTCTCTTAGGTTTTCCTGTATCTGTAATACTTTTTGAACTGGTGTCTGGTCAATTGGTCCCACATGCAAATTGGTCCCAGCAAATTCGTCCCAAGTCTTTGCCAATTGGTCCCACTTTTGGACAATTGGTCCCAACGCATTTAAAATTGGTCCCAACACTTTTAAAAAGTATATTTTTAGAACAATTTGTGTTTTTATAGCAATTAATAATAAGATTTGGAAATTTACGAAGCTCACAATAAAAAATAAATTAGAATGTGTTCAAATTTATTATTTAATATACACATTTATATACAAAAGTAATGACAAATATTATAAAAAATAATTTGAGATATTGAGCATTTTTTTTTTAAATATAAAAGTTGTATAGTATACTAATTTTGTCTTATTAGTTTCATTAGTTGCTTGTGCATATAATTATTACTTTTTTATCCTTTGAAAGCAGAAGGTTTTAGTTTTAATTAAATATTCAGGGAGCTGTAAATGCAATTGATTGCCTTTGAATGTCATTATACAAACATCAAGCAGTTAAATGTTTATCTCAGTGAACATTTACTATATTTTACAATATTTTCAATTAAATTTTGTACTCACTGTCCCTTTTGAAGTATTACAGAAACGATATCAAAGACGCACATAATTGTGACTACGGCTTTGGAGGTAGGGGTAAAAAATAAAAAATACGCCAAATGACGGCAATAGCTCACCTGAGCTAAAAACGCCTACTGTGAAGATTTCATGGTTTGTAACAGCCTGTTTCATTGGCCCATAAAATTACGCGTAATACATAAAAAAAAATTAAATAAAAATTACGCATATATTACTGTATTAACGCGTAAGTATTATTCACGCGTTAATTTTGAAAACTCACGCGTTATTAACGGAGATTTACGTGTAAGTTTATACAAATAACGCGTTAATTGATAACAATGACACGTGACTTTTTAGTTTTTACGTGTAAATTTATTTTACGCGCAATTATATCGCGCCAATGACACGAACGACCATTGATAGTAAAACGTTAACCTGTTATTGAACTGAAAATGTTTAGAAATACTGACATTATATGATGATTATATATAAGAACTTCTCGTTACTATCATCACATAAGGTGCAAAGTCGGACGTTACTATCATTAATCACTGACGTTACTATCATCATTGACAATTTTTTCTAGTCGAATATCTGGCAATAGGAGCATTGTACAACACAAAACACTTATTACTAATATTCTTCAGAAGTGTAGGCTCAATCTTACAAATAAAATGGTGGTTAAAACGCGAAAGAATCGAACATAAAGACAAAAAACGATCTTAGCAGTTTTTTCATCTGCCATCTTGGGATGGTAGTAACGTACGTTACTATCATCAGTTTAACACCAGTGAAGGACAGACAATATACTAGTAACTGGTTGTTTAAAGAAAAAAATGAATATTTAGCCTTGTAAGTATTTATGTTGCTTCCTACTGCTAGTAGATGTAAAAACATTTGTGTTGTTAGGGTATGTATTTTGTTATTTAAATGTTTTATATCGGTACTTTAAGAACAAAAGTGTGCGTGAAAAATTATTGTAAAATTTTACATCATTGTAGCTGTAAGTTAGCTCTCTGAACCCTAAAAGTACTTGTATCAATATCGTTTTTGCTTATGTCCTCTCGTTTTATTTAAAAAAAAAACTGGATGATTAATATTGGTTTTCATAGTTTTCGTGATTATGTTTTCAACATATTTTTAAAATGTGTAATATTTACCGATGATTCACTGGGGTATCTGGTTTCCTTTGCTCGTTCGGATCGTCTGCCATCAATTAACATTGTACCATCTGTATCGAGACCAAACACTTCAAAATCATAATGATGAAGACCAGAAAGATCATCAGCCCATCCGCCCCATGTAAAGGTAATAAACGACTATAGGAAACAAAGAAAAATACTTTATAGCTGTCATATGAAAGTTTACGAAATCAATGAAAAGATATTGACGGATTACCAAAAAACAAAGCATGTTTTCAGTAAACTCATATCAAAATATTGTGGAAACATAAATTTATTTATTTCGTGCCAAATATATTACATTAAATTGTAACAAACTAAACATGATATTATGCAGTATTAAAATGTCAGTTTTAAATGTTTATCTTCTCTGTTATGTATTCTAAATGCATTCTAAAATTCATGGATACAAGGTAAAAGTTATTTATCTTTTTTGTTCCAGTATTATATGTTGGCTCTATTGTTTGTTTTACTTTGTTTGTAATTGTTTTACTGCATTTTGTGATCCTATTTATTTGTATGCAGTACTCTTTTTTACTATAGCGTGAAAGTCTTTGTTCACTTTTCTATTTAATATGGAGCAAATTCATTTCAATATTGGGGCCTCGGTTGCCGAGTGGTCAAGGTAGTTCGTCTACTATTGATCACGTGGTCTGTCAACACTGAGATTGCGGGTTCAATTCTCACTGCAGGCAGGGTGTATTCGACTCCAATCTTAATTGACAAGGATTGCCAGTTTTCCTATCGCAGGTCCGGTGTTTTCTCCGGGTACTCCGGCGTCCTCCCCCAATAAAAACTGGACGCCGTGATATAGCTGAAAAATTGCTGAAATTGGCGTTACACACCATCAAACAAACAAACAAACAAACATTTCAATATTATTATCATGTTTTTCTGTAATATTTAAGTATCAATTTAGAAATGTAAACGGGCATAAAGTTCGGGTTTCTGCACTGTAGTCATCTTTGGAAAAATGAAAGTTTATTGCATTGTTTTAATACTTACGTCATTTGTGATGTCAGATGAAATAGATACAAATGGTGTGCAAAATGTTCCAGCTGATTGTGAACAATGATAAGGATCAACTAGATCCCAGTGAAACTCGAATTGTCGTTGGATTATCTGTCCCTGGTAATAATACCGTTTAGTCGTATTAATTTCTCTGTTAATAACATCCAAGTATCCTCCATTTCTAGACGACACCTCATAAATTATTCTGAAAATTATGATTAGAAGTTATTTATTAATATGACAATTAAATGGACTAGTGTGCCTTATGTTACAATTTTTGTCATTTTATCTGGTACATAAATCATATGCTTTAACTGCGAACAATACGCTGACTGTCCATTGTCATGGAATGAATAAAACTTTTTATGACCCCCCAAAATGTAGAATATCTTTTTTCAATACCACATTTAAAGGTGATGGATCTCCAGAGAAAAGACTTTGGGCGTTATCAATACGGAAAACCTGACCGCAAACCATATTAGTGCACCGTGTTGGGAAAAATGCCACGTTCCTCGCACGTTAAAGAACGCTGCTGTAGTATTCGCTATGAGTAGAGATTTTGATCCCGCTACAGGAGGCTGAATTGCCCGACCCTATCCATCCTCCCATTTGCCAATGGCAATCTAAAATCCGTTATCCCTATTTTTCCTTGTGTCCCATCCCATTTTCATTCATCATCATTTCATGTTCATTTTATCATCCATTTCATGTTCATCGCCCGAATATAGCTGAAATAATGCTGCTCGGGCGTTAAACACCATTAATCAAGCAATCAATCATATGTATAAGATTTTGTTATTCATTACTGAAAAAGGCTTTTATGTCATAATTACGGTTTTATCATATGCACAGGTTGTATCATCATATGCTGTTATTCCAGAATTAAATAATTGATTGATTTTACGTTTGTTTAACCTCCACGGTCAATAGTTCAGTCATATTAGGACAAGATGACAAGCAATAAATCAGAAAAGTATGGCGTATTATGGCATGACAGAGCCTTTTCGGGGGATACACTGCGTCAAGTATTTTTTTCATCATCCTATCCGAACACAACCTTTGGCCTTTCAAACACGCATACACAGACCCATTAGTAATATTTTTTATAAAAAAATATTACTTTAATATCCAGTTGTCGTTGGCCGACTTGTTAGATGAAGGCATCATAACATTTTGTTGATAATCTTCTTTACAATAATAAATTACTTTTGAATTGAGCATGTTTACACTAGTTAATGTATGGTGTACTAGTTCACTGCTTGTTTTTACACTTTGCGCTTTTATATAAAATTAGGATTTTTGTTTTGCATTAAGTGAATGCGTGTAACGATACGATTTATCATCTGGTTCTCTCCATATCTATATTGCTAATTATTGCCGAGAGAAGTATAGTAAATTAATATATATAGGTATCACAATGAGGAGCCAATATAGTTTATAATAGCGCTTCCTCCCCCAATAAAAATTGGACGCCACGATATAGCTAAAAATTGCTGAAAGTGGCGTTAAAACAAAATTCAAACAAACAAAAAACCTAAAGCTGTTCGTCGGAAATACGGTCCGGTAATCGAAAACTAGATAATAAAATCAGTAACAACGGCACATAATAATTAACCCAGAGCACTACAACATATAAATATTTATCCCCGTATCGGTATTATTCCTGGAATTTGATTGGTCAGTTACACGTCTTTACAAAACCAATATACCCTGGCTCGTTGCTAAGTCATATACCCGGGTGTTGCTAAGCGTTAGTTGCACAAAAGTACTTAAGATGACTTCATATTTTAAATGGTAATCGGTTTGTGTCATATATAGGATGATCAAATCTTTAACAAAAGGTCCAAAATGTGCTTTATTTTTAACAGAAAATGAAACAAAAGATATGCCGTTTGACAAACAACGACGTCACACTATTATGACGTCTCTTCAAGACATTCAGCGCCAAAATTTATTTCTTAAACATCTGTTTGAATCCAACAAAAAACTGTTCTTTTTCAGGAACAGTAGGGTTCTGCCAAAGGTAGTACCCTAATCCTTGTAAAAAAGCCTCATTTTTATCAAATTTCAATCAAACTTCCTTTGATAATGATGAAAACGTCACTTTAACGTCCACCATTGCGTTGCGTTGACAAAGTACCTAAAATGCATTATTTCAAACTAATACCGAGGATAAATTCGTTATACACGTTCATATACGTATATATGGAGATTTGAACACCTTCAGCACCCCTGTACACCCTTCGGCTTCGCCTCAGGTCGTACTTAGGGCACTTCAGGTATTAAAATCTCCATATTTACGGATATGAACGTATATAACTTATAGAATCCACCACATATTATATTAATTATACACCGGATAAATTAGCTAATATCACAAAACACAGCTAAGGCGTTCCCTACTAAAACATGATCAGTCGTTAACAATTGTTTAAATGTCTCCCTATAGTGATGCTATGTTATGTTAAAACTAAATCAGTAATAATAACAACAAACCATTGGTAATATTAAATAGTATAACTAATAACTGAAAATTTCATAGCAAATTGTAAGTCCTTAAAACACATATGTATAACAATTCACTATATCACCTTTTCAAGTAGGTGTTACATAACAAACATACATATATAAGAATATCAATTTCTTATTACGCTATTCTTCAAGACGCTGAATGTGTTCTTGTTCTTCCGACAGAATATTCAAATTTTTACAGAAGCACATTTCATTTCGGAATCTTAACAAATTGCATAAATACTGGTAACAATGTTATTTTCAAAAACGTCAAGAAAATAAAAAACAAAAATATAATTAATTATTTGTGCGTATTTGCTGAACTATGTTTTGTGCTTTTTCTACATACGTTACGATATGTCTTTAGCAGGGGACATGATTTATTATTTTTGAAGCTTTAATATTTTGGCTAAAATGTTATATGTATTCAATTAAACGAATTACTTACTTTTCGTCATGACTCACAGTATACGAGAACAGAAAAGTAAACTTGCATTGTTCGTCATCATCTGGTTGGTTCTGACCCATTCCATTGCATCCGACCTGCCTCTGTGAAGCTGAAGGTGTAGCTGATCCGGCTAAAATAGTTTGATCAAATGGTTCTACATTTATAGTAAAGGGGAACAGTGAAATAATTTAGATTTGTACTGTCTTATATATTTACACTTCCAATACATTCCAAAAATTTTGACAATAAAACACAGCCCGTTTAGTCCTAGTTTGGTCATGTCTACAGTAACTATTGAATATTAACTTTTCTCATTATTATGATCAGAACGGCGAAATGATTCGCCTCTCATAATCAGATGCAAAGTTCATATTTACGCTGTTTCATAATTTATAACAATACTCTACATATTTTCATACAAGACATGAGATTTCCCTAATGACTTTTGCTAGACTCGCTGTGACTTATGAAAAAGGTATTATAACTGTTGATAAGTAGTATTTTGTAGCTTTTGCCGTATAATCACCCGACTATTCTGAAATGTATATATTATCGTCAGTTTCTATGGGCAACGTGATGTTACAATGTTACAAAGCAGCGGAAAACATATTACCGAAGGACTGCTTAATGGGTCTCAATGCATCTTGCCGCTGCTCGTCGCATAATTTCGTTCTTGAAAAAAAACCATGTATTAACAGGACAATTAAGTGCCCAAAACCTAAGAATGTAGGTTCAATACCAGTAATATAGGTTTTGTAAGCAACAAACGATTGCTTCCTGGCTCTAAACTCAAACAAGTGGTACTGTATTACTTAAGGAATACTTCAAATTTCTGAACAGATTATGCGATATAATATGGTTTGTATCTGTTTACGCCTAATAAACCGCGAAACGGTGTAAACAGACCCAAACCATATTATATCGTATAACCTGTTCAGAAATTTGAAATATTCCTTATTATTACATAATATATATTTTTGCCTTTTTCCTATTGGCCTACACCAGTACACGTGACGTTCCATTTCTTATCATATTGGTTTGCAAAAACTCATTTTACTCAATAAAAAACCATACTGCACTCTCGTGAGAAATTTATGAATAAAAATATCTAGCACGTGCCGTTTCCATATTGCGCTCTCGTGAGAAATTTATGAAAAAAAATACCTAGCACGTGTCGTTTCCATCAATGGAAATACAATATCCAATAAAATCCTCTTTTTAATACCCTAAACCAATCAAAATTATCGTTCTGACTGATGTTCGGATTATGTTATTGGTAACGCCATCGAGTGAACGTAATACGGATAGTTCTGGTGCTAATAAACGAAGCTTTACAGATATTACTAACTTGGAAATTAACGAAATCTTTAAGAAAAGAAGATGCTGTCAACATTCGCAAATCGACAGATCAAGCGATTAGCTTTTTTTTTATATTTATATGAAACGGATATACCGGGTATCAGTTAGTTTGGAAACGACGGACCCTCGGGAATTGGACTCAATTTTTTGTGAATTATATGCAGAAGCAAGGACTGAGGATGGGACAATTTTTAAGAAAAAATACTGCAAACATTTCGTCATGGATTATGTCGATATCTACCGATTGTCGAGAAACAAACATTATGAAAGACAGTCACTTTCGGGAATAAAAAAATCCTGTATATTCCATGTCATTACTAAATAAATTATGTGATAAAACAATTACTACACTTGAACTTGATCAATATGAGGTTTTCGCCTCGTTCAATATTATTCTACCCTGCTCCATAAAACCTCATATTGATCTCGTTCAAGTGCAGTAATTATATAATTTAATTTTAACTATAAAATTGAACAATTTTTATAGTAAAAACGTCGATGACGTCATGGAACTATTTGAATTTTAACGGCGTAAGAATAGGTCAAAGGTCACGCAAGTTATTTCTTATAATATGGGTTGCTCGATTTGAATTAACCAATCAGATTTCAGCTTACAAAGCAAATTAAATTATGACTGGTGTAACATACCCCAACCATATTATATCGTATAACCTGTTCAGAAATTTGAAATATTCCTTTTAATTTAATTTGAACTATAAATTTTAACAATTTTAATAGTAATATTTTACATGATTTAAAAGAAATACTTGTAACGAATGCAGCTAAGTATCATAAAAAAAGTAGAGCCTGAAAAAGGTCTAGTTATACAGTTCCGGGCCAACTGGCCATCCAGCCAAATAGGTCCTTAAAATGAAAATTCAATAAAACTTCATTGGTAATTTTTTATTTTTAATGATAATTAAATTATTCCTAAGAACTAGATGTAGAGCGGCATACATGTATTATAAACGACAGGTGTCTTTTTGTGATATGTGTATGCATATGGTTATGTTGACTAAGTGACTGTTTTATTGGTATTCATTTTGCCGACTCCTGTTTTACTGTTTGCATTTGATAAATGTTGACATTAAAAAATTTTCTGTGCACTTCAGTTGCAACAAAAAGGCAAGCCGCTACTTATTGTTCAGGACGCAAAAATTGAAACCACTCATAATATTATAACATAGGAGCATTCATTTTCGTAAGAAAAATGTATTCTATCTTGTTTGTCCGTATATGAGCATATGCAAAAATCTTTTAAAAGGTCTCATCATACAGTTCAGGGTAAACAAGCCAGGCCAGTCAAATAGTTCCTTAAAAATGTAAAATGCAATAAAACTTCATTGACAATATTTGATCTTTAATGATATTGCTAAGGACAAATGTCTTTTATCTGTATGAATAAGCTAATGTAGGCTATGGTGATTTTCCTTCTAACGTGTTTCTAAAATGAAAAAAAAACATGAGCTTTAAGTTATTTTTGTTCGGTCTTTATTTGTGAAAAGAATTTAAATGCAGAAAAACCCCAGCATTAATATATGCCGTGTTTAAATGTTTTATCTTTATGTTCAGGCTGAAACTGCGAAAACGACTTAAATTTACATTTCAGTCTATGTAAACATCGCAAAGTTACTGTCTTTTATATTTAAGAAAAAAATATGTAAACGTCCCCCCTGATAAATGTTGATCTTTGCCGCAACCCCATAGCAATTAGAACGCTGAAAAATGAATCATGCCTATATGTCATGTGGTTATCTCTCTCCCCCCCCCCCCCCCCACCCGATAATATTTAATACTTTACGTGCAAAAATAATAACACATGTTTGAATTCACATTAAAACAAATATTCTTGGCCATAAATAAAAACCTTTGTAATAATATAAAGCTGTAGATTCCTCAATAAGGCCTACTCTGAATGCAGTAACGTAATGTTGGGCGTCCCTGTTGTCTGATGGTTGTAGATATTTCGCTGTCATTGACGTCAAAACCTGTGTATATCCAACGAAATTTGTCCATACAATTGGGTGGTCGTTCTGAACATAATTTGGGTCATTTTCAACAATGTTTTTGCCATCTTCATCAGAAAATTTACAATGGTTGTACTCAATGGCAGGGGTATCCAAAACTGCAACAAAACAAAAGAGTCAAATTACGAAAAAAATGGTTAACATGATTTCTGTAATTATAATGGGTCGTCTTTATGTGGTTATGTTATGTAGAATAAATAGTAATTTTTTGGTTCATAGGAACATCCATGTGGTTCATATACAAATATGCTGAAGAAACAATTACAGATAAAAATGACGGGTCTCAGTGGCCGAGTGGTTAAGGTAGTTCGTCTACTATTAATCACGTGGTTTGTCAACAATGAGATTGCGGATTCGAGTCTCACTGGTGCCGGGTGTATTCGACTTCAATCTCAATTGACAAGGATTGCCAGTTTTCCTAAAGAAGGTCGGGGCTTTTATCCGGGTACTTCGGCTTCCTTTCCCAATAAAAACTGGACGCCATGATATAGCTGAAAAATTGCTGAAAGTGGCGTTAAACAAGATAAAAACGAAGATATAATTTTACACACAATACAACAATCGGTCCGCCAATAACTCGAACATTGAAAAAAAACTTAATCAAATGAGATGTACTACTCTTGTCTTTTAATACAATATAATTGACATCTGCATTTATTCAATAATTGGATCAAACATTAAACATGCATTACCTGAGGATCAGGCGAAATGTTATTTATATAAACAAAATAGACCATTAAGCTTTGTCTTCTTAACTTTTAGATGATTAACTGAATTGATTGAAGTGTCTTTACTCTTTAAATGTTGCAAGAAATGTTTTATACGTAATCTCAGGTTGATGAGAAATTAAAAAGGCGAAAATCAAGAAAAGTAGTCTCAATGTTGTCTCAATGTTGACAATTATAAACTTACTTATTTCACAATGGCTGCCACCAAAATTAGGTACACATTGACAGTTAGCTGCTAATTCTTGACTACAAGTCCCTGGATAACATCGAGTACTATCTGATCTCCACGAGCAGGCCTCTATAATAAAAACACAATTAAATATAATTTTTAAAAAACTTTCTACATAAAGAAAGTCGGTGATGAACCGAACTCAAGCTATTTATTTTCAAACACCAAACAAGTATTTGCTAATATTTTTTTATTTTTTAGTAATAATTACCCATGGTAACTTACAAACTAAGAGTATTGCGTTTTTATTAGAGATACCACACAGATAACACATTCAAGTTTACGGAAAACGGTTCAGGTGCCAAACAAACAAAGAAATAAATAAAGTTAATTAACAAATCCAACTGTACCGACAAATACTAACTCTGACAAGTTTTTCCTGCATCTACAGCTCGGGTGTATGCTCTCCAATAAGGATTAGGTTGTACTTCCCCATCACACCACTCACAATGTTGATCACTTGATGTCGTACAACGCCTGTCTCTGCAGTTAGCAATTTGAGTGCAGCCTAAAATTAAAAAATTCTTATCCTTCTTTGTATTAGCAAATCATAACAACTTCTTGTAAGATAACTTCAATGTTACTATACGTAGTCAGTCTCGTCATTACAGTGTTTACACAAATATGTTAACACAATATAAAAATCATGCACCTAAACTTGCCACATTTTGTAATTACTACTCAGTAATCCAATCATGCCTTATACTTGTATCGTGTAAAAACAAGTTTTAATATGACACTTGCAAACTATTCACATGACTATACACTAACTAACATGACCTTATCCATCACTATTATGGCCTTAGCCATTATTAATGCTGTTCACCATATTTATCATTACATAAATATAATTCTGCGTGTTTTTGATTGGTCTAAATACTTTAAGATCATGTTAAATCGCAACAGTGCTCAAATTGCATCGGAATATTTAGCGGAATAGCTTGTACTATTGCTAACCATGCATGGTCTTTATTACTAACTAGCATGACCTTGTTCATAATCAAGGCTTTACTATTCGTATTATGACATTTACCACTTTTAGCACCATTTCTGGCGAGTAAAATAGTTTGTACTATTACTAATTTGTTTCATGTAAAAGTAATTGTTTTACTACAACCATCAGAAAGTAGCACTATTAAAACATTTGAAAGAAAGGAGTGACATTTGCTTCCCTCATTTCCCAGTTGCTCTTGCCATTTAAGCTAAAGTTAAATAATACAAATATTAACCTATGTATAATCGAAATTTTAATTCCAGACAGACTTACTAACATAGTTTACTCAACATATAAACATGTATGTACTTAATGGATTATAATCGAATGAAAACATGTTTGTATAACTTACGTTTCAAATCGAACTAAACTTCACAGAAGGCACATTTTAATTTACTTACTGTCACATATTGGTCCGTTTGGGTAAAACCCTTTATTGCAGTTGGAGCACGTATTTGGACTTGTACACAATCCTCCGCTCCAGTATATATAACCAGTCGTCTTTACCCAGTTATAAGTCGAAAAGTAACGAGTGCATGCCCCATTAAAATCCGTCAAATCACCACAGATTGCTACAAAATAGTTAAATATACACTCTATTGAAAATAAATTAATGTATTAGTTTAATCAGAAATGACTTTCCAGGATTCCAATCAATAACTTCATTTATTTTTGTTAATGGCCATGGCCACAATAAAATATCATCATTCGTAAAAAAATAAGTGAAAGTAAATAGAAGAACAGAGTCATTTGTATATTCTGTTTGACATTCTTCAAACGCTTTGGAAACAAACCTCTACTTAAATATTCAATAAAATATTACTGTTCCAACAATTTCAAAAACCACACCACACGTTTTTTGCTTGCATTTTATTGGTATTCCTATACCGTACCTTTGTATTACGAAATGCTAACGCTAATGGCAAATTATTCATGAATTCAATGCCTACCCATATTCAATTAACCAATAAAATTGGGGAAACAACGAATTATTTAGTAAACATACCATAATCGCAACCAGAATACCCGTACCAATTGTTTAACGGGGTCCATCCTGGTTCGCATGACAATGAATATTGAAACAGTGATCTGAAACAATTTAGGCATATGCTATATTAGAACATGTATTATCACATAAAAATAAAACACATCAGATACCAAGTTTATTAAATCTAATCAAGACTCATCAGTAACACTCTAGCCCAGTAATATCTAAATCTAAATGATTAAAATGTTTGTTTGTGGCAACGGCAAGATATCATTCATCTTTGATCACTACACGCACGTTCTGAATATAGTAAAATATTGCTTGCTGGATCAATCAATCAATCAATCAATCAATCAATCAATCAATCAATCAATCAATCAATCAATCAATCAATCAATCAATCAATCAATCAATCAATCAATCAATCAATCAATCAATCAATCAATCAATCAATCAATCAATCAATCATAATCCATCCATCAATCAATCAATCAATCAATCACTACGTATATGATGAACAAGCCATATACTACTTTTTTTAAATCTACAAAAGGGGTCTGTATCGCGAACAGACCGTTGGATATCACCAAAAACGTTACCTATAACGATCTGTGGACAGGCCTCCACATCAATAAACGACAACCCAAACTAACAACGGGAGCTTTTCTCAATCGGAGATGTTTTGTGTTACTCACTGAATCGTACTTTGGAACACTCCCAATATGTTCCCAGTATTTTCAGTTGATTGCATCACAATTATTGGCCAAAGGGATAAATTAAGGTAAAGTCGAATTTCGGAAAAAGCGTGTTTTAATGTGAGGTTAACCTATGTAAGCTACAACAATAGTTTACAATACTTTTTGATTCAATTAGCTAGTCAAAACAAAAAATGCTCTTAGGCGATTCGCCTGTATATGTTGAAATTGAACTACCTTATATTTTGTACATTTAGAACATAGTAGCGTGCTTTGGACCAATCGGATACCTTGATTTTGTAGTTCTTGTTTATTAAGAAAGTCACAAACTATGTCTCGATCTTATTAATAATGAATGGGATTATCATTTTCTTACATATACTAATATTAGTGCGGTAGTCAATATTTCATAATCGCTGTTCATTTTCGTTTTTTTTCTTGGCATTAAACAGATGCCAAAATGATTGTGTATTAACCTGACACATCATGTTTGCTCACTTTAAGGTGATGAAGGACACCATCCGCCATTTTGTTTCTGAAAATCTCAGAATAGATAGCACACTTAAATTAAAATATTATCTTTCTCCATTATTAGCTCTGAATTTCATAAAAAAAATTAAAAAAAAACAAACAAAAACTTATACATGTACCTTTACATTCACATCCGTATAGGAACAAATAATTTGAATGAAACAAAAATCCTAACTTTTTTTTATTACTTTTAAGCAGTTATTTCCTAAGAGACCCTTATTTTTCTTTTCATAAAAAAATGTATCCAGTTATTTGAGATAACATTTCATTTGACAATTTATTTTATAAATTAATCGTATACACGCTTTTAATTCTCTTCTTTATGCAATCTACATAAAAAAAATTAACAATTTCGGTACTCAATCCCTAAAAAATTAGCGCTGTAAATTGAATTATGATTACTTTCATAAAAAACTATTTTCAAGAAAATGTATTGACAAATTATTTTCAGTGTATGTGTCATGAACCTCGGCAAACACAATCAATCGTTTACTATTCGATTTGTCCCAACTTAAAATAATTAAAAAAATTTGTACGTTGTTCATTTTGTAATATAATATTTTGCACCTGTAACGTCGTAGACAGATAATAACTGAAGAAGCTGAAGAAGATGAACATTTCTATCAAAATGGCCGATTTCTGGTACAGATGAACTAGCTAGAACAGATGAGCTCATGCGCACACATATGAAGTTGTGGCGTCATCCAGTCAAACCGCATGATCATGATAGAAATTTTGTATGTCTTTTTACTTGTTCAGCAAAAAGGAAAAAGTTTAGATCACAAGTGAAAGATCATCCGGTGTTTCCCCAAAACCGTATGTTAGAGCCTATTATTCTGTAAATTGAAACCACATTGAAAAAATCAATCTGCATGGCCTTTTTGCATAAAATCCTTGATGGGTAAAAGCAAATACATGCTGCAAATCATAATTAAATAAATAAATGCTAATTGCACAAGTTGTTTTGTTATTATTTGTAAAAAACAATGATGTGTTGTAACTCTGTGAAGTTATTTGGTTCTTCTCAACATTTCGACAAGTACTTTAGCATTGTCACATTGTCACATACCTGTAACGTGTACAGCGGCCCCAACTCCAGAAACTGCAGGACACGGTATATCGTTCTTGTACATACCAAACGGTTTTGTGGACATTTGCACTAGATTAAAAAAAGACTTTAATGAATACATAAGACGTTATTTAAAGGCATTTATATTTGTATGTAAATTGCATAATGTATTTATTTATTTATTTTATACTTATTTGTACTTTAAAGTGCTAAAGCTCCAATTTTCCATTGACCTGATAAGTTCACAACATTTAAATATAAATTACAGTGTACAATTATGACCGAAGGTAAAGTTACCATAGCGTCTCTTAAAGCATACGTAAATTAAAATACTTGTTTCAGTTTGTATTTGTACAAGACCAAACAATAATGTACATAATAATTTTTTATCTTGTCTAATCATTGATCGAGTAAAGGAATGAAAACAAACAACATTAGAAAAGTAAACGATTCGAAGGAAAGTGATCATTACGATCAACGTCGATTTTTGTTATTTTGCATTCTTACATTTACATTGTATCTTTTCGTCAAGTTATCACTATTTAAACTTAACGTATTGGTAAAGTTATCACTACCTAAAATCAAATTACAGTCGGTTATATTTAAAGGCCTAAAATTACATATAAGGAGTCAAATTTTTTTTAAACAACCCGATTTTGTTTCAATTCACAATACAGGAAGTCACTATTAATGTAGCTACAGTAACGGTTACCTTAAGTTAAAGTCGTTACGTAAAGTCATATCCCCATATACGCCATTGCCTTTAGGTTAAGTCGTTACGTTGAATCACTCTTTACTTTGTTACCTTTAGCTTAAGTCGTTATGTAAAGTCATCGTTCTAGTTGTTACCTATAGCTTTAGTCGTTAAGTAAAGTCACCATATACGTCGTTATCTTTAGCTTAAGTAGTTACGTAAAGTCACCGTATACGTCGTTATCTTTAGCTGAAGTAGTTACGTAAAGTCACCGTATACGTCGTTATCTTTAGCTGAAGTAGTTACGTAAAGTCACCGTATACGTCGTTATCTTTAGCTGAAGTAGTTACGTAAAGTCACCGTATACGTCGTTATCTTTAGCTGAAGTAGTTACGTAAAGTCACCGTATACGTCGTTATATTTAGCTGAAGTAGTTACGTAAAGTCACCGTATACGTCGTTATCTTTAGCTGAAGTAGTTACGTAAAGTCACCGTATACGTCGTTATCTTTAGCTTAAGTAGTTACGTAAAGTCATCTTGAAAGTCGAAAGCATAAGGCTAAAGTCGTTACGTAAAGTCGCCGTATAAGTCGTTACCTTGAGCTTAAGTAGTTACGTAAAGTCACCGTATACGTCGTTATCTTTAGCTGAAGTAGTTACGTAAAGTGACCGTATACGTCGTAACCTTTAACTTAAAAACAGGTCACGTGATCTATAAAAGACGAGCTACATTAACCACTTGGCCACCGTTATTACTGCCTTGATGTGAAGAGATTAAAAACATATGTTACAAGCTGCCCCAATATCCCCCAAAACAATCACGCAAAAATAAAAAAATATTACCTTACCAAACATTATCAAAATTTTATGTATGCATTGTTCTTTGAAATTAACGGTTGTTTGTGACGATTACTCGATTCCTTCGTGTTGTGAGTGCAGTGTTCAAATTGTAAGTGCACAAACAAGATTAATAGGTTCTTTCATACGTTTTTGGGAAAGACCGGTTGATCTTTCACGAGTGATAGAAATTTTGTGTCTTTTCGCGAGTGGAGCGCAGCGGAACGAGCCAAAAGACATAAAAATTTCTATCACGAGTGAAAGTTCACACGGACTTTCCCAAAAACGTATGAAAGTACCTATTTCTTCCGTAAACTAACAACTTTCACATCGCTATAACCTATAGACGCTCAATTGTTTTAGACTCCATTGTCTCTGACGTCCAATCAGAACGCCGGAAATAATGAACGTCATAGAAGAACGTTGTTATGCTTCCATAACAACGTTCTTGTTTCTTGCGTTTTGATTGGATGACGCAGCAAGTACAGATGTGTGCGCGTGAGCTCATCTGTGCTGGGTCATCTGTATCAGAAATCGGCAATTTACGGAAGAAAGTTTGTGGTATATCTACACACCGACTTTCTAATATCCCTTGAAACATCATTTAAAAGCGAATAAATAAACAAATAAACTATTAAATATATGAATAATCAAAAAATATATTTTTGAAAATATTTCGTTTTCGAAATGCATTTCTTGGAGAAGCATATTTCTGCTACAAATATTAAAACACGTATACAATATTTTTGTTTACGTCGTGTGTTACTTCTGTTAGAAACTCGTTTCGCTTTGAGTAAAAACTTCATTTATTGGTTGAAAGCTCAGCATCTCTGTTACTAAGATGAACTCCGTATGGACTATATCTCGATTACCTTTCTTTAATCTCTATTTTTAGTAACACGACCGCAGTTACACGGCAGGAGTAACTGCTTTCCATTGGTCACTATATTTCACCCCTAAACTTCATTTGGTTAATGTTGCTCATCAAAAATTGTTCTCTTGGTTTTCATTGGCTGATGCTTTTATTATTATATTTTGGCAAAGTGTTCCGCGTTTTATTATTATTTAAAAAGCTGTAAACGGTTCATGATGATTGATTAGAGGTAACTATCAGTACATGCAACAATCCAGATGTTAAACTTTCTAAATGATGGTACTGTATGGCCTGAAGATGTATGTCATTAAAACAAAAAACAAATTCTAAGCTGAACGTTGACGGCTTTTTCTGGAGAGCCTTTCAATTCTCTTCTAAAAGGAAGGTATTTGAATTTAAGGCAAATCATATTAAGTTTTTGACGATTAAAATTTTTTAATATTACAAAAAAAACAATACAATACTGTAGTATTAGTGTCAAAGCTGATTGATTTGTGTTTCTGGAGATAAAAAGACGAAAGAGTAATACACTGACATTCCTTAGGACTACACTTATTCAAAGTGAAAAAAACAGCGTGCTGGTACTACATATGCTAATTACAACACTGAATATAATGTATGAGAAAAAACCGTATACTTAAGCCCTGCAAGCGATAAATTGAGTTGCTCTTTAGATATTAACACATTTTTTTTTAAATAAAAAAGGCTTTCATTTTATTTCTGTAAAGCTTAGTACATATTATATCAAGTTAAAATTTTAAAGTTTTCACACCCTGTAGCTTGGGTTACTGAAGCCTTTAAAAATCCTCTGCCATCTTGAAACAAGTTTATATCTAGCACATTTAAGTTTTGATATAATTTTTTTAAAAATAATCTTACTTAGTAAAAACAAATATTTTCTCTTTTGACATTGACTACCAATACAAAGAAAAACATAGATCGATGTTAACACATGTGGATTTCAAAGAAAGGGCTCAAGTAATTCACAATCTCAATTTTAAATCTTTCACTTTCTCCCCATTTTTTGTGCAGCGACTATAAACAAAAAGGGGAGTCTGATTAAATTTAGATAGAAATAATTCAGGTCTTTTGATAGAAAGAAGCTTACAAAGAGCCTATCTACAAATTGTCTTAAATTAGTCATCCGTATCATTCATATCTTATGTAGTAAGAAAGAAATATTCGTTAAACAGGATGGTCAGGACCCGGCTTCATAAAACACATCCACTTTCAAGATTTTTTAAACTTATAGCTGGAAAATCGGATTTCGACGAAAAACTGGAGGTTCTCCTTTTTAAATATTGTCAGTGTGTTAAAATGTCAGTCAGTCCAAAACATGCGATGTCAGTGTGTTAAAATGGCAGTCAGGTCAGCAAGTAGTTTTACAATCTGCCTATGTCGATATCGGTGTGTTGAAATGACAGTCGGTTCAAAAAACTGTTTACAATTTGCCGATTGTCAGTGTTTTAAAATGTCATTCGGTCTAGAATTAGGAGATAAATGTATTGTTTTTGGGGATTTGCCGGCATCAATTGGTAATTTGATGGTTGGAAATAGATCTTCAAATACATTTACGGTTATCTCCATTCTAATTCTGCGCCATAAAAAAGTTAATTAACTGATTAAAATTGGAATTTTTTACCAAAAAATAATGTCTGCGCTTGCTTTAACTGTTGAAGGCATCATTACTGGAATTGATGCCATGAAATTTTTAATGTTGTCCCAACCAGAATTGACATTACATCAAGAATTATATTAGATAATGATTTTATAATATGCCGATCGCAGAACTACGATCGTAGTAAGTAATATAAAATCGGTTTTATTGAGATGCAGATAATTTTAGAATTTACTACACTTGTGTGATCGGGTCTGTTCTATGGAAAAGTTTAAGAAACAGTAACATATTGTCGGAAAAATGTATATGTATATACTCTTGCCTAAATCAAGTTTTCTGTCATGCTGCCGTGCATATTTAATGAAAAGTCATTTTTTAAACTAAACAAATATCACAGTTGAGACAATGTATACAATTTGAAATAATGTTGTAAAAACAAACATATTAATAAAATTTAAAAAAGCAACATGAATTAGGAACTCACAAGAAGAAATATTTGATTTTCGCAAACTGTAAACTTAAAAAAAAATTTAACCACATATGTATGTGTAGTTATTATTATAAATCATAGAATGGTATGAATGAGTAAATTAATTAATAACTTGTCATTTTCTGAGACTCAGTAATTTTACATAAATACAACTGCATCATACATACCCTGTTGCCAATAATCCACTGGAAACCTGAATATATATACTGGTCACAATCCATAATATCAAATACATGTCTTTAATATTCCGTTACTAATAAAACCCAATTTGAAACTGGTTTACCGTTGTCAAATTCTGGTATATGAGGCAAATGCTAACTGACAATTCTATTCGTAAATAAAGAATGTGATTGGAGGAGCAAAAACTTACATAAACAAATGTGGTATTGATATTTTAAGCCGTGACAGTTACGTAAACTACTTCAAACATAGTTATGAATTAAAAATTTAAAGACTGTTTATAATAATTTCCATAAGTGTTTCGGGTATTTTTTTAAAGCTGTTCTGTAAACTGTTTACTTTTTTTTGAAAAAACTTAAAAGTAGTAGTTTTATGAGTAAATTAAAATATTTAATTATTTGTAAAAATTATTTTAACACATATTTTAAAGGATAACGGAATCGCTTTCTTGATGTTTAGCCTTTGCCGTAGGTTAAGTGTTGCAGTCTAACCTGTACTTAATCTGTCCATCAGTACATTAGAAACCTCTAGGCTTAAAACTTAAGATAAATAAATAAATATAAGCAAAAGCAAAATGTTTTGTGTATAAATCAAATGTCAAAATTATTTGAATATTTATTCGCGATTTGGCAGTTTTGTTAATCTAATAAAATAAAACAGTGCAAGAAAAGATGACGCGTAACAAAATAGAATCACTAGTGTCACATAATATCGTTAATTTTCCACTTAATTTCAAACCGCTTTACCGGATTAGAAAAAATAGTTCTCGTCACTAGTTAATATGCAAAGGTTGTACGATATAATATGGTTTGGGTCTGTTTACATCATTCATAAACCGCTTCGTCGTTTAATAGGCGTAAACAGACACAGTTTTATGTACGTATGATAGCGTTGACAGAAGCACATTTAAAAAGAAGCGCGTTGTTTGTTTACTGTGGACGTCCTCAAGGAAGCGCGTGCTCTACATGGCGACCGTTTTCAATGAAAAATGCAAAGAATGATTCTACGTCATACTAAGTTAATTCGGATTAGCGTCGGAAAGTGACTTGGGAGGAAATATATAGATATAGACCCAAAATGTGAGAAAAAACCAGATGCTGCATTGTTATAGATTAAACTAATAATAAACCCCTTTATTGTTTATTGTTTATTTAAGGAATATTTAAGATCTTAGCCTCCGTGAATAAATTCTTTTCTAATAAGACAATTAGAGTACATTTATAATATTTTCGTACCTATAGAAAACATCATTTCCGCCATAAACTGGCTGTTCCGTCAATGTAACACACAATATATTGCAACGGATAATTATAGCGCGTGTCGCTATTTAAAAGATTTATACGTCATATGCAATAGCTTTCCGGTGGGAGTTACAGTTTTGTAATTGGAAAAGAGATTTAAAACACGCCCTTCTCAGAGCGTGTTCCTCATATATAAATCTTTTTTTTTTACCACAGTTGTGGTCTCAGAGCCTTTAAAGCACGTCATATTAGAATTCAAATTTTCGAACAGGTTATATGATACAACATGGTTTGGGTCTGTCTACGCCTTAAAAAACCGCGAAGCGGTTTATGAATGGTGTAAACAGACCCAAGGCAGGTTATAGAGCATAACCTATTCGGAATTTGAAATATTTCCTAGAATTTAATTTAAATTTAACTATAAATCTTAACAATTTTAATGGTAAAAACGTCGAATACTTAAAGGAACTATTTGAATTTTATCGGTGTAAGAATAGGTCAGAGGTCACGCAAGTTATATCGTATAATATGGGTTGCTCGATTTGAATTAACCAATCAGATTTCAGCTTAAAAATTAAATCAAATTAAATTATTATTTGTTCACAATCTACGCTTATGACCACCCTTTTATCGTTGAAAATTCAAACTCGCTTTCAAAATGGCCAATCGGTTGAAAGATTCATTCATTCAACAAATAAAAAAAAAGGAAAAAAACATAGGAAAGAACTAAAAAGCTTAGAAATGGACGATTGAGCGGCATTATTTTTTGCATGTAGACATTTGGGCGAAATTCCAAGAGAATGCGATGAATTAGTATATGAATGTGTAAAAAAGTTTCCAGTTTTTATTATAAATTATTTTAGTGCGCCTCAAGCGAATCAGCATTTTTGAGTGGATACTTCGATAGGAAAACTGGAAATCCTTATCAATAAAGATTGGAGTGGAGCTCACACTGCCCGCAGTCAGACTCAAACCCGCAATCTCAGTGTTGACAGACAAATGTGATCAATAGTAGACGAACTACGTTAACCACTCGGTCACCAAAGCCATTTTAGTTTTATCCCCATTCTTAATAATTGCAGAAGATTTTAATAGTCAAATAAAAGCGCTTTACATGCTTGAAATAGACAGAATGGTCGCAAATCATATGATTTATGTATTCAAAAGTTATAACATAAAAAACAATAAGCCATAAACATATAAAACAAATGAAAAATAACAGTCGTTTCTAGCATAATATAATTGTGTATTAGCCACAGTGGTTTTTCCCTTACTCAGTTTGATATCTTTTGAGTTTCTTCTTTCAGTACAAAAACCGCCTGGTGAAACAAAGTGTTAAATAAAGTATAAAATTTAATCGATATGAGAAGTTTTACTGTTTGAATCAGTCTATAAAAATATGTTACCCGCTTGCAATTAATCCATTAGTTACTGATGAAGAGAAGAAAAGATACAGAGAACATAATTGTCAAACTATTAAAGGGGTCTCGCTGGTCGAGTGGTTAAGGAAGTTCGTCTATTATTACGTGGTCGGTCAACACTGAGCTGTCGTGTTCGAGTCTTACTGCGGGAAGGTGCGCTCGACTCCATATTAATTGATAAGGATTGCCAGTTTTCCTATCGAAGATCGTGGGTTTTCTGCGAGTACTGCGGCTTCCTCCCCCAATAAAAACTGGATGCCATGGTAGAGCTGAAAAAATTGCTCCAAGTTGCGTTTAACAACATTCAAACAAACATATTTGTCAAAGGTATACATAATCGGATATTGTTTGTAAAAAAACAGTAGCATGAGTATAAATATTTATAGACACTGGTTTTCATTGGTTAAAAGCTTGCACGGGTATTTGGGGTTTGCCCGACTTGAAACTTTTAAACGTGTGCGTGAATTTAGTCATTCGAGCCATTGCGACTCAAGTGTACACATGCTTTTTAATTAAAAAAATAAACACTTTTATTTTTTTTGTTTTGTAGATTATTAAAGCCAAAAGAAAAAGAAAAACGCAAATCAAACCAAATGTTTTTCTGGTTGGTCATTGCGGGGGAGTTACTCTGAACAATTTGTAGTTGCGTTTTGTTTTTTGACAATAAAGCCTTTGCACTTGATGTCCGCAAGTGGCACCTCCCAATATGAGAGTTGTTGTTTATTTGATAAATGTTTTATGTTCGTTTGAGTTTGACGAATTAGGACATAAACAAACAATAAAACTATTGAAATTGATTCAGGTTATCAAATGTATTAGATAATATTATGCAGATATAGTATGAATCGTCTATGAATATTCCAAATATATTTAAGGATAAGAATATCGAATGGTTTCAAATATTATGTCAATACTTCACATAAATGAGGAAGCCTTTCTATATTTCTTACCTTGTGCGCGCATATACGTAATTTTGTATTAATAGCCCGGTTATTACTTATCCTTAGTCCAAATGACTAGTATACCAATGAACGGAACTGAACTATATTTTTTGTTTGATGCCTATTACTTAAAAAAAAAATTGCAAGGTGCGATAATTTAGTAAGTATATATAATAAAGAATGTTCAATTTCTGGGATTAATATTTGAATCAAACTGTATAAAAAGGTCATGCTTGTTTGTCTATTTACTTGTTTTGTGCCATTTGTATTAGCTATATCATGACATCTGGTCCGCCTGACTTTACTGTGATAGGTAGCCTGTAATAACCACAGACCTTTAGCAGGACAACTGCCAATACATTACCATTAAGTTTGGATTCAATCAGACCCTGCCTGCAGTCGGGCCTGAACTCGCCACCATCAAATGTATGCAAAGATACATTTAATTAAATAGTTAACAATTGAAATGTAATCCAATCTTTTAAATACTAAAGGAACAAGTAACTATCTCATAGCATTTCACATAACTTTAATGATAAGTTTAATATCAATAACAAGAACTCTCCACCGAAAAAAGTTGTATATCTGAATGAATAACTTGTATTAAAAACCTAATTTTTGGTGTTGTTAAATATGACCGCGGTTCGATAGACAAAGTTGTATTTAGCCATGAAATTATCTGATTCAATTATCCTGTCTAGAATGTAAACAATCCGGTTATTACTAGTTGGGAATAACCTAAAAAACGATCAGACATTTCAGTGATTGGTAACATGGTTTATACATTTGTATATCATCAATGTTTACTTGCAATTAAATAAGCAAATATCGTATTTTAATTTAACGATAATTGATGTTTGAGCAATATGTCCATATTTATTGTTAGTTTCGTTAGTAGACCCCAGGTGAGTACAAGGTGTATAGTGTTGAAATTTGTGAAGATATGAAGAGATAAAAATAAGAATCGCTGTAAGGATGCTCCCAAAATTTTTGAATAATTCACTTAAAATTCCGTGAAATTTAGCTGAAAAATGCATCTCCTATTAAATTTAGCAGACAAAAATAATAGTGTGGGTTCATATTTATTTATTTATTTATTTATTTATTTATTTATTTATTTATTTATTTATTTATTTATTTATTTATTTATTTATTTATTTATTTATTTATTTATTTATTTATTTATTTATTTATTTATTTATTTATTTATTTATAGGTTTTCTATTGATGTTCGCCAATGATAAGTTCTCGCTTTGCTTCCACTTGTGAGTTCTCGCTGCTCTCAGGCACAGTCTATACTAACGTGACATGTCACTCCAAGTTAAACCTATATTACAGTTCGATATTTCTGTGCCACGGCTGAAATTTGACGTATCCGTTCTGTTCCGTTTCCGGAATTAACATTCCGCCATTTTATTACCGTCTCCCATGGAAGACGGTATACATAGTAGTCTCGATCACCCAGACGCATATATAATAGCGTCTGGGATCACCTTGTTATAATTTTGCTGCCAATAGGTGGAGACAAAACAATTATATAATTCTATTTTTAGGACCCTATTTTTAGGCCAGGAAAACCATGCAAACATGTCTATACTTATAAACTGACGTCACAGTAAGATTCTCTCTTGATTGTGCATAACAATAATATTTGTTTTATTAATTGATAAAGTAATATTTTATAAAATTATTCAAATGTAAACTTTGCTACAATTTTTTATACACTTCTAGATATGAACGGAAGTAATTTTTTTAGACAATAAAAATATCATCCAATCAAAAATTACGCCCAGTTTTGGGCGTAATGATAACAAATGATCGAGACTATATACATAGTCAAATGACGATCAGTCTTCAGAGTAAATAACTCTCTGTTACTTGATTGGGTGGTTAACTAAATCTATAAATATTTTTCTCATTTCATTGGTTTACGTCAGGATCGCACTAGTATGTGTACTGAAATTTCGATATATTCTTAGGTCGAATCGGGGTTATAATCAGTATTTTAGAGTAGTAATGTAACGTTCCACATATTGACTTCTATTTCATTCAATGCATTGGTCAGTGAACAATTAAAAGGTAAACATTGTACCAAAATCTCCCTACTTTATAAAGCTGTTTTGGAAAAAATTATATGTTCTATATCTTTTTTTTCGTTAATCAGTGTTTTAGTGTTTTAGTGTAGTAATGTAACGTTCCACATATTGACTTCTATTTCATTCAATGCATTGGTCAGTGAACAATTAAAAGGTAAACATTGTACCAAAATCTCCCTACTTTATAAAGCTGTTTTGGAAAAAATTATATGCTCTATATCTTTTTTTCGTTAATCAGTATTTTAGTGTAGTAATGTTACGTTCCACATATTGACTTCTATTTCATTCAATGCATTGGTCAGTGAACAATTAAAAGGTTAACATTGTACCAAAATCTCCCTACTTTTTAAAGCTGTTTGGGTTAGGAAAAAATTATATGTTCTGTATTTTTAGTTTCGTTCTGATATTGATGCACATTTAACAAAACATATTTTACCGCTAATTTTGAACAAGGGGTCAACTTTTGTTTAATTAATTATTTTTTGAAAAGCACGTGTGAAGTGACGACAGGCATTTAAATCTCTCAAGCACCATTGCATAACAGTTTAGCGTAAACAATGTCCTTACAAGGTACATGTACATTGTTCACCTATCTTACATATAAATTATAAAAAACCAGATACTTTAATAAATCCATAAAATTTGTAATGCAGCTAAGAGACGGTTAGCTTTTTAGAAAAGCTAAACTTGTTGATAATGTGCTTGGAATTTTTCAGAGGAATTTGACCCCATATCATATGGGTCGAAATATGGCCAGAAAGTGAAAAAAGTCTTATCGCTATTTTGCAGTATTTTCTTTTTCTTCTTTATGTTTGCGTTATTATTCCATCTCACTCTACTAACGTGAGATGGGCCCATCTCAGCTCGCTGTCAAGACGTCGTTAAGTAAACACTGTGACGTCACAATGTTACAAAACAGCGATAAACAGATTATTTACGTTTTATGAAACTCGATGCATTTTCTCGTCATCTCATCTCAGGGCTGTCACCCTTCGATGAGATATTGACGAGAAAACGCATCTCGTTCCAAAAAAAACGTAAATAATCTATAATTGTCGCGAATGTCCGTTCGCAACAACACTTTTTTTTCACTTTCTGTCCATATTTCGACCCAAATGATATGGGGTAAAATTCCTGTGAATTTTTTCTCTCTCAAAATTGGTTATTTCACGACAATATAATAGTAAGTATTTGTTTTCTAATTTATTTTATTCACTTAAGTTTTGATTTCTTCAAATCACATGTTGTAATTGCACATTTAGCCAGAAAACAGTACTAAAATGTTGTGTCCAACATGTGCGTAATATCGTAGCAGTTTTTTCCTTCAGTCAACCCCAACTGTAAAAGAAATAACTTCATCACCCTTTGTGTGATCACAACTAACCTTGGTTTTTATGAAAATTTATAGATAGTCCTATGCATTAGACTGTTTAAATGTATGTTTTATGTGTTTTTTGCATGAATTTGGAGTATTTTTAACTTGTTAATTTTTGGGAACACCGGTCCCCATCTCGACTACATACACCCACTTGTACATGGAATAACTTCATCACCCTTTGTTTTTTCACAACTAACCTTGGTTTTTATGAAAATTTATAGATACTCTTGTGCATTAGACTGCTTAAAAGTAGGCTTTATGTGTTTTTTCATGAATTTGGATGATTGGAAATGTGTTTGTATTTTGGAACACAGGTCCCAATCTTGGCTACATACACCCACTTGTACATGGAATAACTTCATCACCCTTTGTTTTTTCACATCTAACCTTGGCTTTTATAGTTAGTTGGTTAGTATAGACTGTCCCTGCTGCTATTTTAAAAGTTCTCGTGATTCTACCGCTCGTAAGTTCTCGCGATTATACCGCTCGTAAGTCAGGCTCGCTCTGCTACCACTCGTAAGTTCTTGCTATGCAAGTGCTTATAAGTTATCTAAGCTACCACTCGTATGTTATCTATAAGCTACCACTCGTAAGTTCTCGCTGTTACCATTCGTAAGTTCCCGCTACGCTATGCTAGCACTCGTAACTTCTCGTTATGATACCACTCGTAAGTTTTCGCAAAGTCTTCTTTAATCTTAAAAAAAGTTCATTTTATATGCTGAAAAAAATGCAAAGTTTTTATCTATCATTTAATAAGAAAAACATATTTACGACACAGATATAGTATAATATTTTCTCCATTAAATTTTTGCTTTGCTTAATTTTATATTGTAAATAAGTGCTGTTTTATATATTTATCTTATTAATGTTTTAAACGATTGTACAAGAATTTAAAATTGCATATATAAAGAAGGTCGCCACCGAAATAGGTCATTACTTGTAGTATTACTAATATTTAAAAGCATTTAAAATGTCAATGTTTTTTAAACCTACAAATTGTGACAACGCCCTTTTTAGAATCTAAAAGACCCGTTCATTAAAATAGTCTTTTCCAAATAAGGCAAATAACAATAAATAAACCAAATAAATATAAAATGATCGATAGATCTTCTATTAAGGGGGTTGTTATATTAGACAACTAGGTACCTAGTCGCAAAATAGTTAATGATAAACGGTCGGTCAAACAAAAGACATTACTCAGTCTCACTTCTCGATAGAATCAAAATTCGAAAGAACATTTAAATAACCCATTCATTTCGTATGTAATATTTTGACCTTAGCATCAAACAAAGTTGACTTTGTATCGTGAATGTGTTTGCAATATTTACCCATTTATGTTTTGTTGGTTGCAGTGTCAGACATACAAAAACAAATGACACAAATATAAGTAGTTCTTGTGACAATAATATCCATTTCAAAAAATCACATATGAAAGGACTAGCAATTTCAGAAAATTGTTATAAGTGTGGTCTTGAAATATTCCAAATAAATTCGAAATTCATTCAAAAAATATAAGTAAAGCTATTAAGAGCAAAAAAGCAATAAAAAAAGTTGGACGAAAAAAAGAAAGAAATTCACTTTTACCTTAATGGAGATTCATACCTTTGTCACTAAGTTAATAATAGATCTGAATTCAGTTCAAATCCGCTGAATCATTGTCGGCTTTTTTAGACTATTATGACCCTCCAGTCTTTGATGCTCAGATATGCGTTTCTGGTAAAAGCCTTTTATTTGGTACCAGTCTGAACTATTTTTTAAAGCCCTTGCTTATTTTTTAAGGTTTCACCTGTCAGACGATTGATACGACTTGTGTTATTGTAATAGGGGTCAAAAACTTTTTTAAGGTTATGTTTTTAGTATTTTTTTAAAACAAAAAATAAAATACGCAATATATGTGTGTATGACCTTTTTTATCTCAACAATTGTTTTGTTTGTTGTAGCTTTGAAGGGTTTTGGTAAATTGCGAAAATGTTATCATCATTTTTGTCCTCATTTTAAGCTCAACTAGTACGTTAAAGCCTTCCATGATCATGATATCTCTAAAAATTGCTGAAGTGGCATTAAACATCATGCCGACACACAGACAAATCATTAAATATCCTGTATTCAGTGAAAAAGTTGCTTTCCGTGCATAAGACTTTTTCATGATCAAACAATATAAAATTGATTAAAAAATAATGTTAAAATATTTTATCAGCTGTAAGTTTGTCAGAATTCAACAAATATAACTGGAAACTCGTAAAAGGCGGAAACAAATATTGTGTTGTGATTGGCAGAGAACAGTTTGTAACAAAGAATTCTTTATTTGTGTACATAAGGAAGTACTTTTGTAGGATCGATAGTAACGAATTATAAATTTTAACAAAGAAATCGTCGTGCAGTACAAAATACGTTAACAGACAGTTTGCAACAGATGGGATATTTTTTAACTTTTTTCTATCACTTTAAGTTATTGATTTCTTTGATAACAAGGGGGGTTATTGGGTGAATCCGAACTGGATTTGAAATTATTTTTAAAGTCACGTCTCAATATGAACAATAGTGAAAACCCACGTATTTATCACTTCCGGTTTAGACCAGTGTGGCGTCGTCCAATTTTCATCGGAGTTTAACTACTAATAAATTAAATTTGGTTCGTCCAGCATCTCTTGAAGTTGTCCATCAATACTAGCTATTTCTCACTTTTCAGTTTCTGTATAGTTGTTTTTGACGTACACTGTTGTTGTGTTCGGGAGAAAAACTCATGAAGGGAAAAAGATTTGGTGTCTCATAGTTTTTGTGAGAACAATCCTTACGCGTCCAAAAGTACTCTGTATAAAACTAAAACAATATTTCGGGTACCTTTTTGATAGCCGATGTTTTGAAAAATGCAATACATCCGGTTAATACTTTTGTGAGTTGTTGTTTGTACTTGTAGTGACTAACAGATTAGTGATGTCTGTGTTCGGGTTGTCTCCTCTTTCTATAGTTTGTATGGTGCTTAACGACACTCTCATCAATGTTTAAGCTATATCATGGTGTACAGTTTGTAGTGGGGAGGAAGCCGGGGTACCGTTCATGTGTTATTGTACGGTTACAAGTTAAGCCCAACACTGATCGATTGATTGATTAATGGTGTTTAACGCCCGAGCAGCAATATTTCAGCTATATTCAGGCGATGAACATGAAATGGATGATAAAATGAACATGAAATGATGATGAATGAAAATGGGATGGGACACAAGGAAAAATAGGGGTAACGGATTTTAGATTGCCACTGGCAAATGGGAGGTTAGATAGGGTCGGGTAATTTAGCCTGTGTCGGGATCGAAATCCCTACTCATAACGAATACTACAGCAGCGTTCTTTAACGTGCGAGGAACGTGGCATTTTTCCCAACACGGTGCACTAATATGGTTTGCGGTCAGGTTTTCCGTATTATGACCTGACAACCCCAGCTTGCCAGGGGTACCCCATTCAACCATCTGGGGCACACATCCCAGTCGGTCTTTAGGCAAACCGACCTGACACGCCGGTTAGGGTACTGGGCGCTATTTAGTCGCCTTTTACGACAAACTAGCGCGACTGCGGTCTATTCTTTTAGCCATCCGGATCCCGCACGGGGCAACCCAACACTGTTAGAAATATCTTTAAATTTGTCAAATATTTGCTTAATCTCAGCGGGATTTGAACTCACCGTCGAGACTCTCTCGCACTTTTTTGTCCATTCACGGTATATTTAGTTAATAGTTGGCTACATAATCGTGTAATTTGACAACTTCATAGCGAGCTCTATAATTCCAATGTAATAATCAGTACCGTTTAAATAAGTAATGGAAAACGATGAGTTTATAATTATGTGTAATGCCAGCCCAACCACCCCTAAGTAAATCGTTTATTTGAATACGGTTGTTACTATACAATTGACCCGACAACACAGGATTCCTTTGTTTATAGAAAGATATACAAATCACAAGGCGGAATCAGCACACATATGCAAACACATGAGAGTCAATGGGAAATCAATTTTTAATTTGTTTTGAATTACATTCAATTCCACGTTTTCCAAAAGCATTTTCATTAATATTTATATTAGATTGAATTAAAATATATGTTAGTTATTAACAGACTAATTGTATTTTATAGACATTTTTCAATACATAGATAAACGTAAGCAAAAAATTGAATGCTATTTCAAAAGCAGCTAACATTCCATGACGCAAAGTATCGTTACAAACGGTCATAAAACTTTGGGCAAAGAATGGTTAACATTATAAGTCAAAGGCTGCAAAGGAAGAACAACGACAAGACGTACGGTTCAACAATAGCCTTCGTTCCTTAATCGTGCGCTACACACGGCGCTGGAAGAGGAAACCAGATTTAGAGACACACGGCCAGACTTAACTGACATAGTTTCAGCTTTGTTTACGAAATGCAAAAAAACCCAAACAATATAAAGCTTTATAGTTATAATATTCAAATGTGAAATGATTACAAAATGTTTTTCCTATATTGTATTCGACCCTTTACCTATTTGCAGATTCATTAGTAATTTCCATTGAGGCAAAAACCCCAATTTCGTAAAATTACGATACATTGGAAACGAAATTTTGATTAGATTTTAACGCTCATTCAATTATTTTCAGTCATTCAACTTATACATACAATATAACCTGACTACCTAAACCACTCAGTCATTGAGGTATAACTGACCACCTAGACCACTTGGTCATTGAGGTATAACTGACTACATAGACCACTTGGTCATTGAGGTATAACTGACTACCTAGACCACTCCACTTGGTCATTGAAGTATAACTGACTACATAGGCCACTACACTTGGTCATTGAGGTATAACTGACCACCTAGACCACTTGGTCATTGAGGTATAACTGACTACATAGGCCACTACACTTGGTCATTGAGGTATAACTGACCACCTAAAACACTTGGTCATTGAGGTATAACTGACCACCTAGACCACTTGGTCATTAAGGTATAACTGATCACCTAGACCACTTGGTCATTGAGGTATAACTGACTACATAGGCCACTACACTTGGTCATTGAGGTATAACTGACCACCTAAAACACTTGGTCATTGAGGTATAACTGACCACCTAGACCACTTGGTCATT